>WNGS01066681.1:10057232-10069899 GCA_020271785.1 Procambarus virginalis | reverse complement strand
ACACACACACACACACACACACACACACACACACACACACACTTCTTTCTCAAGTGAGAAGGAAGTTAGTATCTATCTATCTATCTATCTATCTATCTATCTATCTATCTATCTATCTATCTATCTCTATCATCTATTATCTATCTTTCTATTTATCTATCTATGTCTTCTATCTATCTATATATATATATATATATATATATATATATATTTATATATGAGAATATGTCCTAGTTGGCACGTAGAAAGAAAACACCGGTCAAATTTTTATACAAGATGGAATCCAGGAAGACTCCATAGGTCAGGGTGAAGACACTCGCCTTTCAATGGCCCGTCTGGCCAGCAGCAGCAGAAAGTACTAGTAGTGAGAGACTGTCTGAGGGGCACTCGAGATGTTCACCCAGAGGCATCTAGCGGGTCTGTGGTCGGGAGTATCAGGCAGAGACGTGGCTCACTCTGACTCTTGGAGCTTGAACGTGGCTCACCTTCGATTCTACACATCCGAACGTGGCCTGTCCCTCTGAATCTCTCTTACAGAGTGTAATCTCTTCGAACAATACAATGTGAACGCATTCCAATACTTGGCTCCCAGACTGAATGCACCAGCCTACTTCCTGACTGCAAAACTACACACGGCCTACTACCTGCCTCTTCTATGAAGTCGGTCTTCTCCGTCTTGGCAGCTATTCTCTAATCAGTCTAGTTAAGGCATGGCCTAGTCATCCATCTTTTAGTCGGAACTAGGCCTGTTCTAGTTTATGATCCTTCAAGTGCGAACGGGGGATTATAATCTCTGAATCTACCAGTCTGAACGGCACATTGTCTCTGATTCTGCATATCAGAAAATGGTACTATCTCTGACTCACTCTCAACTAATTATGAAAGCCTGAATAAGTCCTGACTTTCCAATTCTGAATGAACTTGAGTTTAATTAATATATTAATATTCTCTCACATAGACAAACATAGACATATACTCGACGTGCATCAATAACAAATAAACACTCAAGCAATACTCAAGGAATTCTAAATATTTTGTTTGGTTTGGTATATTGCTCTTCATGTGTTCTACAGAGCTACCACATTCTGGAGCTGTCATATAAAGGGATCTGTTGCTTTCCAAGAAAATGACAAAGATGTGTGTGAGGAACTCGCTAGGAAATTCCAAGAGGTCCTCTCAGTTGACGATAAGGACTACAAACGTAGACTAACGTGCCAGCCAGTAACTGAAAGCCAGTGTTCTTCGCCTGCATACCATGGGTGGTGGTAGAAAAGATTGCAAGAGGTTAGGTAGTAGTAGTAGGCATCCATCAGTCTCAGGAGACTATGGAGTTGCGCTCTGGTTGTCGGTCACCAGGGCGCAAAGCCAGGGTAGGTTGATTCGGGGGAGAAGCTGTTACCCAGGCAGCAGGTCCCCCCTCTCCACGGCGCTGAAAGTCTCCAATGGAAAGGCATACACCAATACGAGGTTAGGTAAGGTAATTCTAAATAGAAAGCGCTAAGCAAATATAACTATGCAGCACTGGAAAGAGGAATAAGCACGCGGAACTGTGATACGGTATGACGGTGGGACGGAAAGGTTCTCAACGACTTGGACCATCGGGGTATCGAACGCAATCCTTGCAAGACACAAGACTGACGCTGTGCCACCAGTTCAGTTTTACAGACAAGAAAGAGACTAAACACTTGACAGAGTTCAGAAACGTCAAAACCAGCTTCACAGCTCAGAAAGAGTTTGGTGAGAAGGTGATACAACTCAGGCAACACAGATTGGTGAGCAAACTGTGCATGTTTACACTCTTAAAAACCTTTCGTCATAGTTCCCACATGAAGGAGGTTGTGGAGTCCGACTCCATACATGGAGTAGGTAGTTGGGCTGACTCCATACATGGAGAAGGAAGTAAACGATAATATACTCCATAAATAAAGAAAGTGGAGGATGACAGCTCCTTACATGGAGGAGTCAGTCAGTGGCGATATCATACAAGGTAGCGGAGTCTAAATCCATACACGAAGGAGATAGCGGAGACCGACTTCATACATGGAGGTAGTTGAGCCCAACTCCATACATGCCGATGGCGGTGAAGGAGACGACGACGGAGGCGGTGGCGGCAGTATAATAGAGGTAGTTAATGTAATCAAAAAGGTAATGGTTAACCCAGACTCCTGAAGCCGCCGCTACGGACCCGAGGGACCTAACGAACCAGACCCCCCAGCCCTTTCTGACCATCCCAAAGATCTCTGGAAAGTAAGGGAAGGGAGGGTGGTCTTCATAATGGGTGTCAGGGTCTCTCCTTAATATCTCTCAAGCATTCTCATTTGAAATAATTTATGTACAATCTCAGCATGGGAAAGGATTACCTCAAGATGGAAGGAAGGAAGGGCCTTATTATGAGAAAGGAGCGTCTCAGGATAGGAAGGGATGGTAAATGAGTGTCTCAGGATGGGAAAGAAGTATCTTATGATGGGAGGGGACTTTATGAATGATAGAGGGATTTTAGGGATGAATTTCAGCATATTTGAGAGTCGTACAGGCGTTCTAATTACAATATAGAGACCTAAAGACACGGCATATGTCATATTAACTAACTTTTTAATATTTTAGTTGATTCTCTATGTTGTCATTCTAAGCTTATCCAAATGGCGCATCAAAGAGCTTTCTAGAGTGATTCACAGCGTCGCATGAATAAGAAGGTCAAGAAAGAATGACCGTGTGATAACAATAGATAGGCCAGTATGTCATATATAAGGTCCCTTGAGGTTACCTTACCTTGAGGTGCTTCCGGGCTTAGCGTCCTCGTGGCCCGGTCGTCGACCAGGCCTCCTGGTTGCTGGACTGATCAACCAGGCTGTTGGACGCGGCAGCTCGCAGCCGGACGTATGAGTCACAGCCTGGTTGATCAGGTATCCTTTGGAGGTGTTTGTCAAGTTCTCTCTTGAACGCTGTGAGGGGTCTGCCAGTTATGCCCCGTATGTGTAGTGGAAGCGTGTTGAACAGTCTCGGGCCACTGATGTTGATAGAGTTCTCTCTCAGAGTACCAGTTGCACCTCTGCTTTTCAACGGGGGTATTCTGCACATCCTGCCATGCCTTCTGGTCTCATGTGGTGTTATTTCTCTGTGCAGGTTTGGGACCAGTCCCTCAATTATTTTCCACGTATAGATTATTATGTCCCTGATGCATTCGGAAGGTAAGTTAAAGCCACTAAGACTATATAGCATTTGGAAGGGCTATTTGTAATGGGACGAAGGTATGGAATGATAACCAAACAGTTGTACCGACCAGATCAAGCGGTTGGGTAAACCAGTCAGAAGGGCAAGACTTTCATACAGCTGTTTTAGAGTTGAGACCTGGTGAGTTATTATTATTATTAACATCTTTATTGACAAAATGAATTACAATTTTGCCTAATCTGAGGATTTCAATTAAGTCCTGTTAAAGTGAGGTGAGTTGGTGAGCTTTAAAACCTGGTGAGTTGAGTGGTTTATTACTGCTCTTGCAGTCGTGGGAGCTGGATCTGTAAAGAGTTGGTGCATTTGAAGTCACTGACAGATTATAAGACCGCTCGTTTAGTCAAGCACTCAAGATAAAGCGTAGCTGTTGCAGAAAGATTTCTGTTGTTATACTGTCCTTCTTATAAATGTGAATTCAGCCGATGCAGTGAAAACAATATGACTGGACGATGTGTGTGTTGTGAATGAAGCCGAACAGGCTAGAACCATCCGACGAAGAGGAACCTGCATAGGCAGGCGATGAGTCACAATAACGTGGCTGAAGTAGTTTGACCAGACCACACACTAAAAGGTGAAGGGACGACGACGTTTCGGTCCGTCCTGGACCATTCTCAAGTCAAACCTGCATATTTTGTTACCTGTTTTAGAGTGGGGAATTGTGACTATGATTCACGATCTTACATAGAGACGAGTCGATTCCTCTTACAAGTGAGGAAGTAAACAATAGATGTATTATTTTCCTGTAGTGACGAAAGAGTGAACGAAATTGGAACGTAATTGGTCGACTAGGATCTTTAGGGGAGGTTGACTTGGACAGGTTAAGTAATCGACTAGGATGATGTGACGAAGTAGAATGTTACAGTTGTCGACCAGGATTATTTGGAGGCGAAAGAGAACATGACTGATAGGGAAAGAACATGAAAGGGAAGATAGAGGATCGGGGATACAACCCGTCCTCGCAAATTCGTATAGTCAATATTGACTTATTAAATAAGTGCATAGGTGACATACTTAACATAATAGTTTCCCTTGAAAATCTTCATAGAAAACACCCGACCTTACCAACCTACTTAGTAGTAGTTAAGATAAGCATCTTATTGCTTCGTAATTACAATTATTACCTAACCTATACCTATAATAGGTTAAGTAACATTGTAATTACGAAGCTATAAGATGCTTATTTTAACATACTAAGTAGGTTAGGTAAGGTCGGTGTTTTCTATGAAGCTTTTTCAAGGGAAACTATTCTGTTTAGTATGTCACCATGCAGGTAACTAATAAGTCCATATTGACTATACGAATTTTGCGAGGACGGGTTGGGGGATAAGTTGGAGACGTTGACGGAATTAAGTGCTGAATGGCTAGGAAAACATAAGAATAAGGATAGGATAACGGAGAAAAACAGAGGAATGAGTAGCCGATAGACGATTTGTGGATCAATGGAGGGATAACGCGGATAGGCGAAGAGGGAAAAGGTTAAGGACCTATCTTTTTCACTATTCTGGATAGGGTAAGGGAATTGGGTGTAAGGGGTGGGAGGTGCACACGACCTAAGGGGTAACGTCCGCAATGGATATATATATTTTTTAGCAATAAAGTGAAACCTTTGAGCCTCTAATGGCCGCAATAACCCATTAAGTCAATTACCCTCACAATGGGGCGGCCCGGCACACACAATCTTCCCGGCTTCTTTTCACCGCTGGACTCCTGTTAAGTACTCAGGCTCCTGTTCACCGCTGGACTCCTGTTAAGTACTCAGGCTCCTGTTCACGCTGGACTCTTACTCACTACCCGGGCTCCTGTTCACCGCTGGACTCTTACTCACTACCCGGGCTCCTGTTCACCGCTGGACTCTTGCTCACTACCCTGGCTCCTGTTCATGACTGGACTCCTGTTCACTAACCAGGCTCCTCTTCACCGCTGGACTTATGTTCACTACCCTGGCTCCTGTTCACTACCCTGGCTCCTGTTCATGACTGGACTCCTGTTCACTAACCAGGCTCCTCTTCACCGCTGGACTTATGTTCACTACCCTGGCTCCTGTTCACTACCCTGGCTCCTGTTCATGACTGGACTCCTGTTCACTAACCAGGCTCCTCTTCACCGCTGGACTTATGTTCACTACCCTGGCTCCTGTTCACTACCCTGGCTCCTGTTCATGACTGGACTCCTGTTCACTAACCAGGCTCCTCTTCACCGCTGGACTTATGTTCACTACCCGGGCTCCTGTTCATGACTGGACTCCTGTTCACTAACCAGGCTCCTCTTCACCGCTGGACTTATGTTCACTACCCGGGCTCCTGTTCACCGCTGGACTTATGTTCACTACCCGGGCTCCTGTTCACCGCTGAGACTCGTGTTCACTGCTTAGGCTATTGCTTATCACCGGGACTCCTGTACACTGCTTGTTCACCGCTGGGGCTCCTGTTCACTGCTTGTTCACCGCTGGGGCTCCTGTTCACTCACAGGCTTCTGTTCACTGAACGGACTCCTCTTCATCGCCTGGGCAACTGTTCATTACTGAGGCTCCTGTTCATCACCTGGACTCCTGTTCACCGTCCGAGCTCATATTCACTGCTGGGGCTTCTATTCATTTGCGATTATGGAGCTGAACCAATCAGTATCTGACCTTTGACGTGACATTCATCTTTGACCTTTGACCTTGAGTTTTGGCTTGGACCAGTGACCAGCTCGTCCCTGGGCACAAGAATCTGGGTCCATGACCCTGGGCACAAGGGCATAAGACCCTGGATTCAAGACCCCTGGGTACAAGACCCATGTACCCATGTTCCTGGGTACCTACCTGTGCCCAAGACCAAAGACCAGATTCATTTTATTCCTCACATTAATGTATTACAAAGGAAGGTAACCACAAGTCATTTAGCTTAACTAAAATCTCAACTTTCATTAAGAAAAGGTGATTGCTTGTTCATTACAGTAGAGAGGTGATTCCCAGCCTCTTTATTATCAGTTTCGTGTGGCCTGTCTTCCCCAGTTATACTATCCCAGTTCTTCACTTTCTCCCCCACTGTGGCAATTCTTAACTATCTCGACTCATTTTGTGTTTCAACTCTTAACTATTCTAATCCTTTACTCTCCTATGTTTTTTTTTTTTACATTTCTTCAGTATCCAAAGTTACACTCTCTCATTCTTTTGCTTTACTGCCTTCCCAACACTACACTCTCCCAAACCCTACACTCTCCCACCCCTACACTCTCCCACCCTACACTCTCCCACCCCTACACTCTCCCACCCACACTCTCCCACCCTTCCCACCCCTACACTCTCCCAACCCCTCCCAGCCCTACACTCTCCCAACACCTCCCAGCCATACACTCTCCCAACCTATACTAAGCCCAATCGCCACTTCTGCTGAAATTTAAAGACTACAATGACGCAGGTTGACGTATCAGCACTGGAGTCATGTGTTCGTTTATGTGACCTTGCTATATATATGATGTGTATTGATTGGGTTTAATTATATCAAAGGAAAGGTTCAATAATATATGGTGTTAAATATTAAATATTATTAGATGATCTTTATCAATTAAATACCGTGACAAGTTGTGACTGCTGGCAGGCTCTTAAAATCACACGTAACTAGCAGCGTAAACCATAACAAGATTCACGTGAACGGAAAATTCACAGAATCTTTCCTCTCTTGATGCAGTAGAGTATACAGATTTTCCTATTTGGTTCTAAGAGCTTATTTTCATGTGATTTTTTTTCCACGTTAACGGCAATGCTGCACCTATTCTGGTGAGTTGATCAGGGAGTTGGTTATTTTGTTTGCAATGCGTCAAAGTAATTTTTGGTTAAAATTATCAAGATGACTGAGGACTGTGGAAATCTTTCAGTAACGAGAAAGCTTAATTTTTGATAAATAAGATAAATCAAGAAAAGAAAAAAGCTGATTATGTTGGATTGTAGCATATTTAATCAATCGTGTTGACAAGTGCGTGACAAGCTAGAGTAAATGACTGGAATTGCCTGGTTCATCTTGCATAAGGAAGAGCACACAGTTCACAGTCGCTAACTCCCATCCTGCTGCTGGAGGCGACAGCTTAGCGGACCTTCCCGCAATAAAATAATTACGAGGTGAGACATTTAGCACCTACCTGTCAAAATGCGGTTACCACAAATTCTCTCATGCTCATTAGGAGTCCACAGTCCTGTTTAGTGTGCTGGACCATCACCTATATGTCCAGCATCCTTGTCCTTTCAATGCTCTGCAGCTTTAACCGCTTGCCGCTTACAACTTTGCGGCCTTAATCACTCACAACTACTTTATTCGTTAACCTCTTTTCACCCATTACCGCTTGACAAGCATTAACCACGCAGAATCTTGAGCCAAGTTTTGGTCAGAGGTTAGAATGAACAATTTCACTGCGTCCTTTTACAGTTTCAGGGTCTTGTTGCTAAGTTTCGGAGTCTCGTTGTTAGATTTCAGGGTCTCGTTGAATGGTTTTGGCAGACCGTTCTCATCAACAAACGCCAATACTAGTTAATCTAGCCGCCAAACAGAGGTCCCCGTTTATAATTGAAAAACGATATACGTACCGTTTCCAAACAGAGGACGTTCGATTATTTCTCGAACAGTACTTCGCTGACTATCTCTCTCCGAACCGCAACGCTGTCGATGCTTCACCCACATACTACAAATTCAAATAATCGTCTACAGAACCTGAACACCTAAGCTAACTTGCGCCTAGCTATAAAAAGAACTTTTAATATATAATAACATTGATATAAATAAATGAGTGCAAGTTTGTTTTTAATACACAATACGTTAAACGAAGCTCCAACGAGCCTTACCTGAGGATGGCTTGAGTTTTGGTGTTTCGTTGTACGGTTTCAGGGGAAAGTTTAGCTTAAACAGTACATACTTGCCTGTTGTTGTTGTTGTTAAAGATTCGCTACCTGGAACAAGAAGTTCCAAGTAGCACGGGCTATGGTGAGCCCGTAGTGTACTTGCCTGAAAACTTGTGTCTTTTGTATTTTTATGCCGCCGAGGCACCACCTACTCCACTAACAGCACAACTAATATCAGAACTCACACCACCACCACCACCATCACAGTCTCAATACCACCACTAACACCGACACTAACATCACCAATAATACAAAAAGAATACAACTATTATCTCTAACCACCGTCAGCATTACTATCATCACAACTATCAGAAATAGACACTGAACCACAGGCTCGGCTACCCCCCAATGGACAAAACAAAAGCAGCCCAGTTGGGGTGAGTAACGTTAAAGTTATATTTGCAAATACCGATGGAATTACAAATAAAGGGGTTGAGTTACAGGAANTATTTTAATATATATTTTGTTTTATTTTATTTTATTTTATTTTATTTTATGGCACTGCTACAGTTTACAGAGAACACACACATATATACAACAATATAACAATCAGTGTTCGAAGACCTCGTCCAGCTCCTCGGAGGTTGGGTGCGTACCCAGGATACAGCGCGCATTTCCCCTCTGAACTGCGACACTGAGGCGCTGGAACAGGAAATTAGCCGCTCGTGAGTCCTTAGTTTTCCCAATGAGTTCCTCATCCACCTCCTTTAAGAACTTAAGTGCACATTTTCCCCAGGAGCCCAGAGTTTTAGAGCCTATCGGCACGAACCTGTAACAACGTTCTAAGTCTCTGTACTTGTTGGTATATATGACGGAAAGGGTAAGATTAATGATTTTAACACGAATCTTCTCAACATTTCTTGTATTCTTCTTCACTGTCGGGGAAAGTTGAAAAATTAACTCTCCAAAGTTCATTTTCACACATTTATTTGATCTTCATTCGGTCACATTTATTTATTTATTTATTCGATTATTTCACACACATTTGGTCTGACGCCTAGGGATGAGTTTTGCAAGGTCACTTCTTACATTCTCAAAGAATAATTTACCATTGTTGTTGTTGTTGTTTAAGATTCGCTATTTGGAATAAAAAGTTCCAAGTAGCACGGGCTATGGTGAGCCCGTAGTGGACTTACTTGACACAGGAGCGGGGCTGTAACTGATGAAGAATTTAGCATTGTTGTTATTGTTGTTGTTTTAGATTTAGGTACTCAAAACGAAATGTCCATGTAGCACGGGCTATGGTGAGCCCGTAATTGGGTTCGGTTATTCGCGATAACCTTGTTACTCTGATATTTGGGTCAAAGTTTTAAATGGAGGTGGGGTTTCCTCCATTTTTCCTTTTTCTTTTTCGCTTCTGTTTTAGTCGTAATTTACCATTGTTTGCACAGGCTTTATTCTCTTTGGGTGAGGTGGTACACAACAAGTGGATGAATGGCATATCATAGGGGGATAATGATAAGGTATTACATGCATCGACAAAAGCAGCTTATATTCTTCCGGCTGCTTGTGTTTCTAAGGCAGGGTCATTAGATCGTGTCTCTGCGTTGGCTCGGTGACTTGAAGTGGTGAAGGATGAAATTATGTGCTAACTGGTTGTTGATTGCTGATCTTAACTTTTTGATGCGTAACGCCTTGCTAATGTCCAGTTTTCCGTTGTCGTTATACCTGTCTATTATTTCAGCGTTGCTTGTTAAGATGTCTCTGGTGATGTCCTGAAGACTGGACACCAGCAAGGCGCTACACACCAAAAAGTCAAGACAGACTGTTGAAACCACAGAATACTGCTACAACCGCTGACAGTTGATGAAACCTTTGAAGACGACTGTAATTCTGATAGCAGTCGAAAAACCCCTCAAGGCTAATGGAGTATCTGATAGGTGCCAGAAACCCCTTCAAGGCTAATGGAGCATCTGATAGGTGCCGGAAACCCCTTCAAGGCTAATGGAGCATCTGATAGGTGTCGGAAACCCCTTCAAGGCTAATGGAGCATCTGATAGGTGCCGGAAACCCCTTCAAGGCTAATGGAGCATCTGATAGGTGCCAGAAACCCCTTCAAGGCTAATGGAGCATCTGATAGGTGCCGGAAACCCCTTCAAGCTAATGGAGCATCTGATAGGTGCCGGAAACCCCTTCAAGGCTAATGGAGCATCTGATAGGTGCCGAAAACCCCTTCAAGGCTAATGGAGCATCTGATAGGTGACGGAAACCACTTCAAGGCTAGTGTAACACCTGATAGCTACCTGAGAACGAGCCACGATCGAGAGTCTTCCAAAACCCCTTTAAGGACACTTCACCGAAGGAACCAATGGGTCCATATCGCCCAGTCTGTTAGCTACAGAAATCGACCTGGATGCCTCCCAGACCTTCCGGACATGTTTATAGTTATCCGGACGCCTCAACGACCGCCAAGACAAGCGTTTATGCTCAGCCAGACATCTTAACGATCAGACAACGACGTTAACGATCCTTCAAGACACTTGTGCTTGACTCCTGTACTGTCCAAGTTCTTCGTTGGACGTTGATAGTGACTGAGCTGTCCCGGCGGATAGAATGTTATATATATATATATATATATATATATATATATATATATATATATATATATATATATATATATATATATATATATATCTATATATATATATATATATATATATGTATGTATATATATATGTATATATATTATATATATATATATATATATATATATACATATATATATATACATACATATATATATATATATATATATATATATATATATATATATATATATATATATATATATATATATATATATATACATATGTTAGGATTAGGTCGAGGTCACCCCCTAGGTCGAACTAGGAGGGGGAAGTAGGGTGGACTTTCCCCAGGATACAGCTCCACAACAAACTGACTGACTAACTTCTGGATACATAGTTACTGATAGGTGAACAAGGGCATTCGATTATAGGAAACGTGCCCAGCCATTTCAATTCAAGTCGGGATTCGAACTTGGAATTCGCGATTGTGAGTCGCGAACGAACCCGATTGTGCTACCGGAAAATCGCCTTTTTGTTTGCTCTCTTGGCAGTCTTCTTGCTAAATGAGTCACATTAGTATTCATTAGATAGTTATGGATTTAATAAAATGTAAAATTTAAGCAGTTAAATGGATGGAGAAAGTTCAGACGCTTCAGCACGACTAAAGCATACTAATGGTACGTTGTCGTGTTGTGGGAACTGGCTGCGGTTAGCTGGTAGATCATCCTCTTCTCTTGAGTTGTCACTACGTGTAAAATCTAACCTCCTAACCTAACCACCAACACACCAACCAAAACAACACACCTAACCTGTCACTCCGAGCCATAGAAGGGAGTAGATATTGGTAAGTAGTTACTTGTCATGGAACGAGGCGATAGAAACAGTACTGACTTGACAGGACATACGAAACAATTAACTAATATGAATATTTCAATTCATCCGTGCTCTAGGAGACTCGAACCGTGGACCCCACGCGTGAGAGGCCGAAGCTCTATCGACTAGGCTATTGAGTAGTCTTAATAAGGAAATCCCCGACGGTCCAAGTAGTTGGGCACCATTCCTTTCCCCCGTCCCATCCTAAATCCTTATCCTGACCCCTTCCAAAGTGCTATATAGTCGTAATGGCCTGACGCTTTTCCCCTGATAATTCCCTCCCTCTCTATTGAAGCTCAGAGGAATTGCCAATCCACGCCCACACTATATAAATTGTCATCCATTCTTATCTGATATATCTATGTTATGTTTATGTTCGTGTTCGTGTTTATATTGGCATTTGTGTTAATGTTTAAATTGTGCTTATAAATGAGTTTGGATTTATATTTGTGTCTGGGCACAAGCCAGTGTTTGTATGTGTTTAAGTACGTTTGTATGCAAGAATATGTTCGGATGTGTCTGAATGAGTATGGCTTGAGTATGGAGTATCTGTGCTTGGTTTATTATCTCATGAAGTCACACTATAATAGTAGACGGAACTGTTCTTAGCATTCTGGTCTCTCTACATACACAAAAATATATTATTATTTTAAAATATTTAAAAAGATACCGTTAAGAGAGAGAGAGAGAGAGAGAGAGAGAGAGAGAGAGAGAGAGAGAGAGAGAGAGAGAGAGAGAGAGAGAGAGAGAGAGAGAGAGAGAGAGAGAGAGAGAGAGACAGACAGACAGAGAGACAGAGAGACAAAAAATACATGGACAAACCACAGGAGCCCTGGAACCTCACTCCAGGTACACCAACGTATATCCCAATAATGGCGAATATTATTTCCAGTCTCCCTCAGAGATTCTGCAAAGCGCTCATTATATTAAACAAAACAGCATATTTCTCTTCTTGACTCTCTTAATTCCCTTGCCTCTTAGGTATTTAAACACACTGTAATGAATACCAAATCTAATGACTTTTTTATAGATGTGCTATTAAACATAGCTTCATTGGTAACATATTTGTTGGAGTTCAGTGGATTTCAGAAGACCAATTCATAGTTAAGCATGAAAATGCTTTCATGATACGACTTCCTAGGATTTTCGATCGTAATTTAAG
>WNGS01066681.1:9954041-9974350 GCA_020271785.1 Procambarus virginalis | reverse complement strand
CCTTATATCCCTGTCTCATGTCTGAATTTCTCTTATACACCTCACCTCCGTGTACCTCCTCATGCACCTCACATTTCTCACCGTTCTTCACGAGAGAAACCAAGAACAGAAGCCCCTTGGACTCTACAACGAGGCAATTTGTCAGGATACAGATTATGGATAACAGCACATTGGTCACCTCGTCTCTCCAGCCACTGTCTGCTCTCTAACCCTGTCCATGGACGGCGGACGAAAACAATATATATATATATATATATATATATATATATATATATATATATATATATATATATATATATATATATATACATATATATATATATATATATATATATATATATATATATATATATATATATATATATATATATATATAAATGCTGATTAGCATTGTATAAATGTGTGACCACGTCTGTGGTAGGAAAAAGAAAAAAAACTGCTTGTCTCACCGCTGCTGCTTAGCATGGACAGCTAATTTTTCAGGTTTCACAAAGTTCCTTTCGATCTGCACACGCTGCAGTCCCCCCTCACTAGAGATTACGTATTCTATAGTCAGAAAAAAAAATGTCGAGTATTGTGTATTTATATATGTACAGGTACAACTTAGTTTTACCAGACAGCCTACTGCGCAGTTGGTGGACGGTTTGATATGGTAATACTGGATGCATCTCTGTTACGAGACAGGCACTTGATATCACACGAAGATACTTGATATCACAATAAGACACTTGATATCCTACAAAGACACTTGATATCACACCAAGACACTTGATATCACAGCAAGATATTTCATATCCCGCCAAGACACTTGATATCCCGCCAAGATATTTGATATTCCGCCAAGACACTTGATATACCACGAACACACACATGATATCCTAAGAAGACACTTGATATCACATAAAGAGCTTCCCAGAACGAATGGAAACTTATTTTTTGGTATTTACACGATCAAAAAAGCCAGCGGCTTCGATTTATTTCTTGGCCCAAAAATGCATCGCGGGCGGGCCAGATGATTAAGAGGAAAGCCATTTTATTTTGTACAGTTCTCAGTTATGAAGGAAATATTTTCAAGATTTTTCTTTGTTTGGGCATAAAAGCCTTTTGGCACAAGTCAGCGATTAAAGTGTATATAAAAATGATCCGAGTTTGGTCCGAAAGACGAGCTGGAGACAGAACCATCGCCTCAGTGAAGTATATATATAAACCTCACAGATATATATATATATATATATATATATATATATATATATATATATATATAATATATATATATATATATATATATATATATATATATATATATATATATATATATATATATATATGCAATTTTCACTGTGATGTTTTTATCTAAATATATACATATACATCTTTTCATAGGTTTGCTTACATTCTCTTGTCCAGCAATCAACATTTCTTGATGTAAAGTCTTGGAGCAATTTAAAAAAAGAAAAATGTTATTATGTTTTTACACTAAATGAAATAAATTCACGCATTTCGAATGCACAAATTAATGTTTGTATAATTAAACTTCTGGAGGGTGCACAAGAGGCGCTGGAAACAAGACTAAAGGTAGAAGCCAATGAAGCTGATCTGTTGCGACCCATTTCGTCTGTAACAATCCAACTAGTCTGTTGTATTTGGAGTTTAATACATGACTAATTCCAGTTTTGTCTTCGTTGCGCCGTTTCGAGGCTGCCGTTCCACTGCTGTTTTACCGTTGCTGCGCAGTTACTGGTGCTTGGAACGGGAGGAAGGGAGGGAGAGGTCAAGAGGTGAGGGACACATGGACAGGTCAAGAGCCGTTGCCGTATCCATTGTCTCCACTTCCTCTTCCTCGTCCTCTTCCTCCTCCTCTTCCACCATGTGTGGATGAGGATGGAGTCCCCCCAGCCCTGCCAGCCCTGCTCCTCCCTGCAGGAAGAGCCCTGCCTGATATTGCTGCAGCGCCACCGTCCACGCCGCCGCCGTCACAGGTGCCCAAGAGGGGATACCAGCCGCCCCCATACCAATGCTGTGCCCCGTCGGAGCCCCTGAGAACAGGGTAGGGGGGAGTAGCGAAGGAGAGGGAGTAGAGGGCACCGGAGAGGGGACGAGCGATGACCCTGAAGAAGAGGGTGAAGGCGAGAGGTCAAGCCTAGCCGAAGTAGCCACGGAGGGATCCAAGAGATCGGATGGTGTGGTTGGGGGCACGGAAAAGGAAGGGCTCTGGTCATCCGGCCGGCGGTAATGACCGTATATCTTGACGTGTTTCCTGAGGGAGGATGGGTCAGTGTAGCGCTTCCCGCAGCCTGGATGGCGGCACTCGTAGGGTTTGTCCACGAAGTGGGTCCTTGTGTGCTTGAACCTGTCGGAGGAGTTGGAGTAGGCCTTCCCACACCCTGGCACAGTGCACATGTAAGGCTTTTCACCTGTGTTGGCAGAAAGAAACGTGAAGTTTAGTGATACTATTGACCAACAGGTGAATAATATAACCAGCAGGTCCATGAGTGGCCAGCAGGTGTACAACTAACAGTTTGCACATAATATATTGACAACCTTCGCGATTACTATTAAAGTTAGTTTTATTTACAAACTTTACTACTAATAAAGACAGCTGACACTTTTACAAACACAAATAACGACTCTTATTTCAGATATGTTAAATTATCTGCTAGCTTTTTCGCAATATATTAACTGCATCAAAATATCCAACAATAATTATTTTAATCAATAAAACATAAATATTTTGATTACTACATAAAGCCAGATTACTTAGTAAGATCACACACGATCAAGTGGGGAGCAGAAGGACATTGCTTACCCAGATGAGTCATATGGACTTTAGAAATAACCTTTTAAGTGTCAGAGTAGTGATTTTTTTTAATGATCTAAAGATTAAAGTTTTGGAGACAGAATGTAGTCAAAGCTTTATATATAGGATTATGCCAGAACCTAATTGCTTTGGAAACCTGTACAACAGTTGAATAAATGTTGGGTGGCAGGACCCAAGAGCTGAAACTCGACCTACTCAAGCTGAAGTAAATATACAGCTGAAATACACAAAGGTAGAAACTGGATGTTTGGACAAGCTAAAAGAAGTAAGAAATGATCAGTATGATGATAGTATACAGTGAAATGATCAGTGTGAGGATAGTATACAGTGAAATGATCAGTGTGAGGATAGTATACAGTGAAATGATCAGTGTGAGGATAGTATACAGTGAAATGATCAGTATGAGGATAGTATACAGTGAAATGATCAGTGTGAGGATAGTATACAGTGAAATGATCAGTGTGAGGATAGTATACAGTGAAATGATCAGTATGAGGATAGTATACAGTGAAATGATCAGTGTGAGGATAGTATACAGTGAAATGATCAGTGTGAGGATAGTATACAGTGAAATGGTCAGTGTGAGGATAGTATACAGTGAAATGGTCAGTGTGAGGATAGTGAGCAGTGGATTGACAATGAAATGAAAACAAGTAGAGGCTAACTTTTAAGCATACATACTTTGAAATATTTGATATTGCAAAGAGCAAGAGAGCAGGGAATTTACTCAATATAACCGATGATAAAAAAACTGAGTCCAGGAGCTGAAACTCAAACACTGCAAACGCAGGATAGAACACACACATACACACACACACACACACACACACACACACACACACACACACACACACACACACACACACACACACACACACACACACACACACACACACACACACACACACTACTCGTGTGTGTTCTATGTTCATGGGGCCATAGTGTTCTGTCCTAGGGCCTTGCGGCTGAGTGGACAGCGCTCTGGGATCGTAGTCCAAAAGGCCTGGGTTCGATCCCCCGGCAGAGGCAGAAACAAATGGACCGAGTTTCTTTCACTCTGATGTTCCTGTTCACCTAGCAGTAAATAGGTATCTGGATTTAGACAGCTGCTACTGGCTGCTTCCTGGGGATGTGTGTTTGTGTGTGTGTGAGTGTGTGTGTGTGTGTGTGTGTGTGTGTGTGTGTGTGTGTGTGTGTGTGTGTTTGTGTGTGTGTGTGTGTGTGTACTCACCTAGTTGTGCTGCGGGGGTGNAAAATGCCATTCCGATAAACAAAAATACTGGAAAAACGATACATACCAATAAATAAATAACAAACTATTTAACAAAAATACTACTAAGTCAGATGTCAAATTGATATTCAGAATTGCATTCAAAGCAAACAATATAGAACCTATAATCTTGTATCATAACACCAATACTACCAAAATAGAAATTTAATTTCTTTTAAAAACATACCAGCCATAGGTTCTGCCCAGCGAGGAAGTTTTGCATGTGCCACCATGTAGGCTGCATTGTACATGAATGACGGATCTGAAAAAATTATATATGTATATAATCTTGACTAATTCTGAGGAAATCCATTAATTTAATATATTATAATTATGCAGTACAGTAGTTTAAATTAGCATTATACAGTACTGCAGCAACTTTCTGCAGTAGAGTTAAATTGTTGTAATTGGAGCTAAAATAATCTATAACAAACTTCTTATAACAGCAAGAAAATTACTTAAAAATAACATGACAGTTCCTTCTGATATTACGAAGGTTAAACATAAACAAAGTGATAAAGTCGTGCACAAAAAAGAAGCAGAAGCGTAGGCTAGGTGATGCTGCTTATGGGGGTTAGAAAAAGGAATTTCTTAGGTCTGTAAGCATTACTCAGTAATTGCAGGAAATAAGTCACAATAACATGGCTGAAATCAAATAATCAAACCATTACATATGAAGCGAAAGGAAAGTGGCAACGTTTTGGCCTGTTATGGATCCTCCTCAGTTGCAACTTCGTGATGGGTTGAAACACCATTACTTTTCTTCTTAATAATGTGTGGGTTATGTTATTACTTGGTAGTATTAGAATAGTGATGAGTGGCTTAAGCACTTGCAAAAATGTGGTATTAAGCATATAACAAGTGCGACCAGTAACTCTACACTACAAAAATCATGATCAATAAAATCTACAACAGAATGTAATTTATCTACAATAGAAATATTTTTGAAGACATTATGTGGAACAGAGATTTATCTTGGTGAGTGCAGAACAATTATTTGAATTCTCACTTTTAGACACAGTGTACAGTTTCGAGATAGAATACTGTAGTCAGTTTTACATAAAAATTTCCTCTCATGACCTTAGTCTTAAGGTGTCTGGAAATTATGTCAGTGACAATATTGTTTAGTTCTATCCCCAGGTTAGGAACGATGCAGTTGACATACAGATCAGGGGTATGTGGAAGGGCAATCTTCTCCCCAGAAACATGATGGTGGTCTGCGAATGCCAGTAGTTGTCAATATCAGGTAACCAAAATGAGGTCATTTCAACTGTCAAGCCATGGAGATAACATGCCAGCCAGTGATACTTCCATCGCCCTCCCACGATGAAAGCTGAAAAGATAGTTCATTGTTAATACACATTGGAAAAAATGTAAATATAGTTAAAAGTACAGTACTAATGTTCCAAAAAATACATTTAATTGGCACATATTAAGTCTAAATGTGATTATTTGCTGACATACATTATTAAGAAAGAAACACTCTCCAGTATGAAAGTGACAGAAAAAAATGTTAAAGCTTCGTTGCTTAGGTGATATAAAATAAATAATAAAGGGCTCCTTCAAAACTAATTTCAGTATCACCAAATTCAGTAACATCGTATTCAGTATCACAAGTGATCATGTACACAAACCTATGGGAATCATATTACATTTAGATAAAATTCTAGGATTTAATCAGTAGTAGTACTGTAGTTACTTTGTTTGGGTGTTAACCCACTCTTTGACTTAGGGCATGAACACTTCTTTTGGACTCTGGGACCTTCCAGCACTAGTTTCTTTGCCTTGCGTCAGTTTCATGTGTAGCCTCGCAGCTATTTTCCTCATGCTGTGCCTTTTGGTATTTCTGGGAAACTCGAGTATACCTCTGATATATGCAGCATTTGACCATTCCCCAGGATACAACCTACAACAGTCGGCTAACACCAATGTTCCTAATCACTGTTAGGTGAACAGAGGCAATGGGTGTAAGGAGACTTGCTCATATGTCTTGCCCTGCCTGGGATACGAACCCAGGACCGTTCGGTTGTGAGCCGACGCCACTAACCACTGCGCCACAAGTTATCCTATACTCTTAATATGTGTGAACTCTTAATATGTTACTAATTAGGAGCTTAATCATATCCAGATCCATTTACTTTAAGAAATTTATAGACCACTGTTCTATTTCTTGCTTTCTTGGGAGCAAAGAGACATTTGCCCAGAGAAGATAGGATGTGTTATAGGACAGTATTCATATACTGTACTGTCATGTTTGTCAGTATTGTACTTTATTCTCAAGCCTCCTAAATATGCATCCACATGCTGCCATCTGTTGATGACAATGAAGGCCTAAGCTTGACAGAAAAAATTATACCCCTTTTTTAAATACAGTATTTTCACTTTCGGATCGTCACAGCCCCTTTTCACCCGAGGCCGGCCTCCTTCAAGACCAAGTAGAAGGAAGAGTGATAATTATTAAATACAACAATTATTATTATAATTATTATAATAATAATTGTAAACATTTATTATTAGAGACTGATGGAGACTGATGGATGCCTACTATATATTTTCACTTTCTAAAAAGGGTTAGAAATTCTAATGATAGATATATTTTTTTATATTGGATATGTAACAAAAAATGTAAAAATAGAAATGTAATTTTTGAAGGAAAAATATTTGTTATTTTATTTCCCCTAATACACACTTAATTTCTTGGGGATATGGATAGTATAGTATCATGCCAGTGAATCATCTAAGTTAGAAACTGGAAACGCTGGATGTCTGTTTATAAAAAAATGTTAAAAACATAATAATAATACAAACATCATATTTACCATGAGCCAAAGACAGAAGTCCAATGATCACAAAGGACCATTCTGAGAGAAAGTATGTTGGCTGGGCTTTGAAGACCTCCAATGGGTTATTCACATGCACAAACCAATCAATATTCTGCAGATAAATGATACATTAACTATAGAATGAAATAAATACAGTACATTACATAGACCAATATCTATTTATATCTGTCGCTCAGTTACACACAACTACAATACCCATATCACCCTTTGCGCGCACACACACACACACACACACCACTCCCATAAACCCCCACACATAACTCTCAGGTGCCTATTTCCTGCTGCATGAACAGGAGCATTACATGTAAGAAAATGTACCTAAATGTCTCGTCCGGCATAGAAGACGAACATGGTACTTTTTTTGTTGTGAACTAACTGCACTGACCACTTGGGAAAGAGTGATCTCTGACAAGCTTGACAGAAGAGTATGGCACTAGTACCAGCACTGTTTCTGATATAGACAAGCAAAAGCACCATTTTTTAATGTTGGCTGCTAAAATCAATACAGTATACAGTACATAGACTTTGTAAATTCATTTAGTAAAACAGAATTGCCTCATTTGGCCACTAGAAGACAAGACTACTCGATCTTTGTTTTCAAAGAAAAATAGTTTTAACAGAGATAACTTAATTTGGTGTTATTTGTGGATAAAAATATTGAGAAATACCTGTAACCAATTACTTTATATTTGAATTAACCTATATTTATCCGAGATTTAACACTCCAGTGGCCTCAACGAGGACAGGAACCCAGCGGCTTTTCGAAGGTCCCACTGCTTGTCCTGAAGATTTTTTCAAGCTGGATTTTTAAATTCAACAGTGTTTTGGCATTTACACCTTCTGCAAGTAGGCGGTTCCATGGATTTATAGTCCAATGAGTGAAAAAGCATCTCCTGTTTTCTGTCCTACATGTAACTTGAGCTTGAAACCATTGTTTCTTGTTTGTGTTACATCTGACCTCTTGAAGAAGGATTATCTGGATCAAAATTCTCCAAACTGCTCAGTACTCTTTTTTTTTTTAAGTTTCGACGAGATGCACCCCTATTATGTCTGGTTTGCAGTCTCGTTAGGCCTGGGGCCCTCAACCATTCCTGATATGAGAGTTGACTTACTACTGGAATGATTTTTGTTGCCTGGTGTTGAATTATCTCCAAAGCAGATATGTCTTTCTGAAGATAAAGTCTCCATGCTTGGATACAATAATCCAAGTGAGAGTATTAAAAAGTTTAAATAAATAGGCTGTATGATGTGTGTAAATTATCTTCACATAGCTGATCATAGACTTAAATGTACAGTATTAAAGTTACATTATAACTATAGTATTATCAATACTGTAATTTGAACCCAATAATTGAATTACATCAAATCATCTCTGACACTCACATCCTTGAATGTGTAGTTTTCTATTTCATCACCAAATCCAGGAAGCTCACGTGGATTAACCATCTTCTTGTCCCTCACTGAAAAATGAGTTTGTAGTAACAAAATTATTTTAGGTCATGCACAAAATTCTTTGCATATTACAATTTATAATATACCTGCTAATAAACCACTGCAACATGCGCTAATGTATATTATATTTATACTGAATATAAATCATTATTTATTATTATTTTACTCAATATTTTGGTTCATACTGACTATAGGCAAACTATATACTGACTATAAGCTCATATATTCAATTATGAACATTAGCTATTTAACAAGATAAATTTAAAGAGAACTTTAATCCCCCTTGTTTATTCAATATATATAACAACAGTTTACCATATAATCAATAATATTTCTACTCTGTCACTTCTAACACTATACATAATGGTATGAGCAATATACCATCAACTTGAACATGTAAAGTTGTACTGTATACTGAACAGTACTGTACTCATGGATCAGCATTTTTTAGCACTGTAATATGAAATTACTTTATATATATATATATATATATATATATATATATAATATATATATATATATAATATATATATATATATATATATATATAATATACACACATTCACATGGCTTATATCAGGTCCCTTCCCCCTAAGGTTGAATTACTTACCCTCCACAGGACCACACAACAGTTGACTGACTCCTGGGTACCTATTTTCTGCTAGGTGAACTGTGGCATTAGGTGAAAGGAAGCGTACCCAACTATTTCTGTCTCGCCCGGGTTTTGAACCCTGGATTCCCGATTGCGAGTCGATAGCGAACCTAACTGTACTTCTACAATAAGTTCTGCATACTACTGAATTGGTTTTAACACACAGAGCGTTGCAGAATATTGAATTGTCTAATTTCACTAACCTGGCTTCCCTCTTAACTCTAAAGCCTTCACCCAGTCATCTGTTTTAAATGCTTCTCTTAGTACCCCGCTCAGCTGATTTCTGTTTTGCTGCCGGGATTAAGATCAACCAACAGTGATTGGGAAAAATGTTGTATACTGCATCTTCTCGCGAAAACTATTTGGAAACTGTTTTGATGAATATAACAGTACATAGATCTGTTTATCTGAGAATATTCTAATATTTAAATTTGTCTGAAAAAGTCGAAATTAATAATTTACCATCAGGAGCAATAATTTACCACCAGGAGCTGTTTGGGGAGGGAAATTGCATTACACGTTCTGCATGAACACTAATTCACCTTAATTTTGATAAATGTTATTTTATAGCACATATCTATATTTTTTAGAATATTCTACGACTCAAACTTTACAAGAAAATAATAGGGAGTGGGGGGGAAAATGTCATCAAACAGGATCGTATGTTTGGCAGTGGCTGCTCAACACACAAGTGATATGTTCAGATACGTTATCAACTGAAGTGTTATCCCCAAGATGTCTGGCTTCAGTTGGAGAGAGATGCTTCCCATGACAGACTTGAACTTTGGTCAGTGATAGCGAGCATCAGGGAACTATTTCATTGTCTGTCCCTTTGTGGTTTCCTTCAATTGTAGTACGTTTTAAAGCCTGTAGTTACGGTTATTTTATTAATATTATTATTATTATTATTATTATTATTATTATTATTATTATTATTATTATTATTATTATTATTATTATTATTATTATTATTATTATATTATTATGTATATATACATGAGTTCTTACATTCTTGTACAACCACTAGTACGCGTAGCGTTTCGGGCAAGAACTTTGCTTGGACTTTGCTTGGGCGTGAACCCACTCTATGACTTTTGAGCGTGAACACATTTTTTGGACTCTGGGACCTTCCGGCCCACTCCTTGCAGTGGTCTTGCGGCATATATTCATGTGTAGCCTTCCGACCAGTTTCCTCGTGCTGTTCCTTGCGGCGTTTGTGGGAAATTCGAGTTTACCTCAGATATATGCAGCATTTGACCATTCACCAGCATGCGTCCCACAACAGTCGAATAACACCCAGGTTCCTAATTACTGCTAGGTGAACAGATGAAATGGGTGTAAGGAGACTTGCCCATACGTCTCGCCCTCCCTGGGATTAGTCAGCTAGGTTAGATGAACACCACGAGCCACGACAGTCCTCCCAACTGCAACCCACAATAGTCGCCTAACTCCTCGGTACCTATTTGCTGCTAGGTGAAGAGAGACGGGCGTCTGAAAAAGTACCCAATTAAACATTTCACCATTTCCGGAAATCGAACTCTGTGTACCGAATAAACATTATACTCGCTCCAACCTCTCATTACATTAATGACAAACTCAATTAGCACTAATTACGAATCTATAACCTTTTTTCCATAATTACAGGTAACATTCTTTCCATCCTATGGAAGTTGAGGTGTAGTCCAATAATATAAGCATCGAAAAGCCAACAGTATAATTTCCACAGTGATTCAGTTAACTTCAGTACAGACGCTTCAGATTTACCACACCTCTTCAACCTCAAAAATGTAGCACTCGGCGTATGCAGTTCTAATCGACGCCAAATTGCTACAGCTTCGACACAGAGCAGACAGCAGACTACGACCGCACCTAGTTCCAACCCTCTCGCTCCCTATCGAGTTTAGACACTCACGATTCCCCATCGAGCCGCTTTGCTCTCCCGCACAGAGCTCCGTGACTCTGGCCTTTGTCAGCTCTCTGCTCTGCTCCAAGCTCCATCTCGACGTCTATGACACTGCTGTATCCAAGACTACAAAATAAATATGAAAACCCATTAAACACTGTGTATCTAATCTGCCCAACAACATAACATAATCGTACGTTACATCTGGTCAAATCGATTGTGAGCTGACTGCATACGCTTACCACTATATATATTAAATTCCAGCCAGTTAAGCTTCAGATCTCATAACAATACTGATTGTATCATTATCAGTTTACATAAATTAGTTTACACAGAACTTGATCAACAAGGAGCTCCATTAGTCAAGACCCGATTAAGACTTCTGTAGGCCTTAAATGCATCTCCAAGATATATGGCCAGATTTGACCGCATATTCGCTAACTAAGCTAGCGCCTACTATTTTGCTTTCATCTATGGCCAGAATAATTTTAAATAGATTAGTGTAGAAAATATTCAAGTAATATAAATAGATACTAATAGGATTAAGTATATGGAAAAAATAACATCGGGATCCATTTAATAATATCCTGTAGAAAAAGGGGAAGAAACGTTATCACTTTATTTTTCGCAAACCCCATCTATTTCGCTTTCCCTAGGCACTGTGCCTATTGTGACTAACTGATAATCTGGCACTGATTATTGTACCCCTAAATTCTTCAGCAGGACTCTTATTTAGCGGTACTATAATGACACTGCTATTTTAAAGTAGTTTATCACACGGAAATAAAAGAAAATGTAAAAAAATATTTAACAGAGAAAATTATATTTGTTTATGGGTAACTATAACAAAAGCTCAATGTCGCACTTTTTTTACATTAATTATATTTTTGTTAAGATAAAATTAGTCTGCAATGCTTTAAACTCACAACAGTTAACAATATAGCTGGTGAGGGACAATCAACTATATAGTTGGCCTAGGGAATTGTCTGTAGGTGCTCAGTTCTGGCGGGAATTGCAATTCTCAGGAATACATTAAGTGAATTAACGGGCACATATAATTATCTGCACTGAAAATAATGAGAGTTTGGAGGAATTATATTACTCCTTAATATAGTTGCAAACATACACAGTACATATGTTGCATAAAGAGTTCAATAGTTAAGCAACACGTGCAGTGTTAGATTACAAATAAAGTCACGAGGGAGCATCGGACTTGGTATCTCACTAACATTATTTCAAAGTTTCTTTTGGGTGATCAGATTTCCTGAATTTTTTCATTAAATGCTGATTTGAAACTTCCTTGATAGATGTAATAGAACCCCATGGGCCACCATGGGTGGTTCAGGGGCCAATAGAATCACCAGAAATTAATATGTATTTATTTATTTATTTGTTTATTTATATATATATATATATATATATATATATATATATATATATATATATATATATATATATATATATATATATATATATATATATATATATATATATATATATATATATATATATATATATATATATATATATATATATATATATATATATATATATATATATATATATATATATATATATATATACAAAAAGTTACATTGGGTTTATGAGAGTACATAGCATGATGTGTTTACATTCTTGTTAAGCCACTAGTATGCACAGCGTTTCGGGCAGGTCCTTAATCTAACAGGTAATATTAAATAGGTAATTTCTAGCAAAATTTATAAAATGCTAACAGGTACACTGTAAGAACATTTGAAAGAGATTAATAGGTACATTAAAGTACATTAAAGCACATTGAAAGCTTTGATGGAAAGCATTGATAGCTTGATTGATAATATGAATAATATGATAAAGATTAGTAAGCACATTAAAGCACACTGATAACATATATCAGATGACAGCAACGTTTAATGGTAAAAAAAACGTTGTAAGACTTAGATATATATATATTGGGGGATTGCGTAGCACACAATATGTGTTCAATATAACAACTATGATATAAGATGACATCAATGAATACAATGGTAAAGTTATATGGCCTAGGAACATATATTGGGAGATTGGGTAACACAAAATACAGATACAGTGGATACAGATACAGTGGATACAGATACAGATACAAATTATAAACTCGCATTGAATTGTGAGCGAGTTTAAAGCACTACGTAGGAAAATATGAAGATGAAATTAGGTACTTCTGTTTTTTTGAATAAGGAAAAAGTTGGACAGCTTTTCAATTCGTTAGGGAGTGAGTTCCATAGACTAGGTCCCTTTATTTGCATAGAGTGTTTATACAGATTAAGTTTGACTCTGGGGATATCAAAGAGATATTTATGTCTGGTGTGGTGGGCATGTGTTCTATTACATCTGTCCAGGAAGAGTTTCAGAACAGGGTTTGCACTTAAGTTAATAATATATTTTTGACATTCCAAGAGTCAGACAAAATCTGTGCAAACACTCCTTGCAAATTAAAGGACCCAGTCTATGGAACTCATTTCCTATTGAATTAAAAAAAAACTGTCCAACCTATATTCAAAAGTAGAACAGAGAAGTACCAAATTTCATCCTCAGTGTTTCGCACCTTGTGCTACTTAGTATTAAAGTATTAAATTTTAGTCTAAGTGTTTTCTCCTTGCCCAAAATGTTGTGGGTATTAGTGGCTTTAGGCATTGTATGTTCTAGCTACCTCCAGAAACCCAACATTATGTTTGTAATTCATCTTATATATGTACTTTTACCTGAATAAACATTTGATTTGATTTGACTTACACTGTATCTTCTGCAACCCATTCACCCAATTTAGTACTTAAGACATGCAATTTCATCAGTATAATTTATTATATCAACTTATAATGTAGAGATTATTGCTGAACTCGAATTATGTCACAATGCACGTATTATTATATTTATTGGTCATCTTAAGACCTGCGGGAAACGCTATATGATAATTGATAATTCATTGGGCTTTAGGCATAGTATGAATTAGCTTTATCAATAAATCCAACATTCTGTTTGTAGCTCATCTTGCATGTATGCACTTTTACCTATGTAAACATTTAATATTTATTTATTATGGTATCGGGGGACAGGAAGCCAGGGTGTATTCATACACGTTATGCTTTTATCGAGGTCCCCTTCCACCAAGGCCGAATTACTGACCCCGCCAAGGATGCAACCCCACAACAAGCTGACTAACTCCTGAGTACCTACTCCTAGGTGAACTGAAGCATTAGGTGAAAGGAAATGTGCCCAACCATTTCCGTCTCGCCTGGGATTCGAACCCGGAGTTTTCGATTGTGCGTCGAGAACGAATCCGACTGTAACACTAGGATCCTTAAATGCTTGTTAGCGGCTTTGCAAGAATGTACCACTCAATCTGCAATGTTTGCACTTTCACCACCCATTACACCATTTTGTATATCAATTAATTAATAAATAAAATTATTATTATTATTATTTCTATGGCGAGTAATTGTGTACCAGTTCAGACATGACATTTAACACTGAAGTTTTCTATAATGCTTAAATGTCTTAATATTATCCCGTTATCTCTTCTTGTAGCAACGTTTTGCTGGTAAAATAATATAAATTCTCGTTGGCATTGACAGGAACTCTGCACATAGGTTTGTATCGATATCTCGATATCCCCTTAAGGTCGTACTGTACCGTGCCGTACTGCCTTTCCCCAAGATGCAACTCACAACAGTTATCTAACTCCAGGGTTCCTGTTTAATGTTAGGTGAATAGGGGCTTCAGGTGAAAGGAAACGTGCTTATTCATTTCTGTCCCACCCAAGGATCATACCCGGAATTATTTGCTATTATTACTACAAGACTCATCATGGCTATCAACCTGCATTTTGATTATAATTTCAAGGATTTTTATCTGAACTCTCTTGAGAACCGTCATTTCTATAGTGGCTTTGACAGGGACAGGAAGCCCGTGGCTTGTCAAAGATTCCGTCATTGTTATGAGGATTTTTTTTTCAGGTTGTGTTGTACTTGAAATTACCTGAGGACAGAAAGCCGTTGGTTTGTCACAGGTCCCCCCAGTTTATCCTGATGAGAACTGTCTTGATGCAGGCGATGAGTCACAATAACGTGGCTAAAGTAAGTTGACCAGACCACACACTAGAAGGTGAAGGGACGACGACGTTTCGGTCCGTCCTGGACCATTCTCAAGTCGATCGACTTGAGAATGTTTCGGTCCGTCCTAGACCATTCTCAAGTCGATCGACTTGAGAATGTTTCGGTCCGTCCTGGACCATTCTCAAGTCGATCGACTTGAGAATGGTCCAGGACGGACCGAAACGTCGTCGTCCCTTCACCTTCTCGTGTGTGGTCCGGTCAACTGTCTTGATATGTTTTTCTTCGGTGAACAGGCGAGTCCTCGTGTATATAACCTTTGTGGTTAAGAGCATAATTTGCTGCGTCTCACATTGTGACTTGATTAGCGTGATATTGTTGCTCCTTGAGTGAGTTACATTGAACACTTGTTAAAAGTGGCCTTGATTAATATCTTATATTACCATCTTAGGAAGCTGTAGTCTCTTGAGGTTGTGAGTTTTCTCATGCCGGAGATTTTTTTGCGCAAAGAATTTAGATTGCTGCGAAATAAATTTCGGGGTTCAGTTTCTTGGCTTATTATGTGCCGCTGTAGCCATAGGATGGGTATGGGGGGCTCATTACCACCCACATGATGGGTATCTGGGGGTCCCCTACCTTCCAGAGGATCCGTATGGGGGCCCACTACCACCCACTTGATGGGTATTTCGGGGACCTCCCAGAGGATCCGTATGGGGGCCCACTACCACTCACAGGAAGAATATGGGGTCCACTACCACCCACAGAATGGGAATATGATGCACAACTAACAACAGGAAAGGTTTGGGTGCATAATAATTGAACTAAATTAAACTGTTCCATCTAGAGGTATCATTTATATGAGAGAGATGTACTCTATAAGGTCACTAAATTGCTGCCTTTATGCTTGCAATGTTAGAATCGCCAATTTGTTTGTGTTACGGGTTAAAAATCTCCATTACACAGATGTGTAGATGTCTGAGGGTCTTCAACTTCCTCTGCTGCTGTGGAACGTCTCCTCTGAAACAACACACTACTCCTACAACCAGATTGTTGGAACTTAGTGCCACTTCACTCCGCTCTCAAGAACCTCTTCTCTTTCTAAGAGGAATCACTTCCTCCTCCGGGGATCCTCTTCTCTTTCTATGAAGATTCTCTCCTTTTACTCTCAGAAACCATTTCTCTTTCTCTGAGGAAACTCTTCTTCTTTCCCTAAGGAATCTCTCTCCCATTTTGTGTCATTCCTCCCTTAATGATATAATAAGGAAGGGAATGATATTAAGGGAATGTAATATTACCTCCTTGTAATATCACCAATTCTCAACTGTTGTGTCTTGTGCACAGAGACCTTGACTCACCTCCTCATTAGTATCAACAGTCCACATCTTTAGAAGGAAATTAAAAGGCAAAGAAATTACAATTTTCTAAATTTAATAAAGCAGTAAAAAATATAATGACTAGAACGGAATCGAGTTCAGCTGGCAGAGAACGGATGGTTCGGGGGGGGGGGTGGAGGGGGGCAAGTGTCAAAGGTTCTCAAAAAAGGTTTAACATCTGTTTTAAAGTAACTGGACAGCCCCATTTGCAGAGCATGTAAATACTTTTTTTTTATATATAAAACCTTAAAGTCCAATGTAAAATAATTTTGTTGCAGTTATTTTCCCTAAATTATAGTGAAAACACGTTCATATATTAAAATGGGATTTGTTCGATTTTTCTCGTATAGGTTCGTTCTCTGCCAGCTAAAAGTCTCGTGATAAAACCTAATGATACATAAAAAACACAACGATATTTATTAGAAAATATAGATAAATATGTGATGATAATTCAGAATATTCTCATTCGACCAGAGGCACAGTCCAGTTGCATTAGTTTAAACTAATTGGTCTGTTTAGCAGAGGGGGGTGGAGTTCAGAAATTAACTTTAAATCTCGTTCGTGTGATTGGTCAGCTTAGATGAAGTGGGCGGGGCAACTAGCAAACAAAAATATTCAAATAATTCCTAACCGAAACATGTTCGCCAGCTATTGGGACATAAAACAGAGAAAATCAATGGAAATGTAACGGAAATGTGCCTAACGTCCGTTTTGAGAATATCCCAAAAAATATATATACAGAGGTTATTATTCTATTATCAATATCCCAGGTCTTTGTATAATACTGTTAAGCTCAAGGCACTGTGAAGGAGGACGACGACTCTCACCTTGTGAAGTATATTATAATGGCGATTTTGTCACTTTCTCTTGAACCGTAGCTCAGGAAATCATATATTTTCCGTTATATGGTTTTTACATCACCGAAATTTGGTTTTTCAATTTGTATTAGAACTACATTATGTGAAAATATTATATCTATACAATTTTGTAATTTATACAATACAAATAGGCTTCTCTCAGAAAAATATACATATATAAAAAATACAATTACATCCTCAACGTGTCTTCTTCAATATCGCAGCCGTCATGGCTTCCATGTACTTGGGTAGACGTTTGTGTAGCCTCCCAGATGTCCAGGTCGTCTAAGTAGCCACCAAGACGTCCATATAGTCAAGTAGACGTTCTTGACGGCACCTACTGCAGGAGAGTGCCACGGGCGTGATGGAGATGGACGGCGGTGAGGCGGAGACGTGATAACATGTCTCCAAAGCCTCATACTCCTCGATAACATGGCTCCAGAGCCTCATACCCCTCGATAACATGGCTCCAGAGCCTCATACCCCTCGATAACATGTCTCCAGAGCCTCATATCCCTCGATAACATGTCTCCAGAGCCTCATACACCTCGATAACATGTCTCCAGAGCCTCATACCCCTCGATAACATGTCTCCAGAGCCTCATACTCCTCGATAACATGTCTCCAGAGCCTCATACCCTTCGATAACATGTCTCCAGAGCCTCATACCCCTCGATAACATGGCTCCAGAGCCTCATACCCCTCGATAACATGTCTCCAGAGCCTCATACTTCTCGATAACTCTCACCTCGATTTACCTCCCTCATTCACCTCACCTATCTGTATTTCTCTTATACACCTCACCTCCGTGTACCTCCTCATGCACCTCACATTTCTCACCCGTTCTTCACGAGAGAAACCAAGAACAGAAGCCCCTTGGACTCTACAACGAGGCTATTTGTCAGGATACAGATTATGGATAACAGCACATTGGTCACCTCGTCTCTCCAGCCACTGTCTGCTCTCTAACCCTGTCCATGGACGGCGGACGAAAACAATATATATATACATATATATATATATATATAATATATATATATATATATATATATATATATATATATATATATAAATGCTGATTAGCATTGTATAAATGTGTGACCACGTCTGTGGTAGGAAAAAGAAAAAAAAACTGCTTGTCTCACCGCTGCTGCTTAGCATTGACAGCTAATTTTTCAGGTTTCACAAAGTTCCTTTCGATCTGCACACGCTGCAGTCCCCCCTCACTAGAGATTACGTATTCTATAGTCAGAAAAAAAAATGTCGAGTATTGTGTATTTATATATGTACAGGTACAACTTAGTTTTACCAGACAGCCTACTGCGCAGTTGGTGGACGGTTGATATGGTAATACTGGATGCATCTCTGTACGAGACAGGCACTTGATATCACACGAAGATACTTGATATCACAATAAGACACTTGATATCCAACAAAGACACTTGATATCACACCAAGACACTTGATATCACAGCAAGATATTCAATCCCGCCAAGACACTTGATATCCCGCCAAGATATTTGATATTCCGCCAAGACACTTGATATACCACGAACACACACATGATATCCTAAGAAGACACTTGATATCACATAAAGAGCTTCCCAGAACGAATGGAAACTTATTTTTTGGTATTTACACGATCAAAAAGCCAGCGGCTTCGATTTATTTCTTGGCCCAAAAATGCATCGCGGGCGGGCCAGATGATTAAGAGGAAAGCCATTTTATTTTGTCCAGTTCTCAGTTATGAAGGAAATATTTTCAAGATTTTTTTTGTTTGGGCATAAAAGCCTTTTGGCACAAGTCAGCGATTAAAGTGTATATAAAAATGATCCGAGTTTGGTCCGAAAGACGAGCTGGAGACAGAACCATCGCCTCAGTGAAGTAATATATAAACCTCACAGATATATATATATATATATATATATATATATATATATATATATATATATATATATATATAATATATATATATATATATATATATATATATATATATATTATATATATATGAATTTCACTGTGATGTTTCTATCTAAATATATACATATACATCTTTTCATAGGTTTGCTTGCATTCTCTTGTCCAGCAATCAACATTTCTTGATGTAAAGTCTTGGAGCAATTTAAAAAACAAAGATGTTATTATGTTTTTACACTAAATGGAATAAATTCACGCATTTCAAATGCACAAATTAATATTTGTATAATTAAATTTCTGGAGGGCGCACAAGAGGCGCTGGAAACAAGACTAAAGGTAGAAGCCAATGTTGCTGATCTGTTGCGACCCATTTCGTCTGTAACAATCCAACTAGTCTGTTGTATTTGGAGTTTAATACATGACTAATTCCAGTTTTGTCTTCGTTGCGCCGTTTCGAGGCTGCCGTTCCACTGCTGTTTTACCGTTGCTGCGCAGTTACTGGTGCTTGGAACGGGAGGAAGGGAGGGAGAGGTCAAGAGGTGAGGGACACATGGACAGGTCAAGAGCCGTTGCCGTATCCATTGTCTCCACTTCCTCTTCCTCGTCCTCTTCCTCCTCCTCTTCCACCATGTGTGGATGAGGATGGAGTCCCCCCAGCCCTGCCAGCCCTGCTCCTCCCTGCAGGAAGAGCCCTGCCTGTAGCATAGTATATATTAGTTCTATCAAGAAATCCAATATTCTGCTTGTAACTCATTTTTGTATGTACAGTTTATACTTTATCTTAAATAAACATTTTCATTATCAAATTTGTTTACTTCATAATCAAGATTAAACCAATTAATAAAATGCTTAAGAAAATGGAGACATTTGATTTATCTTTTTATTTGACACTTCCATCTTACTGCTTTTCATCACTTTTATATCCCTTCGTCCTCTTACCCTCCCTCCAACCCCATTTCCATCACTGGTAGCTTCAATCACATGCTAACAATTGTAGGAAAGACAGAACACCACAGACTTAGCTCTTATTCTGTAACTAACTTGGGTAATTAATCTTAGATAACTGCACTCGAAAGATAGTTTATCTGTAAGTACACACCCAGTTTCAACTATACCAGCTATAGATTTTGGTGTGT
>WNGS01066681.1:9939594-9950336 GCA_020271785.1 Procambarus virginalis | reverse complement strand
ACTATTCACCTGTTGGTCAATAGTATCACTAAACTTCACGTTTCTTTCTGCCAACACAGGTGAAAAGCCTTACATGTGCACTGTGCCAGGGTGTGGGAAGGCCTACTCCAACTCCTCGACAGGTTCATAGCACACAAGGTCACCCACTGCGTGGACAAACCCTACGAGGTTGCCGCCATCTCGGCTGCGGTGAAGCGCTACACTGACCCACCTCCCCATGGAACCAACACGTCAAGTATGATACGGTCATTACCGCGGCCGGTTACCTGACCAGAGCCCTTCCTTTTCCGTGCCCCCAACCACACCATCCGATCTCTTGGATCCCTCCGTGGCTACTTCGGCTAGGCTTGACCTCTCGCCTTCACCCTCTTCTTCAGGGTCATCGCTCGTCCCCTCTCCGGTGCCCTCTACTCCCTCTCCTCGCTACTCCCCCCTACCCTGTTCTCAGGGGCTCCGACGGGGCACAGCATTGGTATGGGGGCGGCTGGTATCCCCTCTTGGGCACCTGTGACGGCGGCGGTTTTCGTGGACGGTGGCGCTGCAACAATACTAAAGCCAGTAATACTCAAGAGTATTTCGGGCAAGATTTGTATTTTTAATATCAAGTTTTTAATTAAATAATTTATCTATTTAAAAATTTCATTTATAAATTGAAAACAGATGAATTTTTTTCTCAAAATAATGATTTTGTATATCTAGAATATAAATATATGGATGTACTGTACTACAAAAATATAAATTATCAAGCCATACTTTAACTTTATGTACACAACACTGACAAAAGTCATTTTTGTCCCATATTCCAGACTTGGCCCAGTATATTACAACTGCTTATACTGTGTATGTCTTAGGTGAAGTTGCCAGCATTCAGCCACATAATGTATGTTACAGAATTGAAGTTAAAAACAAATATTCTGTAATACATTTAGGTAAACATCAATGGCATGATAAGTAGGTTATACTTATCTATAAAATTAAAGAACATTCATTATTCATATATACAGTAATAATACTTTATAATTTAATAACCAAAACATCAAGGGACCTTGAATGCCGAAGTCAAACTGTGTAGTCATACTGTATCACCTGTCACTAAGGGAATTTCATATAAAATCATGAAAATTATAGTTTGTAACATACCTACCTTCATTTTCCTAGAATTAGGAAACATTATTACAATATACTGTACTGGCCCTTACAATATACTGGCCCTTAAGCTTGGCCACTACATGCTGGAAATGCAAACATCTGCCAGGCACACAAAAGCATCAATCACCCAAATGTTTGAAAGCACGTAACATAGGAATAGCTGGGCATTAATTTCTTATATCGGTGGACATAATATCATTGTGTACCAGTAGTGTTTGATGATGCTTTAAGATTGTTTGCCGACATTTTCAGGGGAATAGACACTGGCATCATCAAACCTATATTCAGAAATTCAATGGCTTGTTCCTTGAGAGCCCTTGACAGTTAAAGATCTGATATTAATATACCGTACAAGGTAGAAATAGTGTATCAACATGGATATGTGGTATTTTCAGTTAATTTGATGATACTGTACAGGTACTTGGTTTGATGGGAGGATATATAATGTTTTTGTTACTGTTCTGGTATCATGTCAGAAGACTTTCACCCGTAATGCACCATTCAAGGTGTCTACCCTTGTGTCATTCTAGGTTAAAGACCATACAGCCAACCAAAAACAAGAGATATAAAATAAAATAAAATATGACACCAAATGCCTAAACTTTACAACAATTATTTAATAATGCCTACCTTAAAAAGTAATTCAATTTTGTCTTGTCTTAGATATCTTCTGAACTTATATTTTATTAGAATATATTTCACATAATTTGTTTGTGGTTTCATTCTATTTAATGCTTCAGGCACAAGAGGTTTTCAGGCATCAATGACAAAATACAGATGACTTCCAGAATTTCAATGACTTCACAAAGCCTTAATTTAGTTTCTCTCTTTTTCCTCCCTTTTTATTGTAGATAAGTGTGTTATTTTTGTAAATAAGTGTACGAGAGCTTCTAAAAAGCAAATGATAGAATATGAATGTTGCAGTAAAGCATACGAGAGCAATTACTGATATGTACTCAGCGCGATTGCTGAAGGAAGTTCCGCAGATTGTGTACCATTCCATTCCATCGCTGACAGTTTGACCACCAGGTAAACAGTGAAAATCAAAGTATTTCTCATCATAGTCACTGGTGCATAGATAGGTGTTCCTTTCCAAAATCTGGAAAGGAAAAAATTATTGACAAATAACAACTTTAAATAATTATCTATACGCAAAATTTTATTTTCTGCTGTGAAATTAAACATGTTAAAAGAATAATAAATACTTAATACTGTATACTATAAATGAATTTGGAATAATATTCATATTCAATAATAATAATAATAATAATATAATAATAATAATAATAATAATAATAATAACGCTGCACGTACTAGTGGCTTTACAAGATTGTAAATACAATGCTATGTATTCTCACAAACCCAATGTACCTTCTTGTATATTAATAAATAAATAATTATAAAAATATCAAAATTGAAATTATGTAGGGCATACCACTATATTAAGTTGACAGGCCAAATGTGGGTGATTTCTACCCATATTTTGAGAAATTAACTCAATATACAGTAATTTACTATATCACAAATATGATACAATAGCCTTGCTAAATTTGTTGTAAAACTATTAACTTATAAAATACTGCTTAAAGTTTGTTTAACTATTCAGATTCTAAAAATAATTTGTAACAGTTCATTGACTCCTGCAACATGAAACTGATCTCAAATTTGTTTAAACCACCAGTTATATTTTCTTTTTCTCTATGATGGGGAACAGGAACCCTGTGGTTAGGCTCACTGAGAACCCCCCCTAAGTCAACTACTGACTTTACCCAGGATGCATCCCACAACAGTTGTCTAACTCCCTGGCACCTATTAACTGCTAGGTGAACAGAGGAATCAAGTAAAAGGAAATGTACCAAGGTGTTTCTGTCCTGTCCTGGCATACAAACTGGACATATAAATTTAGTATCAATGTTGGTAAGCTTTGGCTCAACAAGCCAGATACAAATGAGTAGAATACCCTCCCAAGTAGCATCATTAAAGTAAGTATCTAATTTTTTTAAAATAGGAAGGATACACAAATTAAAAAATTTGGGGTACAAATAGGCTCTGCCTCGTGTGGGTTAGTAAGCTAGCTCCAGTGTCCCATTCTTCTCATGTTCAGCAAAATTTAGGTTCTAATCTATATTTACTTTAATTTATCTGAAGGCTACTATCCCTCAAGTGGCCTCAATGAGGACATGAAGCCAGCAGCTTTTCAAAGGTCCTCTCATTTGACCAGATGATTTTATTAAGTTGGATTTTGAAATTCAGCAGTGTTTTGATATTATTTTACTATCCACTTGGGGTGGACGGTAGGGCGACGGTCTCGCTTCATGCAGGTCGGCGTTCAATCCCGGACTGTACAAGTGGCTGGGCACCATTCCTTTCCCCTGTCCCATCCTAAATCCTTATCCTGACCCTTTCCAAGTGCTATATACCTGTAATGGCTTGGTGCTTTTCTCTAATTCCCTTGGACCCTTTCCTTGGCTTTTACAACCTTGGCAGGTAGGTGGTTCCATGGGTTTACTGTATAGCTCTATGGGAGGAAAAGTATATCTTGTTTTCTGTCCTACATTGTGACTTGTTGAGCTTCAAACTGTTGCTCCTTGTTTGTGTTGCATCTCACATTTTAAAGCAGCTGTCTTGATCAATATCCTCCAAATTGTTCAGCATTTTCAAAGTTTGATGAGATCCGCCCTGGTATGTTGTTATCTCTGTGCCCCTCAACCTGTCTTGGTATGAGTTGACAATCACAAGAACTTGAAACTGAAACTTTTATCCCATTGAAAACAAATTACAGCAAATGAACTTGTCTCTAGAAATCTAAAGCTGAAATGTAGTTTTTGCAGCTATAATATGATACAAAAAATGATAAATAAATACATTTGACTTACATCACCAAATGCAGTGTAAACATAAGTTTTATCATCACAAGGTCCAGTGCGTTCATGCAAGCCTATAGAGATCTCCTCTTCAGGTTTTCCAAACAGCGCCATACACATGTAGAGGCCATAATGCATGATCATGTTGAAAATTATGATGATCACTGACCAATGAGACTTCTCACCTGAAATTTATAGTTTATATTATTAAAACATTTATTAAAAACTGCAACACCTTACCTGAAGATAAATTTTTCTATTTACACAGTGATTACAAAAATAATATGCACAAAAAAAGAAAATATTGGAGTGAAATGCATTTTGGAAGCTATAACAAATACTTCAAATTATTATTATTATTATTAAATTATCATGAGTAAGCACTAAGCCAGTGTGACTATATGCCATAGGAAGGTCTGGGCAAGAAAGACCACGTCCAGGCAAACAACAGTTACACAATCAGTTACACCTGGGTGCACAATAGAGTTCTCAGACACACTAACCTAAGCCTGTCCAACCCTTAGACAAGGATGCACAACGACATTTTGTGACTGAAGCAGTAACTATAAAAATATTGCCATGAACAACAGGGGCACAACATAACCTGGGATGAGGAAACAAACTAGATCAAGGTGTGACTTTGAGGTAATAAAATGAACTATGCTTCACTATAGTAAGGTGACAGTGACTGAATGTACCGTATACTCTTCAAATATTTGTGCCAAGAATATGAATGTCCCAAAACCAAGTTGCAGTGAAGGTGGTAGGAAACATGAGGGAATATCACACCTAATAAATAATTCAACCAGAACTGAGATAACCAGATGGTAATTAAGTCCAGAGATATGCAAGCAACTGTGTACAGGAATACTCTCACACAAGACATGCCCACTGCCAAAGCCCACTGCACAACAAAATGCAAGTTTCTACGAATAAACACGTCGCTTAACATTGAATGTGAGGTGGGTCGTGGCAATGAACCCTATATATATTGCTGTGCTGCCTCCTAGTTGTGGTCTGGCATATAAAAACCTGGCCAAGAATTATCGAATATTTTTGTGTCCATTAACAAAACATTTATATCTTTCCTTAATCATGGTGGCTTAGTTTGCATTTATAAAACAGTTTATGCGGTCCAAAGTGCTACAAAGTTTTCTATGACAATACTGTAATAACTGTGGCTTGGGAACTTTTGAAGCTCGTAAACTCTTCAATAAATACAAACTAACTCGCTTGATTTAGGAACGATGTATAGGTTTCATAAATGGATACATAAATGTGTGATGAATCCTGGGCCTTAATGAAAGAGAGTGAATTAATGAGAGTGCAACTAGGCAGCTTATGTGATGCCAAATAGCTCAAAGAATGGCTTTGAGCTTATTTGAAAAAGAATTCAAAGGTCATTCTGGGCTGGAATGAATTGTCTCCAGTTTCTTCCTTTCACCAGTATGAACTGCAAAGAATATATGTAAAAAGCTAGTGCACTGGTGTGGAAAATTTGCCTACCTTGTCTGTATGGTGCTACCCATGGAACCAGCACAATATTGCCTAAGAGAGTAACCAAGACGTATTGGTAACAAATGTGTATTTTTATAATACAGTACATACTATTAAAGGTGTAAAATTGTGAAAAAATGGTATTTCAATTAGGGTCGTCTTAACGGCATTGTAGGGCCAAAGAAAAGAAATGTGAAGGGGCCCCCTAACCAGATGATGGGTCCTGTCCATCTGCTAAAGTGCAGGATTAATGTAAGATAGTTATGCACAAATTATATACTATACTGTACAGTATAAATATAATTTGAAAAGGGATTTGAATCCCAGGCCTTTCCAGTGAGTGGTCGATTAATTATCTACTCTGCCAAGAGTGGACAATTACAATATGGCATTGTAATTATTCTATACTGTGGTATAGAAAGACTCATGGATAATATGGAAGCATGGGGCTCCTAGAATTGTGGAGCCCCTGGGCAACTGCTCCCTTGTGCCTAACGGTATGTGTTAAAACAGCACTGATTCCAATATAGAGTCAATCGAGGCAGACTTTATCATTTTGATAACCTCTTACGAATACCTGGAGTCATTCTGGTGGCAATTTTTTTCCATACACTTCTTTAAGGTTTCTGAACTATTGAGACATGATATTTAGTGAGAAATGAATTCAGATTAAATTATAAAAGGTCTAAGGTACAGTACTTAAGAGTAATGTGAACTCATACCAACCCTTTTGCCTGCGTGATGTAAGTCTTGGTGTGCGATCAGCTGACCACACAATCAGTAAGTACACAACAAGAATAGTGATAACACAGTTTTCGGTGTGGATGCCATATGTATCATGAAGGGGATGGTACAAGAAGATGAACTGTATTACACCACCAGGCATGCCACATAAGCCTGCCAGGAATGCACACAAAATTTCTTTACCCGAACTGAAAAAAAAGGATGAAGCAAAATATAATCAAACTTGAAAAGACATTCTAAGCATTGTACATGGAAATTTGTGCTTACTAGTGACAATTTATCCACTATACAGTAAAATTATAAAAATATTCCATATACAAATCTGAAAGGTTAGCCAACTACATTAGCCATCTGTTGAAAAGCAACAAGAATACCACACATGAGCTATATTGGTATACTGTATTCCTACTGTTCAGCATGAACAGTGCTCCATCAGCTAAGGACAGTGGTATGAAATATTAAAAAAATAAAAGACAAAAATGTGCTGTCTGTTGAAAACTTGTCTACTGATACATGCACATTTTTTATAAAAGAGTGCACAAACTTGCATACATATACACATTCTTATGATACTATGCAGAGTCCTAAGAATTAGGTACTTCAACATTTATACTCTGTTACAGTACACAGCGTTGCAGAAAGTTTTGTAATGTTTGTCAATGATAAACTAAAATGACAGCCCCCCCGATTATTGCTCTTCTCTAGACCTGATACTTGTCTGAACTCCTACCAGTGTCCAAAATCCATAAACAAATATGTGCACAATGCATTTTTATTTAGAGTAATCATACCTGGAGACTTCTCCTTTATCATCTGTCCAGTGATCTTACGGCGCCAAAAATTGAGAGCAAAGGTGAATGCCGTACCAAAGGTAAGATGGAAATAGTAAGAATTCCAAGGAACTGAGTAGTGCCGGTCAAAGATATTGGGATCCGTATCATGCCATGTCCAATGAACAAATTTGACAGCCATGATATCATAAGGAATGTCAATCAGAACTTCCATCAAGCCAGCTGAGGAAAGTTATTTCATTAATTTCCAAAAATATATAGACTGTGGAATAGTTTAGATACATGTATGCATTTCTAAGTAATGTATAAAGTATATTATGTATGCCTCAATATGTGTATATTCTCTGCTTTTCTTTTCTTTTTCATCTGTTCTAACAAAATACTACCAGGCCAGTAAAATGCCATTCCCGATAAACAAAAATACTGGAAAAACGATACATACCAATAAATAAATAACAAACTATTAAACAAAAAACCAGCGTTGAATGTAATGAAACGCCATTTTCTGGGTGAGTCCCGGAGGCTCCCCGGAGCTATCCCAGGCTGATATGCTAATGTCAGACTTTGGCATCAGTCATGTGTATGGAGTTCTTAGGCCTACCGGGAACCACGGCCAGAACCGGGCCCCCTCAGAGAGGCACGGGGAGCAATGGCCTATAGAAGCCCCCGTGTGGTTGGAAGCATTCTATGTCTGCCATCGACCGGGACAGGCACCCAGAAAGGTAAGCGCCCCAAAACAAACCCCTATTCTGGTTAAAATTGCTACCAAAAGCCGAACTAGTGGATAGAACTCCCAAAAGAAAAACTAGCAAACTAGTGTGACGTCACACGCTGCCGCGCCGCTGTCTGCGCAGCTCCCCCCTCCCCGGGAGGGGGAAGGGGGAGCCCCAGACCCTCCGCGCCGGCTACCCACCCTCAGTTCTTGAGGCTGGATGTCAAAAACGCGAAAAAACCGCCGACCGGAGGGAGGGAGGGATGCCGGGGAGCCTCCGGGACTCACCCAGAAAATGGCGTTTCATTACATTCAACGCTGGTTTTCTGGGGGGAGCCCCGTCGGCTCCCCGGAGCTAACTACCCACAGACGGAAAAAAGAGAGGGACTTACCCGGGAGGCGGTCGTCGCTCACTCCTCAACTCGAAGCCGAGACAACGGGCTGCAACCGCCGACCCAACGCAACACAGGCCCGCCGGGGCCCAGGGACATTGACAAGGTAACGAGCAGCCAGGACCCTGTTCGACCGCCAAAAACCCCGCGCCCGAATATCAGACCACGACATATTCCCAAAAACGGCAGCAAGCGCCGCGAACTTCCGAACGTCATGGGCACGGGGATAGACCGCAGGCTGGCTAGACTTAATAACCCTGCGGACGACCTGAGAGACCCGCACCCGCGAACAGGGAAGAAGGGAAACCGGATCAACCCAAAGCGCGTCCCCGGACACAGAAGCCGTGGCGCGCAAATAACGGCGAAGCGCCGCAACCGGACACAAAACATGATGCACCCCCGGCCTGACCAACCAAGCATCAACCACCCACGGACCCCTCCGGAACGCAGCAGTCTCATTCTTTGCCAGAAAAGAAGGAGACGGCTGCAAACGAACAAAACTATCACCACGACCAAAAGAGCAGAAGCCCCTGCGCCGGAGGAGAGCATGAAGCTCCCCGACCCGACCCCCAGAGGCCAAAGCCAACAAGAAAAGAGCCTTGGAAAAACAATCCCGGACCGAAGGGGCCACAACGAAACGAGGAGACGAAAGGAAAGCGAGCACCCTGTCCAAAGACCAGGACGGCTCAGGCGGCGCATGAGCAGGCCGGAGGTGAAACAAAGCACGAGACAGCTTGCGAAACGGCGCAGACGTGACATCGATGCCGAAAGCAAGCTGAAGCGGCTCCGCCAGCGCCGCACGATAGGAGGCGACAGTGTTAGGCATAAGATGACGGTCCTGAAACAACCACGAGAGGAAGGACAAGACCACCCGAACAGACAAGGAATGAACACGACGAAGACGCAAAAAGAAAGAGAAGGACCGCCAGGAAACTTCATACTGCCGCCGAGAGGAAGCCCGCAGGTGAGACACCAACAAGGAGGCCACCTGATCACCATAGAGATGATGATAAACTCGAGTCAAAAATACCATACGCGAAGACTCGAGGAGAAGATCGAACCAGCCACGTGACGTACCGGCCCGATCTGCTGAAAGAGGCGGAGCCGCGGAAAAACCCTCGGGTTCGGACACCGAGCAACCAGCAACGGAAACCAAGGCTGGGCCGGCCACCAAGGGGCCAGAAGGACAACTCTCCCCTGGTAAGTCTCTAAGCGAGTCAGGACCTGGAGCAACAGCTGAAACGGGGGAAAGAGGTACAGGAACCTCCACCTCGACCAGTCGAGCCGCAAGGCGTCGACCCCGACGGCCTCGCGATCGGGGAAGGGCGCCGCATACACGGGAAGACGCCGCGACCACGCCGACGCGAAGAGGTCCACCTCGGGACGCCCGAACGTCTGGCAAAGCCAGCGGAAGGACTCGTCGTCGACCGTCCACTCCGTGGAGAGGGGAACGAAGCGAGACAGGGCGTCCGCCAAGACGTTGGACACGCCCCGTACGTGAACAGCCAGGAGAGCCAAACCCCGAGAACTCAGCAGACGAGTCACCCGAAGCGACCAACCCCAAAGAGACAAGGACCGCATCGAACCCCCGCGGTTCAGGCAATGAACCACTGGAGAGCAGTCCGAATGGAGCCGGATCGTTGATCCGCGGGCCACCTGAATCCTCCGAAGAGCAAACCACACCGCCGCGAACTCCCGCACCGTGCTGTGAGCTCGACGGAAGGACGGACCCCAACGCCCCTGGCCGGCCTGGTGAGCACTGGTCACAAAACCCCAGCCTAGAGACGACGCATCCGTGTACACATCGAGCGAGGGCTCGGGAAGGCGCCATGGCACCGAACCCCGAAAAACCGAAGAGGAAGCCGGTGACGCAGCAACCGACGCAAGGCCCCCGGGGGTCGAACCTTGCGATCGCGAGAGAGGCGGAAGGGGTGACCCCGAAGGAACCAGAACAGCCGACGAAGCCAAACCCGACCCGGCGGGTAGACCAGCATCGCGAAGTTCAGGCTCCCGCACAGCCCCTCGAGCAACCGCCGGGTGACCCGAGGGCCCACCAGAAACAGACGAAGGCGGGACCGCAGCCGCTGGAGAGACTCCGGAGGGAGAGACAAGGAGGAGGTGCGAGAGTCCCAAACGAGACCCAGCCAAGTCCGAACCTGAGAGGGAACCAGATGGGACTTCCTCCAGTTCACCAGGAACCCGAACCCGGCGAGCTGGGAAAGAACCAAATCCCTGGCTAGCAAGCAAGCAGACCGGCTGGGAGCCCAGACCAGCCAGTCGTCGAGGTAGGCCAACACCCGAACTCCTAGGAGACGCAACCGAGCCACTACTACCCGTGTAAGGCGCGTGAACACCGAGGTGCCAGGTTCAAACCGAACGGGAGACAACGAAAGCGGTAACCTGAAGCCCCACAAAAACCGAGCCAGTCCCTGAAAACGGGATGAATCGGGACATGCCAATAAGCGTCCCGGAGGTCCAGGGACACCATCCAAGCGCCCGGCTCCAAAAGGAGCCGAACCTGAGACAGCGTAGTCATCCGGAAGGAGGGGCAATAAACCCAGGGGTTCAGACGGGACAAGTCCAGAATGAACCT
>WNGS01066681.1:9915535-9939494 GCA_020271785.1 Procambarus virginalis | reverse complement strand
ATGGGAAAGGGTCAATTGGGAATGTGGAAGGGTTATCTTGAGATATCTTGAGAGGATTTCGGGCCTTTAGTGTCCCCTCGGCCCGGTCCTCGACCAGGCCTCCACCCACAGGCTGCTTCCTGGGGGTGGAGGGACCACCACATGTGGTCCCTTCCCCTATCCCCTCATCTCCCCCTCTCCCCCCTCCTCGACAACCACACCCAAAGTGGGTCATCGAATACATAACATCTATAAAGCTTGAATCTGGCTTGAAAGAGAACGCCCACTACCGAACAGAGAGAATTCTTATTGTATCAATAAATCTCCCTCCATACTACTATGTATTTGTGTGTCCTCGCCTGTATATGCTCACTGTGATAGACTTGCTGGGTCGAGCTTCATACTCTTGAACCCCGCCTAGCTAGTCTGTTAAAGCAATGATTCCCCTTCGTTTTTCGTATCCTATATACTTTGTAAGTCAGCGTTAGTCTATTTTTCCTCTGTTATGATCAACTTCATATATTTCTCACTAAAACACACATACACACACACACACACACCGATTGACGGTTGAGAGGCGGGGACCAAAGAGCCAGAGCTCAACCCCCGCAAGCACAGATGGCGAGTACAATTAGGTGAGTACACACACACACACACACCACCACACACACACACACACACACACACACACACACACACACACACACACACACACACACACACACATCCGCAGGAAGCAGCACATAGCAGCTGTCTAACTCCCAGATACCTATTTACTAGGTGAAATGAACAAGGTGAAACAGGCACATCAGGGTAAATCTTTGATGAAAGAATCTTTGCCCATATGTTTAGGCCTCCGCCGGGAATCGAACGAGGGCCATTAGGATCACAACCACCGAGTGCAGTTAAATGTGCTTGCACACGCTTTTTATGCATGCGAGCGCTTATGTATAATATTTCCGTCACTAAGTGTGTGTAAAAAAAATATGTGAGGCGAACGCACAGACAGAGACAACCCGGTGGAAGAGAGCGAGACGGACGGGAGCAAGAGAGAAATAAGGTGTGCTTATCCCTGGGAAACATCACCTCTTGGTCGCAGACTCCTTCATCACTCACGGGGAAAATAGAAGACACCGAATATTATCTCTCCTAGATCTGTCAGGAGCACGGGTGGCGGAGGGACGCGCCGGAGGTGTGAGAGGATGAGTTAAAGAAGTGAGTCAAGAAACGAAATGCCAAGGAAAAGGAACAGCAGCAACAGCAGCAGTTAAAGTAACAGCAGCAGCAGTAACAGCAGCAGAAGGACTCGGTTGGTGAGTCTTCCACAGGCCGCCCTCGGTGAAGCCACAACGGGTATTGATATCAGCTGCAAGTGAAGACTCGTATTAAAAGCACCCGAGGGAGAGGAATGAAGCGAGATGACGGCTGCCTCAAGATGCCTTGCAGCCTCCCTCTCCCGAGAGGATCTCACAGGCGGTGGTGTGGTGATGTGTTGCGTGATTGGTAGTGGTGTGTTGCGTGGTTATGGTGGTGTGGTGGTGAAACATTTGGTGATGTGGTAGTGGTAGGGGGGTTGTGGTAAGGCTTGTATTAAGTTGTGGTAGTGTGGTAGTGGAACCTTTGGTAATGTGGTGGTGGCTGGGGATTGTGGTGTAAGTGGTGAGGTTTGTACTAATGTGTTGATGAGGCTTATCGAAGGGCGGAAGAGAATAGTGTGGTATGGGTGGTGGTGGTTAGTTGTGGCTGTTGTAGTGTTGTTGTGTAGTGTTGTAGTGGCGTGGTAGTGGTGGTGGTGGTGGTGGTAGTGTTCGAGGCTGTGACAGTGTTGTGTGTCGAGTGGTGAAACCTGTTATGGTAGCAGTGGTGGTTTGGTAGTGTGATGATACATTAACAAGTATGGGTGGTGGATTGGGTGGGGTGGGTCATTATCTAGTTAATGGCGATCGTGACTGGGTATGAATGTTGTTAGTGTAGTATTGGATGGTGATGGTGGGTGGTGGAGATGATGGTGTTATGGTGGCATGCTAGTTGGGCGGAGGTGAGTGACGGGACGCTGTGTACGAGGGTGTTGTAGTTGGCTATAGACTGGTCTAAGTATCTTGATCAACGAGGAACAGAGAGCCAGCAGGATAACGGCTTATTTGGGTATGATGTTTCGCCTGTTTTCCTCATTGGCTAATGTAGCCGATTTCTAAATGTACTTGGTGTGGTGGTGTGAGAGAGCACGAGGAGAATCACATTCACTTTACTTAAGGTAATAAGGAATACAGTGAGCTGGGTCCAACCCCTTGGGCTGGATGGTAGAGCGAACGGTCTCGCTTCATACAGGTCGGCGTTCAATCCACGACCGTCCACGTGGTTGGGCCACCATTCCTTCCCCCTCGTCCCATCCCCAATCTTATCCTGACCCCTTCCCAGTGCAATATAGTCGTAATGGCTTGGGGCTTTCCCCTGAAAATTTACAGCTGGGTTAACCAAGGTTTTGATTGGCATTTAATACTTTATTACAACCCAAACGTCGTTAATTGGCCGTTATGTTGTACCGATTTAGTGACTTGTGTAAATGTGTGAAGGTAGTGACACTACCAGACAGTAACTGAGGAGTGGAAATGTAAACTGAACTGTTAATTGTCAACACAACCCAAAAAAAAGAAAGTCAAGGAGCAGCTGAAGCACCGTTGAACAGAGACGTAACTGGAGGGGACTGAGTCTCCTGTGAAGGGTTTGATGTGGTCATTAGTATTCTGCAAGTTGCAACCCTCATTGGACATTTTGCTAAAAAAAAAGTAGTTTTACCCTGTGTGACTTCATCAAATAGCGCCTGCCTCATTAAGAATAAATCTTTACATGTAATAAAGATGTTGACCGATTTATATTTTGATATTCGAAAAGTAATTTACTTGTAGCAACAAAAAAAGTGCCTGAGTTTCCGCGGAATATTCCTTTATTTTATAGAGACAACAAATGTTCAACAAATATATTTTTAAAATCTGGAGTATATTTTTCACAAAATCAAAATAAACTTTTGATTTCTAAAACAATTACTGACATATTGAAACTTCTAAGTATTTTTAATTTATCATTTTAATTATGATTAAAGTATCATTTTAATTATGCTAACAGTTCTGAACTCTGGTAAATATTTTATGACAATCATAGTTAAAACTCCTTCACTTCATACATATCATCTAATGATTGATGATTAGCAAATGCATAATCGTACATGAAGAATAACACAGGAAGAATATATATATATATATATATATATATATATATATATATATATATATATATATATATATATATATATATGTCGTACCTAGTAGCCAGAACGCACTTCTCAGCCTACTATGCAAGGCCCGATTTGCCTAATAAGCCAAGTTTTCCTGAATTAATATATTTTCTCAATTTTTTTTCTTATGAAATGATAAACCTACCAATTTCATTATGTATGAGGTCAATTTTTTTTTTATTGGACTTAAAATAACGTAGATATATGACCGAACCTAACCAACCCTACCTAACCTAACCTAACCTATCTTTATAGGTTAGGGTAGGTTAGGTAGCCGAAAAGGTTAGGTTAGGTTAGGTTTGGTAGGTTAGGTAGTCGAAAAACAATTAATTCATGAAAACTTGGCTTATTAGGCAAATCGGGCCTTGCATAGTACGCTGAGAAGTGCGTTCTGGCTACTAGGTACGACATATATATTATATATATATATATATATATATATATATATATATATATATATATATATATATATATATATATAGTCGTACATAATCCACAAAAAAACAATATATTCCTGTCCATCCGGTCACATGATCACCAATAATATAAAATGTTTGTTTCCATTTTGTTAATTAAACAATAGGATTCAGTTAGAATTATGAATATTACACAGTTCAAATGAGCTCATCATTGTTGCCATTATATATTGTTGGAAATCATGTATTGTCAGATTTTTCTTCATTTCTCTCACTCGTGCAGAGTTCCATGAAGGATAAACAAAAGTAAAGAGTTGGGCTGATATGCTTGACCGCATACCAAGGTTTATGGTGGTGTTTAGATGAGCACGGAGCTATATAGAGGTGTACCGAGCTATGTAGAGGTGTACGGAGCTATATAGAGGTGTACGGAGCTATATAGAGGTGTTCGGAGCTATGTAGAGGTGTACGGAGCTATATAGAGGTGTACGGAGCTATATAGAGGTGTTCGAAGCTATATAGAGGTGTACCGAGCTATATAGAGGTGTTCGAAGCTATATAGAGGTGTACCGAGCTATATAGAGGTGTTCGAAGCTATATAGAGGTGTACGGAGCTATATAGAGGTGTTCGAAGCTATATAGAGGTGTACCGAGCTATATAGAGGTGTTCGAAGCTATATAGAGGTGTACCGAGCTATATAGAGGTGTTCGAAGCTATATAGAAGTGTACCGAGCTATATAGAGGTGTTCGAAGCTATATAGAGGTGTACCGAGCTATATAGAGGTGTTCGAAGCTATATAGAGGTGTACCGAGCTATATAGAGGTGTTCGAAGCTATATAGAGGTGTACCGAGCTATATAGAGGTGTTCGAAGCTATATAGAGGTGTACCGAGCTATATAGAGGTGTTCGGAGCTATATAGAGGTGTACCGAGCTATATAGAGGTGTACGAAGCTATATAGAGGTGTACGGAGCTATAAAGAGGTGTACGAAGCTGTATAAATCTGTTTAATCGCTTATAGCGTTGAGTACAGAGGTTAAGAGAGGTGTGTGAAACTGTTCAGATGAACACAGAAGTATATTGTCTGTAATAGGTGGTTACATGTTTCTAGTTTGGATGTGGGAACCGTTCAGCTATGTTCAGGATTTTCAACACACAGTTTCTGAACTTCCAAGACACGTCAAGGAACTGGGAATCGCCTCGTCTGCAGTGTTAAAGATCTTCCAGTGAGAAATATTAAACTTTGATTTGACACTTTTAATTTTAAACTGTTGATACCTGGTTGATACCTGGTTGATGGGGTTTGGGAGTTCTTCTACTCCCAAGCCCGGCCCGAGGCCAGGCTTGACTTGTGAGAGTTTGGTCCACTAGGCTGTTGCTTGGAGCGGCCCGCAGGCCCACATACCCACCACAGCCCGGTTGGTCCGGCACTCCTTGGAGGAATAAATCTAGTTTCCTTTTGAAGATGTCCACGGTTGTTCCGGCAATATTTCTTATGCTTGCTGGGAGGACGTTGAACAACCTCGGACCTCTGATGTTTATACAGTGTTCTCTGATTGTGCCTATGGCACCTCTGCTCCTCACTGGTTCTATTCTGCATTTTCTTCCATGTCGTTCACTCCAGTACGTCGTTATTTTACTGTGCAGATTTGGTACTTGGCCCTCCAGTATCTTCCATGTGTATATTATTTGATATCTCTCTCGTCTTCTTTCTAGTGAGTACATTTGGAGAGCTTTGAGACGATCCCAATAATTTAGGTGCTTTACCTCGTCTATGTGTGCCGTATATGTTCTCTGTATTCCCTCTATTTCAGCAATTTCTCCTGAAGGGGGAAGTGAGTACTGAGTAGTACTCAAGATGGGACAACACAAGTGACTTGAAGAGTACAACCATTGTGATGGGATCCCTGGATTTGAAAGTTCTCGTATACTGTAATTTTTGTGGCGAATGACCAGCTGTATTTCGGTCAAAAAATGGTATACATGGATACCAGCTTTGTATCTGTACAGACCCAGCTGTGGAACCTGTGTGCCCAAGGGTTCCAGCAGTGAGAGTTCCGTAAGACAGTTGGTTCTAACGGGCTCCAGCTGCGTGCGTTCCGGACGACAGATGGCACACACTGACGGCAGCAGGACCTGACAGAGATTTTAATACCGAATTCATAGAGCGGGATGAATATTACGAATTACCTGACGCTACTGCGAGCACAGGGAATCCCAATAACCTGGAGCAAAGGTGACTGAACTTCATTCACGTTGACGATTGTGCTTTGTCCCACTGTGACAGAGGGATGCACTGGGCGGCGCTCTCTAGTACTCCTACCACAGACAGTTGGCCACTAGTGCTAATACTGACTTTTGGCCATTGGAACTAGCATTGACTCTTGATCACTATCGCTAGCACTGTTCCGTTGGCCACGAGAGTTAACGACTAGTTCCTTCACTGTACAAGCACTATTACATCTTTGTACCGCCTCTGTTTCGTCAATTGTATCGCCACGGTTCCAGCATTGTATCGCCACGGTTCCATCATTGTATCGCCACGGTTCCAGCATTGTTTCGCCACGGTTCCAGCATTGTATCGCCACGGTTCCAGCATTGTATCGCCACGGTTCCATCATTGTACCGTGTCTGTGCCGTCATAAAGACAGCCGATGCAGACCTAAGGGACTCCGGGTACTCCCAATAACACGGAACCTCCTCTTGACTCCATGAATACCATTACCTCAAGAGCCATGGTTGGTGCGTTCTGGGTATTGCCTGCTTTCTGATGGTGTATCATGCTCTGGATGTGTGTGTGTGTGTGTGTGTGTGTGTGTGTGTGTGTGTGTGTGTGTGTGTGTGTGTGTGGTGTGTGTGTGTGTGTGTATGTGTGTGTGTGTGTGTGTGTGTGTGTGTGGGGGGGGTGTATGTGTGTTTATGTACTGTGGGGGGGGGGATATGTGTGTTTATTTACTATTTGTACTTGCAGAATCGAGCTATTAGCTCTTGGACCCGCCTTTGTAACTAATTTATTTTTCCTCATATGTCTACTACATATATTTATGCTGCCCGTAGCAGCTGTCTAACTCCCAGGTACCTATTTAGGGCTAGGTGAGCAGAGGCATCAGGGTGAAAGAAACTATGCCCATTGTTTCCTTCTCCTCCAGGGATCGAACCCGGGCCCTTAGGACTACGACTCGAGTCATAGTGAGTGAGTGTAATTATGACCCCCAGTCGTAATCCCATTTTCTAACTTCCTCTCTATTGCTGCTGATAAATGTAAAATCTGCGCTTTTCTACTCGTTTATTGCCCTCTCTTATTCCTACTTTCATCCTCAGCCTCCCTTCTCATCCTCTCTCCCATCCTCCTCTCCCCCTTCATCTCTCTCTCTCTCTATCTCTTCTCTCTCTCGCATCTCTCTCTCTCTCTTCTCTCTCTCTCTCTCTCTCTCTCTCTCTCTCTCTCTCTCCATCCCACTACCAGATGAGGCACCACTCAAGAAGACGTCAAATAATTCAGTCCAAAAGCGCTTACAACTTTCTCCGCTTCTTTCTTAAAGAATGACATCCACATTTCTATCTCATACAGATGCACAACAAGGTCACCCCCTCCCTCNATTGACGGTGAGAGGCGGGACCAAAGAGCCAGAGCTCAACCCCCGCAAACACAACTAGGTGAGTACACACACGTACATACACATGCAGTGAGGCATACACAGTCACGTACACACATGCCATGAGACACCCACAGACACATGTACACATGCAGTGAGGCATACACATGAACATACATATAAATATACAAACTTCCACTTACACGAACACACACAAACGTACACTCTTACGCACACACAGGCGCATGTACGCATGCAATTACACTCATTTAATCACATAATACTCACAATTTTCCCCTCGCCCTTGTTTAATTCACTGTTTGTAAAGCAGAGTTTGATGTGAATGTTGATGAAGTACCATCAACCTAGACAGACCGCTCTGCTACCTGTGACAGATAATTAGTATTAACCTCCGATAATAATAATCTACTATATAATAAAAATGATTGTTATTAATCTCTCCTAGTTTATATGATCATCATATATGGTACTTTTATCATTCTAATCGGGGCTGAAATTATGCTCAACTCTGAACCGTAAATTTTACACGACTTGGGGTTGTAAATTTGCTTGAGTCGGGGTTGTAAATTTGCATGACACACGGTTTGTAAAAATCAACCCTTTGGTTGTGAATAGATGAACCGTTCCTCGATGTAAATTTATATGACTATAAATACATGTTCATATATGTCTCTTTTATATAAAACAATATATGTTTCTTTTCTAAGCGTTTTATGTATTTTTGTACAATTCCAAATTACTGAGTAAAATGAAATTTTAAATATGTTTTCCCTACTTGATTCAAATTTCTAATTTGAAAATTGGCAGGTAATTTTGGAGATTTCAATATTTTCAAAATATTTAGCCAAAGGAATACCTTGCTAGAACTGAGGGAGTAAACGGTGTCTAAAATAACTACGTTCTGGAAAGAGATTTAATTTTCCTATGTTTGTTTTCGAGGTTTGAGTCTGACGACGCCACTTTTGAACGCTCAGATTTTGAGATTTTCAGATTTTTACGTGTGAAAAATCCGCTCTGGAAACGGATAGTGTGAAAATTGAATTCCGTGGGTGATGTATTGTGTGCCTTCAGTGTTATCCATTGTCCAGTGTGTGTGTGTACTCGCCTGAATGTACTCCCAAAAATGTGCTTGCAGGGTCGATCGCCAGCTCCTGAACCTGGCTGGCTCGCTGCCGGTTGTGTGATGATTTGGTTTACGGCTGGTTTGTTGTACACCCCACACTCATCCTGTGAGCGGTAGCGCAAAAATGAATGCAGAGGGAACAAAAAAGCTGGATCACATCCCGTTCTCTCAACCAATAGTTCGCGATTTTTGTAATCGTAAAAAATGTTACAATTAAGAAAATTAAGGGCTCACAAATATTCATATTTTCTATCCATCAGACTCGATAGGTTAATTGGGTTGCTTGGGTTCGTACTTTTCTGATTAGGTTAAAGGTTGGCTTTTTTAAGGGGTGGGAAGTGAAGAGAACTAGCTGCTTGATCACTACTCAACGAGTATTTTTTTTACATTTACAATTTAACACCTTACAATTTACCAATTTACAGTTAACGCCTTTTAACAATGGTAGCTAGTAACAAACTATTTTTTTTCACTGCAATATTTATGAATTTGCTGTATATTATTATTATTCATTTTAGAAAAGTCTAATGTTAATAGATAAATTTATTTTTAATTAATAGAAGAATTGCTTTTAATGAATTTTAGCCTTCACACTAAACATCTTTGACTTCCACCCTTACCTGTTTGATGTGTCTGCTTTTGATACACATTGTTGAACACGTCACTGTCTGTCCCTCCTTATTTATTTTATTTTTTTATTTTTTATGTCCCTCCTGTGTGTACTCTTTGCTAACTACTCTTCCCTTTAAATTAAAATAACGGCAAACATCTTGTTTCATCTGTTTCTCATGTTTTCTCAATGCCTCCCCCTGTTCTAGTCTGTTTTATACTGTGTGTGTGTGTGAGCATGTTCATCAATATAATAAACATAAATTTAATTTCTCAAAACAAACACTCACACACACACAAGACTCGTTCCTGAGCCGAGGGCCATGAGCTACAAGGAATGACTGAGGTCAAAAGGAGAACATGATAACGGCATAAAAATATTGAACGAGGAATTGACGAAGTAAACAAAGAATTACTTCACATAAATATATGATAAGAAATTTTTTTCTGGTGAAAACATATTCAAGAGGAGCAAGGAGCTGATGTGTGACTAGCAAGCACATCCAGGTGAACAGATCTAGGTGAGCATATCTAGGTGAATAGATCTAGGTGAGCAGATCTAGGTGATATCGAGGTGAATAGATCTAGGAGAGTAGATCTAGGTGAATAGATCTAGGAAAATAGGTGATCTAGGTGAGCAGATCTAGGTGAATATATCTAGGTGAATAGATCTAGGTGAATATATCTAGGTGAATAGATCTAGGTGAGTGATCTAGGTGAGCAAATCTAGGTGAGTATACCGGATGCTGCCTCCTAATCACCTCCACCGTTCCTCTATCGGGCCCGCAATGCCTGAGAATCTAACTGGTGATTAATTACTTTCTCCCACGATAGACGAATAACCTTCGGCGCATACCAAGGCCCGAGAAGGGCAATTAGCAACAAGGAGATGAGTGGGAGGAGGAGGGAGGGGTAGGTGGGATGAGGTTAAGAAGGGAGAGGGGGAGAGAGGGAGGAAGAGAAGGGAATGGTGGAAAGGAACGGTAGGTGTGGGGTGAGTCTGTGAAAAGCCTACACCCATTGAACACAATATCCAATAGTAACGTTAAACGTTGAATCAACGTTTAAACGTCAATTCAACGTTACACTTGGATATTGCATGTCAGGAGACTAATCCTAAAGTTTGGGTGGTAGGAGTTACGAGGGAACATTGAAAGATTTTTACCTTATTGGCGTCTGAGGAGAAGAGGCGATAAGGACGGTCTAGCTAGGATGAATGGTGCAAGAGCATGAAGAAACTGACGTAGGTGGAAAGTACACAAATCACAGAAAATACACAAGACAAATATGACACGTGTAAATATGACAGAGCCGATATGACTCAAACATCTGTACAGTCGATGGAAGGTCGAGAGTCGGAACGGACGAGTTGAAGAAACAGTGAGAGATCGAACTATTTATGGTCAGATGAACACAAATTAACCTCCCTACACCTCTTTGCGCGAGAGCACACACAATTCCCACTTAATGAGGCCAACCCCACCCCTGTGCTGCCCACCCCGAAAACCCCGTAGTCCCAGACCAGACCCCATCCTTCCACCTCCTCTAACCCCTCCAGTCCCCACCTCCCAGCACCCCTTCCCCTCCAGACCCCACAGACAGGCTCCCAGTCTCCAGCTCATTATAACGCCGGCTTTAATCTCGCCAGATAAGACCAACTCACTGAAAATTCGATGTCACTCTTTACTTAGACCGTATCGCCTCTCCAGATGTTCCAAAATGAACAGCATCTGCGCCGTCATCACTTCCAGTTAGTTAGCAAGCATTTGGAGTTAATGCCCCTGCTCAGTCAGCAAGCATCTGGAGTTAATGCCCCTGCTCAGTCAGCAAGCATCTGGAGTTAATGCCCCTGCTCAGTCAGTAAGCACCTGGAGTTAATGCCCCTGCTCAGTCAGCAAGCATCTGAAGTTAATGCCCCTGCTCAGTCAGCAAGCATCTGAAGTTAATGCCCCTGCTCAGTCAGTAAGCATCTGGAGTTAATGCCCCTGCTCAGTCAGCAAGCATCTGGAGTTAATGCCTCTGCTCAGTCAGCAAGCATCTGGAGTTAATGCCCCTGCTCAGTCAGCAAGCATCTGGAGTTAATGCCCTGCTCAGTCAGCAAGCATCTGGAGTTAATGCCCCTGCTCAGTCAGCAAGCACCTGGAGTTAATGCCCTGCTCACAACAAGCACCTGGAGATCATGTCACCTGCTCCGTCAGCATCTTGAGGCATTGCATCTGCTCGAAATACATTCAAATTCACTCAAAATACTTAAAATACAATAAGAAACACTCACAATAGACTCAAATACACTCATATCTGTTCATATCTCTAAATCGAGATAACTGTGGTTATCGTTACTTCACGTTTGTATCCATTTGTTTGAGTTACGACTTCATCTTTGTCGCAGAGCATGGACTAGATACATTATTCATGTTACTCTTGTCCAGTAGCTATTATAGTTACTGGGCACTATATCACTATAGTTATATAGTGTTCCGATGCTGTACACTATAGGGAAGTGTACAGCATCGGAACACTATGTGTACAGCCTCAATGTGAACAGCATCAACGTCTTGGCTCTCTCGATAATTTTAGCCAGGTCCACTAAAGTCGCAGGTCACTATACTTTATCCACTCAGACGCTGATAGGTGATTCGTATTGAAAGGTTCTAGTGCCGTATGTGCCTATTACTCCCACACACTTCGATGTGGCCCATAGTTACTCAATCGATCTCTGTTGACCATGGGAGCAGGCAGTCGGTGAAATCGTTTTGAAATTCACCGGATTCATATATATATACGGAATCCAGACACACACACACACATTTATATTCGTACATACATACACAGCCACTTTATATTCTTTCATCCAAACACAACGTTAAGGGATATTGGGTGGGGGGAGGGAATGCTTTGCGTGTGTGTCAGTGAATGAGTGAGTGGGTGTGTAAGTGGGTGACTGAGTGGGTGTGTAAGTGGGTGAGTGGGTGTGTAAGTGGGTGAGTGGGTGTGTAAGTGGTGGTTCCGTGCAGGCAGCCAACGACCGACCAGAAGACGACAGCTCCATTGACAAACGGTGCCAAGGGACACTCGGCTCCTCCTCTTCTCTCCTCTTTTTTTTTGTATCACTTAATCCCTCATTTTCTCCCTCTCGTCTATGTCTTTTTCGTATTCAGTATTATTATTAATGGCAAAGTGTATATTAATTGATGTAGCTAGAATATTTTCTTTGTTACTGGTGATTACACGAGATAATAAATAACTTATATCAAACCACTTGAGTTAATGACAATAATAACTCACAGAGGCTGAACAAAAAATATTTACTTGGAACATAATAGTAGGACTTCAGGGATTCAGATGATTAATGATTTAAACTTCAACAATTACTTCCTCACTAGCCTACTAGTAAACTTAATGTTATTTAAAGCATTCAAGCCAAATATTTTTAATTCTAGTTACGAGGCACTAAAACCGACTTGCTATTACAATGTATCACAGAAATTGAACACTTCGTACATAGCTGAGGGAACTCATCTACAGTGAAATGTCTGAGCGAGTTGAAATTCATCAATATGGAGGAAAGGTGAACCAGGTGGGTGAAGGGAATAGTGACAACAACGTACAAGAGAATAAGAGGAATGACAAAGGGGACAAAGAGACAATGTTCAGACTTAGAAACTGCTGGATCAGACAGCACAGGTTAGAGCTGGAGACAAATAAACCTGAGGCACATACAAGCTTGAGACACATATAAGCTTGAGGTACATACCAGCTTTATGCACATACACGCTTGAGACACATACAAACTTGAGACACATACAAACTTGAGACACATACAAGCTTGAGACACATGCAAGCTTAAGGCACAGATACGCTGGAGAGACGCCAGAAAAAAAGTCTTCGGCATAAGAGTTACAAGTAAATGGAACAGGCTACACGAGTTCGTTGAGGTAAATTCAACAAGCTGCAACAAGATCAAATATAACGAGAAACAATAACTGTTACTGGTTCAGTAACAGGGTTGTTGATTTGTGTAAGCAATTGCCGCGTAACGTGGTGGAGGTGGGGTCCCTCGATTGTTTCAAGCATGGGTTGGACATGTATATGAGTGGGATTGGGTGGTTATAAATAGGAGCTGCCTCGTATGGGCCAATAGGCCTTCTGCAGTTACCTTTGTTCTTATGTTCTTATGTTCTTATTAACCAAAGGATGGAAAGGCGGTGCTGGACAGCTATTACCCAACTCAGTAAACACGACTGGATCAGTGCACACACACACACACACACACACACACACACACACACACACACACACACACACACACACACACCACACACACACACACACACATTCTCAAGGGAATCGAAGGGTAGATAAAGACAGGCTATTTAACACAAGGAGCACACGCACTAGGGGACACAGATGGAAACTGAGTGCCCAAATGAGCCACAGAGATATTAGAAAGAACTTTTTTAGTGTCAGAGTGGTTGACAAATGGAATGCATTAAGAAGTGATGTGGTGGAGGCTGACTCCATACACAGTTTCAAGTGTAGATATGATAGAGCCCAATAGGCTCAGGAAACTGTACACCTGTTGATTGACGGTTGAGAGGCGGGACCAAAGAGCCAGAGCTCAACCCCCGCAAGCACAATTAGGTGAGTACAAATAGGTGAGTACACACACACACACACACACACACACACACTTCCACCAAGTACTAATCACTTCACTTTACACCGGGATGAGGCAGGCTCCATTCAGCACCATCCCTTTCCCTCTCCCCACTCCTCATCCTGCCCTAACTCATCCCCTCCACATCTATCCCTCACAGAGACAGACATCGCCCCCCACCCCCACCCTCCCTGTACCTTCCACCCCCAACCACCACCCCACCGATAACGCCCCCAACCTCTCCATATTCAAACACTCACCATCCACGCTTACACCAACCAACATCAGCTTCTGCTGCATCTAGAGAGAAGAGAGAGGCGGAAAAGCTCCTCGGACGCCAGTTTGAGAATAAACGCCTTGTGTTGTTGCTTCCATGGCCGGCGGACACGTCCGTAAACCTGTCTTGGAAGGTTCCTTTGCCTCCTTGGATATCTCCTTCCTTTGTGCCAGGAATTTGTGGCTCGCTTGTGGATTAAATTTCCCCCGAATGAGACCGAGAATAATGTTATCGATAACTTATTTTACAGTGGGCGTGAGCGAGGTGGTATCGGTGGCGAGGCGTGAGTTACACACTCCTTCCCGTCCAGCGGATACTGCTGTTACTGCGCGTCTGACTTCCGTATTGTGTGTGTGTGTGCTTGCCTAGATGCAGTAGCCTGGATATGCTTGCTTCCAGCTAAGATTCCGAACGTTCTTTAGATTAATGCAATGACTCATTTTTCACGCTTTTTATCATATTTGCATTTAGAACTTTTAAGTTGAATTAGCTTCAACGATTTCTACGTCTAACCTGGTGCACGTGTTGTTGACAGCTCTGAGACTGAGCAAGTTCTTTGTGACGTGCCTGTGACCCATTTGCGTCTCAAGTTTCCGTCTATAACTCCTTGTTCTGTTGTTCCTTGCTTTGAACAATGCTGCTTTGTGTGTGTGTGTGTGTGAGCGTGTGTGAGCGTGTGTGAAAAGAGAGATTGAGAGAGAGGGAGAGTGACAGAGTAAGTGAGTGAGTGAATGAGTGAGTGTCTCTTGCTTAATAGAGAGGTAATGTTGGCCGTAATTTTGGTTTCAACATATATCTGAGGAGTGAGTGAAGGAGAGGGCTTTTGAGCAGTACAAAGCTACATCTATTCGAACCAATACCACCATAGATTTATAGTTCCCAGAGACGTTTCTTACCATCACATAGCTTAAAAAATTATGCTTTCGATCGAACAAGTTAATAATGTTGCTACAAAATTGTGATTACGTTCAGTACACTTGATTCCGTTCCGTGACTGAGGCAACGCTAACTATTTTTTGAGATCGTTAAGGGAATATATATATTATGAGTGCGATCGCCAGGGAAGAAGCGTTCTATATATTATGTCTGTGTTTCGTGATCTGTTAGTTCGTTAGACTTTGATCGTGTCTTGGTTCTGTGAGGGTACTTTGACCGTGTCTGTGAGGCGACTTTAACCGTGTCTGTGAGGGTACTTTGACCGTGTCTGTGAGGGTACTTTGACCGTGTCTGTGAGGCGACTTGACCGTGTCTGTGAGGCGACTTTGACCATGTCTGTGAGGCGACTTCGATCATTTCTTGGCCTATCAATCTGTAAAACAGTGATCACTGAATTGAATGGAAATTATTTTCATATGTTAATATGTCAGTAAATTTTTTGAATATTTAAATTAGTTCTAGAGAGAAGTGGAGAGGGAAGGATACATAGGAGAGGAGAGGGTTGAGGGTGTGACTGAGAGACTGGCTAGGGGGAGGGGGGCAGACGAAAAGTGTGAGGGGGGGGATGTGTAGGGATAGATGGATAGAGGAAAGCGGGCTTGGATAGGAAGGGTACTCACCTAGTTGTACTCACCTAGTTGTGCATGCGGGGGTGGGGTTAGCTTCAGCTATTTGGTCCCGCCTATCAACTGTCAATCAATCGGTGCGCAGGTTCCTGGGCCTATTAGGCTCTATCATATCTACATTTGAAACTGTGTATAGAGTCTGCCTCCACCACATCACTGCCTAATGCATTTCCATTAGGGTGATAGCCGGCCGTTGTTAATTCATAAAGCATTATTTATAAGGCTCACATTGGGCCACAGCTACCTGTGGCAGGTGGCTGCAAGTAACAAAACTGTCACCAGGATCTAGGTCATGTTCTCACACATTACATTACTGAATGTGTAGTCATTAGACCCCCTTCAGACCTGCCGGTATGAGGTACCTGGAGCTTTTGGAGTTTGTTCTTGGTTAGGCAAAACAGTTGCAGTTTTGACGGAGTGAAAAATCGAGTGAACGGGCTGACCCCATCATGAGAGATGGTGGGGGGGGGGGGGATCAGAGGTTGAGTGTCACGTAAACAGCTCCTAACACAAACTTTATATGTAATCCTTCTTATAGCTCTTAACACAATCACTATATGTAATCCTTCTTATAGCTCCTAACACAATCACTATATGTAATCCTTCTTATAGCTCCTAACACAATCACTATATGTAATCCTTCTTATAGCTCCTAACACAATCACCATATGCAATCCTTCATATAGTCTTCAGTAGCTGCACGAACGCTCCTCCATCTCTAAATATTAATAAAAAAAACTTCAAAATTATGCTCACATATATGCACACGCATATATGCCGTAGGTTAAGAGAAGGGTTCGTGATGTTTGTTGTTACAGATTCAGCTACTCGGAACAAGTTACAATTAGCACGGGCTATGGTGAGCCCGTAACTTACCTGGCACAGGAGCAGTGCGCCGGGGTTCGTGAGCTGAAGCTCAACGTTATAGACACAGGTTCATCCACATGCAGTATACACCCCTGGGGAGGAGGGGGGAGAGGGGGAGATGAGGGGATAGGGGAAGGGACCACATGTGGTGGGAGGGAATGGAGGTATGGGGGATGGGAGCTGGGGGGCTTCGGGGAGCTTGTGGCTATGGGAAAGGGTCAATTGGGAATGTGGAAGGGTTATCTTGAGATATCTTGAAAGGATTTCGGGCCTTTAGTGTCCCCGCGGCCCGGTCCTCGACCAGGCCTCCACCCACAGGCTGCTTCCTGGGGGTGGAGGGACCACCACATGTGGTCCCTTCCCCTATCCCCTCATCTCCCCCTCTCCCCCTCCTCGACAACCACACCCAAAGTGGGTCATCGAATACATAACATCTATAAAGCTTGAATCTGGCTTGAAAGAGAACGCCCACTACCGAACAGAGAGAATTCTTATTGTATTAATAAATCTCCTCCATACTACTATGTATTTGTGTGTCCTCGCCTGTATATGCTCACTGTGATGGACTTGCTGGGTCGAGCTTCAACTCTTGAACCCCGCCTAGCTAGTCTGTTAAAGCAATGATTCCCCTTCGTTTTTCGTATCCTATATACTTTGTAAGTCAGCGTTAGTCTATCTTTCCTCTGTTATATCATCTTCATATATTTCTCACTAAAACACACATACACACACACACACACACACACAACCAATGACGGATGAGAGGCGGGACCAAAGAGCCAGAGCTTAACCCCCGCAAGCACAATTAGGCGAGTACAATTAGGTGAGTACACACACACACACACACACACACACACACACACACACACACACACACACACACACACACACACACACACACACACACACATCCCCAGGAAGCAGCACATAGCAGCTGTCTAACTCCCAGATACCTATTTACTAGGTGAAATGAACAAGGTGAACAGACACATCAGGGTAAATCTTTGATGAAAGAATCTTTGCCCATATGTTTAGGCCTCCGCCGGGAATCGAACGAGGGCCATTAGGACCACAACCCCCGAGCGCAGTTAAATGTGCTTGCACACGCTTTTTATGCATGCGAGCGCTTATGTATAATATTTCCGTCACTAAGTGTGTAAAAAAAAAACATGTGAGGCGAACGCACAGACAGAGACACCCGGTGGAAGAGAGCGAGACGGACGGGAGCAAGAGAGAAATAAGGTGTGCTCATCCCTGGGAAAACATCACCTCTTGGTCGCAGACTCCTTCATCACTCACGGGGAAAATAGAAGACACCGAATATTATCTCTCCTAGATCTGTCAGGAGCACGGGTGGCGGAGGGACGCGCCGGAGGTGTGAGAGGATGAGTTAAAGAAGTGAGTCAAGAAACGAAATGCCAAGGAAAAGGAACAGCAGCAGCAGCAGCAGTTAAAGTAACAGCAGCAGCAGTAACAGCAGCAGAAGGACTCGGTTCGTGAGTCTTCCAAAGGCCGCCCTCGGTGAAGCCACAACGGGTATTGATATCAGCTGCAAGTGAAGACTCGTATTAAAAGCACCCGAGGGAGAGGAAATGAAGCGAGATGACGGCTGCCTCAAGATGCTTGCAGCCTCCCTCTCCCGAGAGGATCTTACAGGCGGTGGTGTGGTGATGTGTTGCGTGATTGGTAGTGGTGTGTTGCGTGGTTATGGTGGTGTGGTGGTGAAACATTTGGTGATGTGGTAGTGGTGGGGGGGTTGTGGTAAGGCTTGTATTAAGTTGTGGTAGTGTGGTAGTGGAACCTTTGGTAATGTGGTGGTGGCTGGGGATTGTTGTAGTGGTGAGGTTTGTACTAATGTGTTGATGAGGCTTATCGAAGGGCGGAAGAGAATAGTTGTGGTAGGTGGGTGGTGGTGGTGTAAGGGTTGTGGGAGGAAGTGAGGGGTGGTGTGGTGGTGGTTGTTGTGGCTGTTGTAGTGTGTGTTGTAGTGGGTGGGTGGTAGTGGTGGTGGTGGTGGTGGTGGTAGTGTTTTCGAGGCTTGTGACAGTGTTGTGTGTCGAGTGGTGAAACCTGTTATGGTAGCAGTGGTGGTTTGGTAGTGTGATGATACATTAACAAGTATGGGTGGTGGATTGTTGTGGGGTGGTCATTATCTAGTTAATGGCGATCGTGACTGGGTATGAATGTTGTTAGTGTAGTATTGGATGGTGATGGTGGGTGGTGGAGATGATGGTGTTATGGTGGCATGCTAGTTGGGCGGAGGTGAGTGACGGACGCTGTGTACGGGGGTGTTGTAGTTGGCTATAGACTGGTCTAAGTATCTTGATCAACGAGGAAAACAGAGAGCCAGCAGGATAACGGCTTATTTGGGTATGATGTTTCGCCTGTTTCCTCATTGGCTAATGTAGCCGATTTCTAAATGTACTTGGTGTGGTGGTGTGAGAGCACGAGGAGAATCACATTCACTTTACTTAAGGTAATCAGGAATACAGTGAGCTGGGTCCAACCCCTTGGGCTGGATGGTAGAGCGACGGTCTCGCTTCATACAGGTCGGCGTTCAATCCACGACCGTCCACGTGGTTGGGCACCATTCCTTCCCCCTCGTCCCATCCCAAATCTTTATCCTGACCCCCTTTCCAGTGCATATAGTCGTAATGGCTTGGGTTTCCCCTGCCAAATACCCTCTCCTTACAGCTGGGTTAACAAGGTTTCTGATTGGCATTTAATACTTTATTACAACCCAAACGTCGTTAATTGGCCGTTATGTTGTACCGATTTAGTGACTTGTGTAAATGTGTGAAAGGTAGTGACACTTACCAGACAGTAACTGAGGAGTGGAAATGTAAACTGAACTGTTAATTGTCAACGCAACCCGAAAAAAAGAAAGTCAAGGAGCAGCTGAAGCACCGTTGAACAGAGACGTAACTGGAGGGGGACTGAGTCTCCTGTGAAGGGTCTTGATGTGGTCATTAGTATTCTGCAAGTTGCAACCCTCATTGGACATCTTTCTAAAAAAGAAGTAGTTTACCCTGGGTGTGACTTCATCAAATACAGCTGGCCTCCATTAAGAATAAAATTCTTTACATCTAATAAAGATCCGTTGACCGAGTTTATATTTGATATTCGAAAAATAAGTTTACTTGTAGTCAACAAAAAAAGTGCCTGGAGTTTCCGGCGCGGAATATTCCTTTATTCTTATAGAGCAAAACAAATGTTTCAACAAATCATTTTTTTAAAATCTGGAGTATATTTTTTCACAAAATCAAAATGAACTTTTGATTCTAAAACAATTACTGACATATTGAAACGTCTAAGTATTTTTTAATTTATCATTTTAAGTTACGTGATTTAAAGTATCATTTTAATTATGCTAACAGTTCTGAACTCTGGTACATATATTTTATGACAATCATAGTTAAAACTCCTTCACTTCATACATATCATCTAATGATTGATAGATTAGCCAAATGCAGCATAATGTCATGAAGAATAACAGCAGGAAGATACTATATATATAATATATATATATATATATATATATATAATATATATATCTATATATATATATATATGTCGTACCTAGTAGCCAGAACGCACTTCTCAGCTCCTACTATGCAAGGCCCGATTTGCCTAATAAGCCAGTTTTCCTGAATTAATATAGTTTTCTCAATTTTTTTTCTTATGAAAGTGAAAACCTACCATTTCATTATGTATGAGGTCAATTTTTTTTTTATTGGAAGTTAATAATTAACGTAGATATATGACCGAACCTAACCAAACCCTACCTAAACCTAACCTTCACCTACTTTATAGGTTAGGTAGGTTAGGTAGCTGAAAAGGTTAGGTTAGGTTAGGTTGGTGAGTTGGTAGTCGAAAAACAATATTTAATTCATGAAAACTTGGCTTATTTAGGCAAATCGGGCCTTGCAATAGTAGGCTGAGAAGTGCGTTCTGGCTACGTAGGTACGACATAGATATATATATAGTATATTATATATATAGATATATATATATATATATATATATATATAGTATATAATACTATAATATATATATAGTCGTACAATAATCCACAAAAAAACAATATATTCCTGTCCATCCGGTCACATGATCACCAATAATATAAAATGTTTGTTTCCATTATGTTAATTAACAATAGGATTTCAGTTAGAATTATGAAATATTACACAGTTCAAATGAGCTCATCATTGTTGCCATTATATCGTGTTGGAAATCATGTATTGTCAGATTTTTCTTCTTCCTTCATTTCTCTCACTCGTGCAGAGTTCCATGAAGGATAAACAAAAGATCGAGTTGGGCTGATATGCTTGACCACATACCAAGGTTTATGGAGGTGTTTAGATGAGCATGGAGCTATATAGAGGTGTTCGAAGCTATATAGAGGTGTACGGAGCTATATAGAGGTGTACGAAGCTATATAGAGGTGTACCGAGCTATATAGAGGGTGTTCGAAGCTATATAGAGGTGTACGGAGCTATATAGAGGTGTTCGAAGCTATATAGAGGTGTACGGAGCTATATAGAGGTGTTCGAAGGTATATAGAGGTGTACCGAGCTATATAGAGGTGTTCGAAGCTATATAGAGGTGTACGGAGCTATATAGAGGTGTTCGGAGCTATATAGAGGTGTACGGAGCTATATAGAGGTGTACGAAGCTATATAGAGGTGTACGGAGCTATATAGAGGTGTACGAAGCTATGTATAAATCTGTTTAATCGCTTATAGCGTTGAGTACAGTGGTTAAGAGAGGTGTGTGAAACTGTTCAGATGAACACAGAAGTAATTGTCTGTAATAGGTGGTTACATGTTTCTAGTTTGGATGTCGGGAACCGTCAGCTATGTTCAGGATTTTTCAAACACACGTTTTCTGAACTGCCAAGGGACACGTCAAGGAACTGGGAATCGCCTCGTCTGCAGTGTTAAAGATCTTCCAGTGAGAAATATTAAACTTTGATCTTGACACTTTTAATTTTAAACTGTTGATACCTGGTTGTGATAACCTGGTTGATGGGGTTTTTGGGAGTAGTCTTCTACTCCCAAGCCCGGCCCGAGGCCGGCTTGACTTGTGAGAGTTTTGGTCCACTACCGCTGTTGCTTGGGAGCGGCCCGCAGGCCCACATACCACCACAGCCCGGTTGGGTCCGGCACGCCTTGAGGGAATAAATCTAGTTTCCTTTGAAGATGTCCACGGTTGTTCCGGCAATATTCTTATGCTTGCTGGGAGGACGTTGAACAACCTCGGGACCTCTGATGTATTGATACAGTGGTTTCTCTTGATTGTGCCTATGGCACCTCTGCTCCTCACTGGTTCTATTCTGCATTTCTTCTTCCATGGGTTCACTCCAGTACGGTCGTTACTTTACTGTGCAAGATTTGGGACTGGGCCCTCCAGTATCTTCCATGTGGTTATATTATTAGATATCTCTCTCGTCCTTCTTTACTCGTGAGTACATTTGGGAGAGCTGGGACGACCGCAATAATCGGAGGTGCTTGACCATCGCGCGATGGGGCCGGAGATGTTCTCGATTAGGCCCTCCTAGTGCGCAAATGCTCTCGGAAGGGGGAAGGAGTAGCACTGAGCATCACTCAAGACGGGACAACACAAGTGACTTGAAGATACAAACCATTGTGATGGGCATGCCCTGGATTGAAAGCTCGATAATACGGTATGTTTTGTGGCGAAGACCAGCTTAGTTCGGTAAAAGAAGGTATCTAGCATGGAGACCAGACTTGGATCTGGTACAGCCCAGCGTGGAACCCTGTGTGCCCAAGGTGTCCAGCAGTTCCGGAGAGTTCGGCGTATAGACGTTTGGCTTGCCCTATACGGAGCTCCAGCTGGCCGTGCGTCCCGGACGTCACAGATGGCACACACTGACGGCAGAAGGACCTGAAGAGATCTTTATACCGAATTCATAGAGCGGATGATATTACAAATACCTAAGCTACTGCCGTGCACAGGAATTCCCAAACCTGGAGCAAAGGTGACATGAAACTTCATTCAAGTTGACGATTGTGCTTGTCCCACTGGACAGAGGGATGCAACTGGGGCGGCGCTCCTAGTACTACTGACCACAGACAGTTGGTCCACTATAGCTAAGACGACTTGTGGCCATTGGAACACATTGACTCGATCCCCCCCTTTTGATCGCTAGCGCATGTCGTTCGGGCCACAGAGTTAACGACTAGTTTCCTTCAACTGTAAAGCGACTATACATCTTGTACCGCCTCTTTTGCGCAATGTACTCGCCACGGTCCAGCATCTGTAGCGCCACGGTTCCATCATTGGTTGACGTCTTGGCCAACGGGTTCCATCAGTTATCCCACCTCGCATTGTTCCTGCGTTGCCGTGCATAAAGACAGCCATGCAGACCTAAGGGACTCCGGTACCGCCAAGAACACGGAACCATCCCTTGACTCCATGAATACCATGATCCTCAGCCATGGTTGGGGCGTTCTAGGGTATTGCCTGCTTGCTGATGGTGTATCACTGCTGCTGGATGTGTGTGTGTTGTGTGGTGTGTGTGTTTGGTGGGGTGTGTGGTGTGTGTGTGTGTGTGTGTGTGTGTGTGTGTGTGTGTGTCTGTGTGGTGTGTGTGATGTGTGGGTGTGTGGGGGGGGGGGAGATGTGTAGTGTTATTTTACTATTTGTACTTGCGAATCGAGCTATTAGTCTTACGCCTTTGGTAACCAATCTATTTTTCCTCATATGTCTACTACTTTAGTTATCTGGCCCTGCAGCACGTGGCTCAAACTCCCAGGTACCGAAGGATGCTAGGTGAGCAGAGGCATCGCGGTGAAGAAACTACGGCACCTAGTTGTGCCTGCTCCTCCAGGGATCGAACCCGGGCCCCTTAGGACTACGACTCGAGTCATAGTAGTGGTGTAATTAGACCCCCAGTCGTATCCATTTCCTAACGTCCTCTTCTCTATTGCGGCCTGATTAAATGCTAAAAGTTGACGCTTTTATACTCATGCTCTCCTCTTTCAATTCTATTTCATCCTTCGCCCTCCCTTACTATCCTCTTCTCCTCATCCCCCTCCCTCGCGCCCATTCCATCCTCTCCCCCATCGCGCTGCCGGCTCGCTCTCTCTCTCTCCATCTCTGCTCTTTTCTTCTCTGCTCTCTCAGCTCATCGCTCTACTCTCCTCTCTCCTCTCCTCTTCCACTCCCACGACCAAGATGAGGCACCACTCAAAGACGTCAATAATTCAGTCCAATAGCGCTACAACTTTCTCCGCTTTCTTTCTTAAATGGTCAATGACATCCACATTTCTTCTCATACAGATCACAACAAGGTTGCCCATCCCCTCCTCCTCTTGCCCCCCTCCTCCCCCCCTACCCGCCCCAACCCCACCCCCCCCTTCAACAACACCAACATTAGGACAAGGATAGTTATGAACCGAATAAATGCCATATGTTGATTATGCGCTGGTTTACGAAAATCATTAGAGCTAGATAATTGGTAGCCCGCTTCGAGAGGCTCCTTGTCCCCCCCCCATCCTACCTTGGGGCTGATGCGAGAGAGGAAAGAGGGGAAA
>WNGS01066681.1:9894717-9911956 GCA_020271785.1 Procambarus virginalis | reverse complement strand
AAAGGATTTTCAGGGGTGAGGGAGTCATACTTTTACCGTGATGTATTTTCGATTCCTGTGTATATCTGTATATTGGCTGACGAGCACATATGCAGGCAACATGATCACTGCATACAAGATACATGGACACAGTTACAGTTTCAAGATGCATACAAGATACAGTTACATGGAACATGGAGTCAATAAAGACAACGTGTTCGCTGAGGGTGGGACCTGGAGTAGATGCGGAGTCCAGGAGCTGGAGCTCCTTACCAGTTAATATTAACTGAGGTAACACGTTGAATACATTTAGATGAGTACGTACGCCTTCATCACAGTGTGTCTGAGATGCGTTCTAGCAGTCACTCCGCTATAGGACGTGGAGGAAGACACCCACTCCCATCTCTCCCCTCTCTCTATGCCCCCTCTCTCTATGCTCCCCCTCTCTCCCTATTCCCCTCTCTTCCTATTCCCCACTCTCCCTATGGCTTTCTCCCCCTCACCTAACTTTCGTCCATATTCTTGTCCTCCTCGCCTTCTGTCCCTCTCACTATCCTAAACTCTCTTTTTATCCATCCATCTCCCTTGTTTTTGTTTTGTTCCCCCCACCCCCCAGCCCGTCTCTTCTCACCCCAGCCCTTCTCTACTCACCAAACTCCACCACACACCTCATTCTCCTTTCCACCACACACCACACACACACACACCACACCTCTTTTCTCTTTCCTCCCACTAATCATCAACACACCAGACACAAACACACTCACACACGCCTCTTACCCCTCCAGAACAAACAACAAACACCAGACACACACACGCACACCACACACACACACACACCACACACATACACACACACACACACACACACACACACACCCACACATACACACACACACACACACACACACCTGTTACCTTCCCTCCCACACACCTGACACATCACCACGCTTCGGTGTACAAAGGAAGGTGTTCTTTGACATTTAATATAGACATTCGTTTCAGGCATCCATCTATTGCATTTTTAAAGGGTACAGATGCCAAACAGACATCCTTTGACACATTTAGGAGTCCCATTTCACATTTGGTTGCTACATTTGTAGAGCACTTAACTTCTCACATATTTTGGCATCTGTTGCCCGTTTTCGTTATTGAATATGTGATAAACATAAAGAGAAATAGGAAAACTGTTGACTTATGAATAATTCTAAGTGATTGTTTTGGAATGTTTGAGCTTAGCGTAGCAAAGTATTAGTGTTTAAATTGGCCGAGTTGTGATACTAATAAGCATTATTGGTATTATTATGTTCATCACTCATTTTATCATCACAGTCTCCTCATTTCCCGTTTGTATGAAGTGGAAGAGCATCAATTGGGGGTTTAAAATATTAAAGCAATACTGTAATTAAGGTATTCTGTACATTTAAAATACCGACACAGTAGCAAGAGCTTCCTCACACTCCTTCATACTACTCAGTGTAGAGTACGTTTCTGTGAGTTATTATATTTTTATGTTAAATATATTCATCCCTTACGTGATTCCACTAAGCCATACTTTCCGCCCATTGTTCGTGTATTGTTCTCACACAATTCCTGATTTTTCACACCCATCCGCCATTCTTTCTATATGGCAAACCATCTTTAAACATCTCCATCTTTAAGGGTTTTTGCCTTCTACATCTTTTTATATATATTTCAATATATTATACACTACCAGTGCATCTCAGAGAGGTGATTGCTGACAAGTAATTTTAATTCTTCTGTAGTCAGATCCTTATTCCATGAAATGGGTATGGAACGTTCGATTTTATGCAGTGCATCCTCTGAATTTGTAAATGACGCTGAAATCATGTTTATTTCTAAATGTTAAATTTGTATTCTCTGTGAGATTTGTAATTTATAGGATAAGCCAGTACTATATATATATATATATATATATATAATATATATATATATATATATATATATATATATATATATATATATATATATATACAAGTTACATTTAGTCCATGTAAATCTACACAATGAAATCGCAATAATGTGATATATATATATATATATATATATATATATATATATATATATCATATTATATAAATATATAGCTATATATATATATATATACATTATATATATATATATATATGAGAAAGGAATCCCAGGCTTCATATATTTTAGCATGAGTGGTATATGGGTTAAGGTGCGTGGTACATGGGCTGGGGTCATTCAGGACGCTGATTCCATCCCGTCTTCTACCAAAAACTTTCCCATGTATGTTTCTTCGTGCAAATTGCATGCAATGTTTATATATTATATATATATAATGTTGCAACATTCACTCAACATGTAAACTGCAAGGTTTTCCATTAATGTAATTTTACTAACACGTGATTCAGTCCAGCATCAATTTCAGCAGCACTGAAACAATATGATATGTTAGACTTGAACAATTTGTTGATATGTCCAACGAATAAAGCATCTGCATCACGAACTATTCCCACTATAACACTCAGGACCAAACTTCATCAGCATTTACATGTCCACTTACGGAACCTTTCCATCTTTTCTCTAACTTGATGGATTAGTTTGCATTTATTTAAATGTTTGCGAGCTCCGAAGTGCTACGAGGTTTTACTATAACAAAAACAACCTTTGGTCGTTGCGTTTCCAAGCTCTTAAAGTGTTTACAAAATAGAGAGTAAGCCACCATGATCAACAAACGATATACAGGGTTCGTCAGCGGACACTTAAATGTTATATGAATCCGGTCCCTGATTCGTCCTTGATAAGGATTATCTAACGTCTAGATATCATATAAATAACTCTAAAAAATTTGTCTAAATCTATATTATTCATGCTGATAGGAGTCCTTAGCAATAGTCTTTCTAACACCTTATGGAAAACCTCATTACAATGACATAGGAAGAAGGGGGTTAAATTGCTAAGCTATGCTGATGATATAGCATTAGTCGTCACAGGTCCTTCACACCCTTGAATAAAACACAAATGACGCTAGATAAAGCAACAGTGAATGCAGCATTTTAGGGCTATATATATCTGCACAGTAATCTAAGGCAATAATAATAATAGGTGGTAACACTCCGGACAGGCACGTTCAAGGAATACATTTTCAGTGGATTGCACAATATCAATACCTTGGTGTATGGATATATGCTCAAAGACATTCAAGGAGAAAATTCAATGTCTGAAGAAGAAAGGAAAATGGCGAATGAATATAATGAGAGCAACCTCAGGGCCTTGTCTAGGAGCGGAACACAAAGTGTTAAGAATGTTGACCAGACCACACACTAGAAGGTGAAGGGACGACGACGTTTCGGTCCGTCCTGGACCATTCTCAAGTCGATCGACTTGAGAATGGTCCAGGACGGACCGAAACGTCGTCGTCCCTTCACCTTCTAGTGTGTGTGGTCTGGTCAACATACTTTAGCCACGTTATTGTGACTCATCGCCTGCAAGAGTTAAGAATGTTTTATATACATACCGCTCGTTCCTTAGTTGATTATGTAGCGCCTGCCTTACTCAGTCTCTCACCAAGTCAATGGGCAAAGATCGAGATGAAACGATGCAATGCGAGTCATAGCAGGGGCTCGCAGATGGACTAAAATGCTTAGCTTAAAACTCCAAATCAAATTTACATCGGTTGAACTAAGGGTAAATGGACTTGCTGCATGTATGCTGACGAAGATATTTACAAGGTCAAGAATCAGTTCACTTAACGATTTAATCACTGGAGCAATAGCTCGGGACAGAAGACCATCCAATAGCAACAGGTGGACCCATTGTGCAATAACACTATCAGTACATTCGAAATTACATATGCTGTCACTGAGAGGGTGTAAAATTACATGCAAACTTCTAATATAAGTCCCTATAGAATCGTTGCCAGCAGACTATATGGTTGCGGTTCTTCAGGGAAAAAAAGAATCAGGCTAGTTCCCATCTGCTACGTATCATTGAAGATATATATATATATATATATATATATATATATATATATATATATATATATATATATATATATATATATATATATATATATATATATATATATATATATATATATATATATATATATTACTATCTATATCCTTACTTCTTCACAGATGGATCAGTAGATCAGCACAGACATGAATCTGGAGCTGCAGTTAAGGTAGGAAATTCAGTAGTTGGAGACTATTAGGTGTTGAACTTAACAAAACAGAGATGCTAGCCCCTCAGAACATTCTCTTGCTAAACACCGACACCACCTTATCATTCATACATGTTGACCAGACCACACACTAGAAGGTGAAAGGACGACGACATTTCGGTCCGTCCTGCACCATTCTCAAATCGATTGTGAGAATCGACTTGAGAATGGTCCAGGACGGACCGAAACGTCGTCGTCCTTTCACCTTCTAGTGTGTGGTCTGGTCAACATACTTTAGCCACGTTATTGTGACTCATCGCCTGCATTCATACATATTCGAGAAGGAAGGAGGGAGTTACCAGGGTAAAGCGCCAAGCCATTATGACTATATAGCACTTGGAAGAGGGGTCAGGATAAGGATTTGGGATGGGACGGGAGGAATGAATGGTGCCCAACCAATTGGACTGTCGGGGATTGAAAGCCGACTTAAATGCAGTGAGACGTCTGTAGCTCTACCGTCCAGCCCAAGTGGCACCGTGGACGGTGCCACTTGGACTTGTGTCAATACGTGGCACAATTCATTTGACCACAAATATTATATCATAAAAGCAAACACTAAAAGGTGAAGGTCGTCAAATATTTATCAACTGGATGCAAGTCATGTGGGAATGCTAGGGAATGACATTGCAGATGAAGATGCGAAACTCTCAACTAAGAGGAGGAATGTAGACATTTACATACCACAAAGTCTAGCGGAGATTAAGAACAAATTTGAGCTAGACTTATGCATAAGATGTTTCCTATTCTGTCATCCATTTAATTTCCTTTCCACACCACAATAATAATCCAAACACTCTAATTCTATGAAAAGACCATTAACATAATAGTTTAACTGTTAATGGTAATAATTTAACGTCATCAACGCCCATCCACACCCGCCGAAACTAAAAGAAAAACGTAAAAATGCGGATACATAAATCACCCGCCTTGGGTTTCCGCAATTAGGCAATAAGAAGGGAGGCAAAAGTGGGCCAGGTGAGGCTGGCGAGGGATAGGGAGGGAGCGAAGAGAGAGAGAATAGTGCCAAAGGGAGGAAGGGAAGCTTTAGGAGGATGGTGATGGAGGGGAGGGAGGAGGGAGAGGTTCCGGGAGGTGGGAGGAAATGGGAAACGTGGGATTAAGGGATGGTAGGGAGAAGGGAGAGTGAGATCGTTATGTAATCATTCAAATGGAATATTGTGAGTGAGAAAGAAGTTTGGGTGTAGTGATGTGGTCACCTGAACACTAAGATAGATATGGCTTTATACTGGAGTCGTAATGGGACTGAGGGCATGTATTTGCCTCGAGGACCTTAATAGGGGCATTGCTTTAGTGGGAGGACTTAGTAGGGGCTTGACTTTGGCGGAGGAACGTGATGGAAGCAGGGGTTTGGCGGGGACAACTTAAAGGGGGGGGGGGGAAGGGGAGTTTAGATGTTTAAAATTGAAGGGGCACTAGGGCTGTTAGCTGGCATGAAGGGTAGGGGGTATACCTACCCTTCATTCGAGGGTAGGAGAGAGGGTCGAGCTTACTTAGTTGCTTATCCACCCCATACCCATCCCATGGGCAGTAGTGGAGTCTGAGAGGGAGAACAGGGCATGATTATGCTAGAAGGAGGACAATAGAGGGAGAAAGGATGATTGTACTAGGATGGAGGAGGTGGTGATTGGGAAGGGGATGATAGTGGTAGGAGGGCAGTCAAGAGGGGGAGTGATTGTGGTAGGAGAGGTGGTGATGGTGGGGGGCGCGAACAATGGTACCGAGGAAAACCCCTGTGAAGCGTGCACGACCAGAGAAAATACAAACTTCACGCGGAAGATCATTCATCACGCCAGCCTTTCGAGGCCGGGCTGAGTTGCCTTGAATTATTAAGCAACGCATAATTCACTTTTGCAAGCCGCGAGTTTTAGGATGGATGGAATGGATTCCTGGGAAGGGCATTAGCGGGCCTGAGAAGGTGTGAGTGAGTGAGTGAGCCGGAGAGTCCAACCCCCCTGTGATGTGGGGTTCCAGCCTCTCAAGAAAGGATCCTATCCCCACGAGTCGTCTTTCTTCTTATAGCATCTCTTAATCCTCCTACTCTTCCTTCAACCTTCTACTTCGACCTCGTCTGTCTTTTATACCTTCCGTTCACATGTCTTCTAAATATGTCTTGTGTGTTGTCTGATGTCTTGCAACTAATGAGAAAGTTTTACTTCAATATGATTCATTTATCATCACTGAAAGCACTACAACTTACCCTAATGAACTAAAACTTTAATGGAAAAATTACCTAACTACAACTAAATATATATGAAACATTCGCTGAAGAAAAAAATGCATATATTTAGTCGGCATATTGAATTAAGATATACTTCAACACTCCACATATCGCTACTGCCTACAACTTATTGTATTTACATAAAAGCCTTGGATTTATAATTGACAAAAAAAGAGGAATTGATGCAAAAGGTGAAATTAAACGGGAAGGAAAGTAACTGGTGTGATAAAGCTGAGGTTAGATTGTTGACCGGACCACACACTAGAAGGTGAAGGGACGACGACGTTTCGGTCCGTCCTGGACCGTTCTCAAGTCGATTGTGGTTAGAATGACAAATCTAGAAAGGAGAGAAATTCAATAGAATTTCTGGTTGCAATTCTTATACCATGTCGTAGCTCAGTCGATTAAGGCAGCGTCTGGGATGCTCTCGGACGCAGGTTCGAATCCTCGTCACGGCCCTTGTGGATTTCTTCTTGTTGTTGTTGTTATAGATTCAGCTACTCGGAACAAGTTCCAAGTAGCACGGGCTATGGTGAGCCCGTAACTTACCTGGCACAGGAGCTGGGCAAGAAGCACGGGCTATGGTTAGCCTCGTGGACAGGAGATGTCTTCCGTGGATTTCTTCTAAAAAAGAGAGCTCTATAAGACTGTGCTAAAGAGTGTTAAGTGTGAGGCCGTGCGGTAGAGAGACACTACTCTAGAGTCAACCTTATGGTACCAAGAGTTCCTTGAATCCGTTCTCATATTGCATTTCCTCATGTCCCAATGATTGCTCGATAAAGATTAAGCCACCCCAGAGGTGGCACGGGCATGAATAGCCCGTAATGATATCCTATCAAAGTGCTATGTATTCATGCTATCTCTGCGCTCTCACCTCATAATTACAGCGTTGAATGTTAGCGAAGTGGAACTGGAGAGTCTCGGACGTGTTTATGGTATGGCACACTTGACAGAGTAACGGAGGAATGAGCGGAAAGACTAAAGTCAGTAACACATAAGATTAAGGAGAGCGTTTTGAGACGGTTTGACAGTGCTATAGGCATGAATGATAAAATATTTACTGTTTGAATATTTTGTGTTTGTGGCTGTAGGATCAAGCCCATAGCTCTTGGATCCCGTCTTTGTAACCGTCCGTTGAATAATGTACTGACTTCTGATCTATTTTTCTATCTACTCATATTTGTGACATATACACGTATTGCTACACTCTCTCTCTCTCTCTCTCTCTCTCTCTCTCTCTCTCTCTCTCTCTCTCTCTCTCTCTCTCTCTCTCTCTCTCTCTCTAACACAAACCACACACACACACATAAGCCCAGTATGCTCAGAAACCTGTACACCAGTTGACTGATAGTTGAGTGGGGGGACCAAAGAGCCAGAGCTCAACCTCCGCAAGCACAAATAAGTGAATACAAATAGGTGAGTACACACACACACACACACACACACACACACACACACACACACACACACACACACACACACACACACACACACACACACACACATATTCCCAAGACGCAGCCCGCAACAGCTGACTAACTTCCAGATACATATTGCCTGCTAGGTGAGCAGAGGCATCAGTGATAGAAACTCTGTCCATTTATTTCTGCCTATGCCAAGAATCGAACCCGTATCTATGAACTGCTTGTCTTGAGCTTTGCTTGAGAGTGTGTGTGTGTGTGTACTGACCTAGTTCTCACCTAGTTGTGCTTGCGGGGGTTGAGTTCTGGCTCTTTGGTCCCGCCTTTCAACCGTTAATCAACAGGTGTACAGGTTCCTGAGGTGTGTGTGTGTGTTCGTGTTTGTGTGTGTGTTTGTGTGTGTGTGTGTGTGTTTGTGTGTGCTATGAAGGACTAATTTTAGTTTGTTAGTTTGTTATGTGTCTCATAGGAAGCAATTTACATTAGGCGTGGGTAGCTTACGTTCCTGCGTCTCTGGTCAAATTAACACGTTGTATTTTGTACGTTGAAGAAAAGTAAGAGAACAAGCAGATGAAGGGCGGAGTGAGGTGCTCCTGTGAGTGGTTCATTATACTGCCACGATGATGAATTTTCAAAATGCTGTTTAATGTGGAAATTGAGCACTAGCACGCGTCACGCAGGACTGACTTGACGCACAAGACTGACGCTTGACACAAGACTACATTGACGCATTACACATAGATACACTGAAACAGCAAACGCAAGCAAACATTGACACAATATACATAGCTTCACTGACACCAAAATCATAGCTCCACTGACGCAACACACAAGACCTATGTTTATTGCTATGTGTTGCGAAGCAATACACATAGCAACACTTGCGCATTATTCATTGGTAGAGTGACGCAACACTCACAACTACGCTGACGCAATTCTCACAGCTCCACTGACGCAACACGCAATATTCACAGCTCCACTGACGCAACACACACGACCTCACTGACGCAACACACACAAAAGTGTTCAATAACTACAAAAGCCGTTATTAAACACTTTATATAACATCCAAGAATTTATCATCATATTTATAATATTTTCTGCATTTTGTTTTGTGTATTCAAATTTTTCGACATATTAAACTAACTTATTTTTCTTTACAATTTAAAACTTGTTTGTGACGGAATGGAATTTAAATGACGTTTGTTTGTTTGTTTTTGCTGCTGTTCTGTTGCTTGCAGTTATTTTCACTGTCGTAATCACTTACATTCATGTGATAGTGATTGTTGGGGATGTGTTGGTGATTGTTCGGGGCCGTGTTAGTGATTTATTTTTATAATATACATTGAATTTAATTGTTATGATAATGATTTAAATATTTATATTTCTGTTGATTTTTTGTGTTTATTAATATCAATTAAATTATCAGTTACTGCATTTGAATATTATTTTACGTATTGTCTGTTTGCTTACATATTCATGTGTCGGGCAAAATGTCCCTCGAGGCAAATATCACCAAAAATAAATTCCATTTCTCAGCATTTCCATCACACTTTTGTTGTTGAAGTTTTGTGTGCCGAGAAGTATAGAAGTAATTCCAAGTTTTTCATGAATATTGGCCAAAACTTGTCTCATCCAGAGAAAATTTATTCCCGGGGAGATGTTCGTCGTTGCCATTCCAGTTGTCATCAACCCGTTTGGTATTGCCATTCCAGACGTCATCAGAGTTCCGGGGTTGTCACCTACGCTGGATCTGGTGGCTGCTTTTATCGCTCCTGATCTGCAAATGTAATCAGGTTTTTATCAGGAGATCTGCTCAGGGCTGTCGTGTTTACGTGTGTGTTTTGTAGGTGGAGAAACTGTGGGGAGAGGTGTATTTACGCGGGGAATGAAAGGGGGTGATTGCGTGTTCATTCGTGGCGTATTGAATACTCTAGGAGAGGAGCAGGTACGCCGGCTCACTCCTGGACACACACACACACACACACACACACACACACACACACACACACACACACACACACAAGTGACGGCATTGACACGTTCACCTACAAGTGCTCAAACACAGGAAACTTGCATATTGCATATGTCAGACTAATCTTGGAATATGCGGCTTCAACGCAAAACTCATATCAAACATGAAGTTAGAAAAAGTTAAGAGGTATACCTTCAGATTAAAAATAGAGCTGAGAGGTATGAGTTACGACGAAAGTCTACAGGAATTAACCCTTACGTCATTGGAAGACCCAAGTGTTATGGGGGACATGATTATCACATACAAAATTGACAGAAGTATTGTTAAGATAAGAACACATTGTTTAACATAGGTAGTTCTCAGACAAGTAGACACAAGTGGAAACTGTTTACCAAATGAATGACAGACAGAAAGGAATTAGTTCAGTGTGAGAGTAGTGAAGAAATGGAATGCATTAGGCACTGCATTGGTTGAGGCAGCCTCTATACACTGTTTCAAATGTTAGCTATGATAGAACCCAACAGGCTCGGAGACCTGTACACCAGTTGATTGGCAGTTGGGTGGCGGGACTAAAGGGCCGAAGATCATCCACTCTCAAGCGCAATTTGGCGACTGCAATTAGAGAAGTACACACTCAAACTAATTATAATCTTCTATTTGATTGTTGCTCGGCGAATTTATTGATTACAATTCAGTCATTATGATTTTGGTACAATGATATAAAATACATTCCTTTAGTGTGGGTGTCATTTGAATACAACAAATATTTTTTAAAGGTAAATGTAGCAACAATCTGCAGCTGTTCAATGCCAGCATCTGAGACTGAGATAGTTGGGGAAATAGTTCTCAATGCCCTAGTTATTGATGTCTGGCATAGCTATTTATGCGCCAGTCTGTCAGTGTCATTGTCATGGATGTGAGTGTCTGTCACCATCACTGTCTGTCAGACAGACAATGATGGACACCATAACTGGGTGACAAGCTGACAGACATCATAACAGGGTGTCTGTCAGTTATTGGCACTGATATAGTTAATGGAATTTGCTGTTGTTATTGTTTTCATTGCTGGGGTATTCCTCTAGATGCACTGATCGAAGTGTGTTTGCAGGCTCGAACTTTAGCTCTTAAGTCCGGTTTTCCAGTCCTCAAGTTATTTTATGTGATGTCTCCTATACTTCAAGCTCAGTGTCATACTTAAGAAACTGTTTAAACAGCTTTCTATACAAAACCTCTCCTCTAACCCTCTTATATTTGGTTACAAGTTTTAGACTTAAAGACATCTTCTAGATATCGAAACTACTCTTCCGTGCCTGCTAAGGGGACATGTTCACGACATCTCCCGAACTCATTCATGACTCCATCCGTGGACATTGATGGGGCTACACATGCACAAAGCAATCACACTAACGTGATATATTGATGAGAATCAAATCGGAGCAATGTGGGGCTTTGAACTAGCTTATGTAATCGTGTCCCCTTCCTGCTGCTTCTTTTATACATCGTGGTGAGATTCAATTCACTCAACCGTTCCCTGTAGTCCAGTCCGCATATTTCTGGAACAAGCTTTGATACATTTCGATAGATATTTTTATCGTTTTGGTGCGTTCTTCGGTCCGGTATTCTAGGCAGGTGGCGCATACTCGAGGATGGGTCTTCAGTAATTTAAAGATAAATAGATTTTTGCCCCGAAGGGAGAGTGTATTAGGCAGTGGGACTCCTCCTGTGAGTGAATATACCGCCATAGTGACAGTATTGAGCAGCGTCACTCATCGTGTGAGTGAACATAGAGCCATAGTGAGAGTGTTGAGCAGCGTTGCTCAGGTTGTGAGTGACTATACCTCCATAGTGACAGTACTAGGTAACGACACTCACGCAGTAAGTGAAGGCACCGCCAAGGCGGCATGAACAACCCCCCTCTTCCCCAGTGGGTAGGAAACCCGCACCGGGTTGTTCATCCTGTCACTTTTACGCTAGGAAGGAGTCGTATACAATCATCTGACTGCTTAGTTGTCAAGGTTTCTGAAGGCTACCCTGACGTCTGTCACTCTCCCACATACGGAAGACTTTGCTGAGGTAATATTTTCTACCTATCTGGTTTGGTGTTGCTTGTAATTCCAGATATGTCTCCTCTGATTCGGAAAGTTGCGTCTATTGTTGCCTGTATGGCTCCAGGGGGTCTTCTCGCTTCAGTCAATATCCTCAAAACTTTGCACTTTTCGAGATTAACTTACAGTAGTCATTTGATTCAGCTATGTGTAGAGGGCATCCGGGTCTTATCAGTCCCGCATCATCTGCGAACAAGAACAGTTCTAACTTCGCTGGCTGATAACTGATATATCAAGCACAGGCTGGGTACCCAGGCCTATCCTTGCACCTACCCTACCATCTTCATCTTAGTCACGGTGCGGCCTTATCTTATCTCACCATGACGCGCTGGCTAATGTCTGGTAGTTACTCTCTTAATCATGCACTTCTGTCAATGACTTCAACTTGATCCCCTTCTGGCGTGGGATGTCTACTGGTCTTGTTCGTCCTCCGGCTTGGTCGCCCTCTGCCTCAAAAACATTGGTTTTATTTCTATTCCTTAAAATCCGTCTCTAGGCAAAATTGCGACGTCTCAAAGGATTTATTTTACAATTCAATTTGACCAGACTCTCGTTGGTGCTCGAGCGCTCTGGTGTTTTCTATGTGAGGTCATTCCCCCGTTCCTCCTCCTCCTATGTACCCAGTACCTTTGCTCCCTACACTCACCCCCCTTCCCTCTTCCTCCTATGTGACATTGCTGGGTGAGAGTTCAAAGGTCAAAGGCCATCAAAATGACGTAGTGAATAGACCATAAACGCCATCTCCTGGACGGATAATGGAGCCATGACCCGATACTGTCATATTTATGGGGATAGGTCAAAGGTCAATCTTCACTTTCCATGACCTCGCGTTGCCTCTCTCGCCGCCTCTTCCTGTCCACGTGTTTTTACTAGTATAAAAAAGATGCTGTTGCAGCCGTGTTTTATAGTTCTTCTAAAAAAGGTCGCGCCGCTTTTTAACCTGTGAATTTATTCTTACTCTTGCTGTATATTTTATCCTGATTCTTATTGCCAGATTGATTTTGTATGAGTTGACTTCCTCTGTGACTATTCCTGAGTCTTGTTCAATATTGAACATATTCACACACAGACACGTACACACACATGCAGGGAGGCACACGCACACGTACGTGTGCGTGTTCAAGAAGTTCAGAGGTATGAGACTGGGACTAACCACTAGCTTAGTCCCAGAACTAAGAGGCAAGAGTTGTGAGGACAGACTACGTGAACTGCACCTCACGTCGCTGGAAGACAGAAGAGTTAGGGGGACATGATCACCACATACAAAATTCTCAGGGGAATTGACAGGGTGGACAAGGATGGATTATTTAACACGGGTGGCACACGCACAAGGGGACACAGGTGGAAGCTGAGTACCCAAATGAGCCACAGAGACATTAGAAAGAACTTTTTCAGTGTCAGAGTAGTTAGTAAATGGAATGCACTAGAAAGTGTTGTGGTGGAGGCTGACTTCATACACAGTTTCAAATGTAGATATGATGGAGCCCAGTAGGTTCAGGAATCTGTACATCAGTTGATTGACGGTTGAGAGGCGGGACCAAAGAGCCAGAGCTCAACCCCCGCAAACATAACTAGGTGAGTACACACACGTACACACACATGCAGTGAGGCATACACAGTCACGTACACACATGCCATGAGACACCACAGACACATGTACACATGCAGTGAGGCATACACATGAACATGCATATAAATATACAAACTTCCACTTACACGAACACACACAAACGTACACTCTTACGCACACACAGGCGCATGTACGCATGCAATTACACTCATTTAATCACATAATACTCACAATTTTCCCCTCGCCCTTGTTTAATTCACTGTTTGTAAAGCAGAGTTTGATGTGAATGTTGATGAAGTACCATCAACCTAGACAGACCGCTCTGCTACCTGTGACAGATAATTAGTATTAACCTCCGATAATAATAATCTACTATATAATAAAAATGATTGTTATTAATCTCTCCTAGTTCATATGATCATCATATATGGTACTTTTATCATTCTAATCGGGGCTGAAATTATGCTCAACTCTGAACCGTAAATTTTACACGACTTGGGGTTGTAAATTTGCTTGAGTCGGGGTTGTAAATTTGCATGACACACGGTTTGTAAAAATCAACCCTTTGGTTGTGAATAGATGAACAGTTCCTCGATGTAAATTTATATCACTATAAATACATGTTCATATATGTCTCTTTTATATAAAACAATATATGTTTCTTTTCTAAGCGTTTTATGTATTTTTGTACTATTCCAACTTACTGAGTAAAATGAAATTTTAAATATGTTTTCCCTACTTGATTCAAATTTCTAATTTGAAAATTGGCAGGTAATTTTGGAGATTTCAATATTTTCAAAATGTTTAGCCAAAGGAATACCTTGCTAGAACTGAGGGAGTAAACGGTGTCTAAAATAACTACGTTCTGGAAAAGATATTTAATTTTCCTATGTTTGTTTTCGAGGTTTGAGTCTGACGACGCCACTTTTGAACGCTCAGATTTTGAGATTTTCAGATTTTTACGTGTGAAAAATCCGCTCTGGAAACGGATAGTGTGAAAATTGAATTCCGTGGGTGATGTATTGTGTGCCTTCAGTGTTATCCATTGTCCAGTGTGTGTGTGTACTCGCCTGAATGTACTCCCAAAAATGTGCTTGCAGGGTCGATCGCCAGCTCCTGAACCTGGCTGGCTCGCTGCCGGTTGTGTAATGATTTGGTTTACGGCTGGTTTATTGTACACCCCATACTCATCTTGTGAGCGGTAGCGCAGAAATGAAATGATAAAAATGATTACATCCCGTTCTCTCAACCAATAGTTCGAGTTTTTTTTAATCATAACCAATGTTACAATTAAGAAAATTAAGGGCTCACAAATATTCGTATTTTCTATCCATCAGACTCGATAGGTTAAGTGGGTTGCTTTGGTTCGTACTTTTCTGATTAGGTTAAAGGTTGGATTTTTTAAGGGGTGGGAAGTCAAGAGAACTGGCTGCTTGATCATTACTCAACGAGTATTTTTTTTTACATTTACAATTTAACACCTTACAATTTACCAATTTACAGTTAACGCGTTTTAACAATGATAGCGAGTAACAAACTATTTTTTTTTCACTGCAATATTTATGAATTTGCTGTATATTATTATTATTCATTTTAGAAAAGTCTAACGTTAATAGATAAATTTATTTTTAATTAATAGAAGAATTGCTTTTAATGAATTTTAGCCTTCACACTAAACATCTTTGACTTCCACCCTTACCTGTTTGATGTGTCTGCTTTTGATACACATTGTTGAACACGTCACTGTCTGTCCCTCCTTATTTATTTTATTTTTTATTTTTTATGTCCCTCCTGTGTGTACTCTTTATTAACTACTCTTCCCTTTAAATTAAAATAACGGCAAACATCTTGTTTCATCTGTTTCTCATGTTTTCTCAATGCCTCCCCCTGTTCTAGTCTGTTTTATACTGTGTGTGTGTGTGAGCATGTTCATCAATATAATAAACATAAATTTAATTTCTCAAAACAAACACTCACACACACACAAGACTCGTTCCTGAACCGAGGGCCATGAGCTACAAGGAATGACTGAGGTCAAAAGGAGAACATGATAACGGCATAAAAATCTTGAACGAGGAATTGACGAAGTAAACAAAGAATTACTTCACATAAATATATGATAAGAAATTTTGTTTTCTGGTGAAAACATATTCAAGAGGAGCAAGGAGCTGATGTGTGACTAGCAAGCACATCCAGGTGAGCAGATCTAGGTGAGCAGATCTAGGTGAATAGATCTAGGTGAATAGATCTAGATGAATATATCTAGATGAATATATCTAGGTAAATAGATCTAGGTGAATAGATCTAGGTGAGTGATCTAGGTGAGCAAATCTAGGTGAGTATAGCGGATGCTACCTCCTAATCACCTCCACCGCTCTTCTATCGAGGCCCGCAATGCCTGAGAATCTAACTGGTGATTAATTACTTTCTCCCACGATAGACGAATAACCTTCGGCGCATACCAAGGCCCGAGAAGGGCAATTAGCAACAAGGAGAGGAGTGGGAGGAGGAGGGAGGGGTAGGTGCGATGAGGTTAAGAAGGGAGAGGGGGAGAGAGGGAGGAAGAGAAGGGAATGGTGGAAAGGAACGATAGGTGTGGGGTGAGTCTGTGAAAAGCCTACACCCATTGAACACAATATCCAATAGTAACGTTAAACGTTGAATCAACGTTTAAACGTCAATTCAACGTTACACTTGGATATTGCATGTCAGGAGACTAATCCTAAAGTTTGGGTGGTAGGAGTTACGAGGGAACATTGAAAGATTTTTTACCTTATTGGCGCCTGAGGAGAAGAGGCGATAAGGACGGTCTAGCCAGGATGAATGGTGCAAGAGCATGAAGAAACTGACGTAGGTGGAAAGTACACAAATCACAGAAAATACACAAGACAAATATGACACGTGTAATATGACAGAGCCGATATGACTCAAACATCTGTACAGTCGATGGAAGGTCGAGAGTCGGAACGGACGGGTTGAAGAAACAGTGAGAGATCGAACTATTTATGGTCAGATGAACACAAATTAACCTCCCTACACCTCTTTGCGCGAGAGCACACACAATTCCCACTTAATGAGGCCAACCCCACTCCCGTGCTGCCCACCCCGAAAACCCCGTAGTCCCAGTCCAGACTCCATCCTTCCACCTCCTCTAACCCCTCCAGTCCCCACCTGCCAGCACCCCTTCCCCTCCAGCCCCCACAGACAGGCTCCCAGTCTCCAGCTCATTATAACGCCGGCTTTAATCTCGCCAGATAAGACCAACTCACTGAAAATTCGATGTCACTCTTTACTTAGACCGTATCGCCTCTCCAGATGTTCCAAAAGTGAAGCATTTCATCTGCGCCGTCATCCTTCCAGTTAGTAGCAAGCATCTGGAGTTTAATGCCCCTGCTCAGTCAGCAAGCATCTGGATTTAATGCCCCTGCTCAGTCCGTCAAGCATCTGAGTTAATGCCCCTGCTCAGTCAGTAAGCATCTGGAGTTAATGCCCCTGCCCCTGCTCAGTCAGCAAATCTGGAGTTAATGCCCCTGCTCAGTCAGCAGCTCTGGAGTTAATGCCCCTGCTCAGTCAGTAAGCATCTGGAGTTAATGCCCCTGCTCAGTCCGCAAGCATCTGGAGTTAATGCCCCTGCTCAGTCAGTAAGCATCTGGAGTTAATGCCCCTGCTCAGTCAGTAAGCATCTGGAGTTAATGCCCCTGCTCAGTNTACGAGAGATGAAGAGAGTGCCTGGGAAA
>WNGS01066681.1:9854366-9870243 GCA_020271785.1 Procambarus virginalis | reverse complement strand
CTGGTCTCTATCATATCTACATTTGAAACTGTGTATGGAGTCAGCCTCCACCACATCACTGCCTAATGCATTCCATCTGTTAACTACTCTGACACTGAATTTTTTTTCTAACGTCCTTGTGGCTCATTTGGGTACTCAGTTTCCACCTGTGTCCCCTTGTTCGCGTTCTACTCGTGTGTATTGTGGTGTGTGTGTGTGTGTGTGTGTGTGTGTGTGTGGTGTGTGTGTGTGTGTGTGTGTGTGTGTGTGTGTGTGTGTGTGTGTGTCTGTGTGTGTGTGTGTATTTGTATTCGTGTGTGTGTACGTGTGGGTGTGTAATAGGTCTGAGTGACTTGAAGCTAGTAGCTGAAGCTAGTTAATAATATTTCAGTTATTAATAGCAATAATGTTACAAGCTGCAATTAACATTTAACTGAAGCTAGTAATAATGCCCTAGCCATTTTCTAGCTTCAGATTTGTCTTGACCTAAACCTCTCACAAGGCCGTATAGATGTAGCTCATCTACAGATCATCTACAGATCATCTACAGATCATCTATAGATCATCTTCAGATTATCTACAGATCAACTAGCTCTCTCATTATTTGATGCGTACCACTCAAAGTAATGATCCAAGTCAAGGCCACGCTAAAGATCAGATGTAGAGCCAGGGCTTTTCAGAAACGTGTCCTCGCGAATAATTATATTGCATTTGGCGTCAAAATCTTCAAGGGATAAAATGGTGTACATGAGTGTTAAATCATAGCGGCTCACAAACATTCACATTTTCTATGTGTGGGTTCTCGATTGGGTTAGGTTAGGGTAATTCAGTGCATCATTTTTGTCCCTTGTGACAAATCGAGAAGACAGGCTGGATATAGACCATTATCTTGTCCATTCACACTTTGCACATACGGAAGAAATTAACTCTATCAGATCGATATCTTACCTTCGTCAGATATCTATCTGACGGAGGTCACTTATAAGACTCTTATAGACGTCCACGACTTCGCGAGAGCTTTGAGCATTGCAATCATCGGCAGGTGTAATTAACACATCTGCTAAATGGCAGTTAATGGATGTATAAATCTAAGTGTCAAGCTCTTTAGTGATAACGAAAGGCTTCCCATATGACTCTCAAGCCTTATGAGCCCTTATGAGCCGTTGACATTCAGCAAAGAAAACATTCGGAAGAGCCTTCATCAATCACTTCCTGATTACCGACTCTCCTCGCTTCTTCCATGGTCGCAGTAAGATTCCTTCCCCCCATTTAAGAACCTCTTTTTTCCTCCCGAGGAAAAAAGAATGAGTTGAAATAATGCCCTAGAGTCTCTTCTGGGCTTCTTATGAACTCATAGGACCTAAGGCTCTTCTTTTTGTCATCAGATGTTTGCATAACTCATGCTGGTGGATCAACAGATTACCAGGGAAATGCAATCCACAGGAATCTCATCACACCCTCACTCTCACTCACGCCAACACACACACCAGATGGTCTGACTCACCCCTCACTCACGCCAACACACGCCGGATGGTCTGACTCACCCTCACTCACACATACATCTCATCAGTCACGCAATCTCAACACGCAGATTCCACCAATTCATGTTCAATGGTATAGGTTTTTAATCTGCGAAAAAGGTTATTCTTGTGTTAAATGTTATTCATATTTTAAAAGATTATAAATATATTGAATTATCATGACTCTAATCAAAGTTCATTTATATATAACATTGTCAATGATATTGATAAACCTGTAATTTGGTAACCTTGGTATTCACATGTCTAACTTTTATTTAGTTTGAATCAGTCGAACGAAAACAAATAAAATCTGATGAAATTCCGTTCGCCTCTTCTACAGATCATGCCAATTATTTCGTTCGAAATCCTTGAATTTCGTGAGAGATGCATTATAAAGAACTATCATTATTCTGTTTAATGTTAACAAACCGGTTACATTGTGACAGGGAAGTGAATTATGGGCAAATGTCAGACGCGGACGAAAGCCACTTCCGAAAATGCAGTTGATAGATAGCCTTAAAAATGCCATTGGCGAATGCCCTTGAGAATTAAAATTGATGAGTTTTCTTTTAAATGCCCTTGGCAAGTGCCAGTGGTAAGTGACCTTTTAAATGCCCTTGAAATATATCATAGGTAAACACCAATCGTAAATTCCAATGATAAATGCCAGTTCTTAAAACCAAAGGGAAATTGCACCTGATAAAAGCCCTTGGAAAGTGCTACCAAGAAAATGCAGCAGACTAGGAATGAATGACGGCATTTATTCCAAACTGAAACTCAGGTACTGTGTCGACAATTCGATATGCGATCCGTATTTGTATTTTGAAACAAGGAGGAAGCGCTTGGATCAGTTTCCGTCGTTTACCCGATCATTAGCTAATGAAATCAACGTGGATACAGTTACAACTTTATTATCTAGTATTTTGGTGCGCTCGTTGAGTTGTCTTCACAGAGTAGTTGTGTTCACCACAACATCACCACCATACCACCACAACACCACAACACCACACCACACCACGCATCATCACCACCACCCACACCACACCACAATACTCCACAACGTCACCACCACACAACCACACCACACCACGACATCACTACCACCACAACATTGGACGAACACAGTAGAGTTGAAAACATGATGCTCAGGGTAATTTCCCGTAAAGAGAGTGGCGGGTGGACGAAAAAGCTTTATAATATCACTTTAACAATCTCCCTTTCAGGTCCCGCTTCTTCTCCTCCTTGTTCTCTTTCTCTTCCTCCTCTTTGTCCTCCTCCTCTTCTTCCACACCCTCCTCCTTCTGACCAAGTGTTCTTGTTACCTAGTACAGTTGTGTCCTTGTACTGTTGTCACCAAATGCTGTTATTAGCTAATTCCTTTGCTGCATAATACAGCAGTTACCTAGTGAAGTTGTGACTTTTTATCACTTTAACTTCAAGTGACGTTGTAACCTAGTATCCTTGTCACCTAATACCTGTGTAATCTATAACCGTCGTTACCTTTTTCAGTTGTGTTCATTAACAAAAATAGAAATATAAAAATAAAAAATATTTGGAAAATATCAAACAATTATTCCTTGAAAGTAGCAAAATAAACCTATCTACTTTCTACTTTCTTCAAAGTAAACCTATCTACTTTGTTTTCACTTCAAAATAAGTATGCCTACATTCTACTCAATACGAAATAAACATATCTACCTTTCAGCTCACTACAAAATAAGTGACATAATTGCTTCCTTATGATCACACATTCCAGATGACAATTTTTGTATGTACATCTACTTGGCAAGAAGTCTCTTAAATAGGTTCCCGGACAAATGGAGGTATCTTAAATAGGGTTCTGGACAAATGGAGGTATCTTAAATAGGGTCCTGGACAAATGGAGGTATCTTAAATAGGGTCCTGGACAACGAGCAGAATCTTAAACGGATTCTTTGGCAAGGTGAGGTATTTTAAATAGGGTCATGGACAATTAGAGGCATATTAAATAGGGTTCTGGAAAATTAGAGGTATCTTAAATAGGTTCATGGACAAATAGAGGCATCTTAAATAGGGTCCTGGACAAGAAGAGAGAATCTTAATCAGGGTCTTTGGAAAAGTGAAATACCTTAAAAAGGGTCCTGCACAATCAGAGGAATATTAAATAGGTTCATGGACAACGGGTTACATCTTAAATAGAATCCCTGAACAGAGAGGGTATCTTGAAATGGAATCTGGGACAACGAAAGGCATCACAAAGCGAATCCCCAATAACAAAAAACCTCCGGAGACGAATCCAAATTTCCTTCTTATCTCCAGGGAGTGGCGGACCTTTGCCTAATCTTCCTGACGTTAGTAAAACAGATTTAGTTAAGGCCGCCGCTTCTTCTTGTTGATTAGATTCGGAGGCTGATACGGCGTTATTGCCCCCGTAGGACCCGCTGGGGCTGTATCCTTGCATAGAAATGGTCTTCCGAGCGTTTGCTGAAACCTGACAGAGCTGAAATTTCACAGCACCCACCCTCACTCCCTCCCTCCCTTCGGCCCGTATGAAATTTTGCAGAACGATAAACTACTTGGGCATTCAACCGGCGCATGTTTTTTTGGTCGATTTTCACATTTTTGTAACCTACACGCTGTCTCGGTGCGATATGGTAATGGAGATCCAAATCGCGCGGTAAGAAAAATATGTGTCTGAGCTCTAAAAACGTCGTCTGCCCTGAAAGCTTCCAGTAGCGTATACACAAATTCAATTTTGCTGTTTCCTATAACGCGAAATTAAACGGCAGCCGGCAAGCCTCCCAACCTCTTCTGCCCCCACTACCTCTCTCCTTATACCTCTCCCTTTCACACTGCTCTTCCACCTCCCTCCTTTCCTCTCCTATCCTCATTCTTCCTACCCTTCCTTCCCGCACCCATCTACAGTCCACAGCCACAGCCTCCACACCTCCCATGGCCCTCTCCCTCATTACCACAATACGCGAGAAATGCCGCAATAACGTAGGTCTTCATACTATATTGGAGTGTGCCGAAGGAGATGTGGAGCCGTTTCTTCAGCTCGTCTTATACAACCACTCCCTTCCCCACACTCTGACGGAAACAAGATTCGACTCAATAATAAGAGGTACAGTTTTATTATAGAGTTTTACTATCATAAGAAGAGATATGACTTGGAAAACTAAATGAATACAAAAATCTGTTAACAACATAACTTTCTTAATGCCGTCAAAGCGTAATGCACTCAAGATGTACACAAAAAATACCATGTAACATAAAGAAAAACCTAAAATGTGAAGCGTGAGTTACTCAAGGCAGGAAGGAAAGCTGATGTTTTTCTTGAGACAGTAAAGACATTAAATGGTGCACTTTCAGAGCAAATGTGTCTTGTTTGCTTATTGCATCAATTGAAGCAAAATGTAGAAGGAAAAAAAGTGGATACCTGGAGATTGGACAAATCTGGAAGCAGGACAAAACTGGGGGATAAATAAAACTTTTGGTTGGACAGAAACTTTAGGCTGAACGGAATTAGAATGTTAAACAGACCCGGAAGATTCAACAGTACTGGAGGCTGAACAGAGCTAGTAGACATAATTGAAAACTCGACAAAACTGAATGCTGGACAAAACTATTGACTGGAAAAAAACTGGAGGCTAGCCAGAACGTTTAGATCACAGAAAACATCTAGAAAGACATACCCGTCAGCCTATGCCTTGAATCCTGGACGTTTCAACATTTATGTGATTTAACTCCTCATATAAGTAAAACAACAATTATTGATGGGTCCGATGTTCACGAGAAAACAACAAATATCAAATATCTGCCGTCTGAGTACAGTGAGTTAGAGTAAGAGCTGAATCATGAGCATCAAGAATATTATTATTATGCTCGACGTGAGCATAATGTACTTTAATACGCTGAAGGTAAACAGCAGGCATTTTATTAACCTTAACATAGACATCAGATATTAAAATGCTTGGCATGAACATCAGACATGTTATTAACCTTGAGATGAACAATACGCATGCTATTAAACTTGACATGATTAAATAATAACAATCACAAGAACAACTGCACAGAATTCAACAGAGAAAATTCTACTTGAGATAAAAAAAAAAGATTTTGCCAGAAAAGCCGATTGAAGATGCAAGAAGAATGTTCCTATGAATGAAGTTTGAGAATGTGCTCCCAAGTACTTCACCGTTAATGAAATCATTCATTCTACATGTAAAACTACACTTGGGTGTTAACAGATGGTGGTGGTATTCACTTATCTAGTGAACCGTAGGTCCTCTCGTTGTGTAAGAAAGGGTGTACCTGCTCTCGGTGTTCCCACCTCGAGCCCATACACAGACATACACATAAGTGTTAAAAGTACATACACAAGCTAGGAATAAGAGTTGATGTAATGTCGAGTCTTGATGCTCAGTCTTGTTTTTATGTATTTTTTATGGTATAATTTGCATGTTAACTTTTAGAATAGTGTGTGTGTGTGTGTGTGTGTGTGTGTGTGTGTGTGTGTGTGTGTTGTGTGTGTGTGTGTGTGTGTGTGTTGTGTGTGTGTGTGTGTGTGTGTTTGTGTGTATTTCAGTCATACACCTCCTTTCAATGAAACTCATCGAGAAGAGTGTCACCACATCACAACTGGCAGTGATCTGGTGACCAATTCAGGTAACCTAGTGATGTGGTGGGAGGCAGACTCAATACTCAGCTTGCAGCTAGGTATGATAGAGGCCAATTGGCTCAGGAACCTGTACACCAGTTGATTCTCTCTCTCTCTCTCTCTCTCTCTCTTCTCTCTCTCTCTCTCTCTCGATCTCTCTCTCTCTCTCTCTCTCTCTCTCTCTCGTGGCCGATAGTTTTGTTTACGTTTCCACAAATGGTCTAAAAATCCAGTTTATCCTAAGCGAGTATAAATGACCTCATTATACAGAGATATAATTGTATTTTTATTGCCTTTCCAAATGACAATTATTTCATCGTCCACAGCTCATTGCCTCTGCTTAGGTGGTGATAGTGGTGAGGATGGTGACGGTGGTGGTAATGGTGGTGGTAATGGTGGTAGTAATGGTGATGGTGGGGATGGTGGCAGTGGTGATGATGATGATGAAAATGATTGATAATGAAGATAAGATTTACATGTACCACCACCCACCATCACCAAGCACCACCCGCATCCATCATCGCCCTGACATCACTTAATAACACATTCACTTTGTCTATATAGCAATTTTAATTCAAAATTATAATATCATCCTACATTTTGCTTTTTTTGCCTGCTTTTGAGACATTTTTTGCAATACAGTTTTAGACAAAGGCTCTAAAACTATACCTTTGCATATATGTTTGTCAATTAGCAAATACACTGTTATTTTGTTTCCCAAATTATAAAAAGCATTTTAGCTATTTCAACACTATTTAGATTTCTTGTGGCATTGAATCTAAGGCCATAAACAAGAGCAGTAGTGGCGCTTTTGTCTAAGGGTTTATCAGCCCCGCTTATCATAAAAATACTATCTGCATATTTAGTACAATCGCTGTTTTCTTTTAATGTATCTAGTTTACGATTAAATTTTCTTTGTTGGGCACTGCACACATTATTTTTTTATATAATTTTGATAACAATAATCACATAAGCGTTGTTTCCATTCAAACATTTTTTCTGCTCAAAGTGATATCTCTCCAATCTCATTAATTAAAAGGTTTCTGCATCTCCCATTTTTGGAGATTTCAATATGCTTCTCTAAAACAATCTTGTGAAACGCATCAAAAGTGCGATTTTTCAGACAATATTCGGCACTAACAATTTTGGTACTTGTTCTATTAATTGCGTAATAACCAACATTGCTTAATAACTACTGCAATAAATATAAATTGTTTAATAACTACTGCAGTCGATGCAGTTGATGCCTTTAGTTATTCCCTTTCTGCCTGTCCCATCCCAAATTCTTATTGCAAGTGCTATGTAGTCGTAATGGCTTGGCGCTTCCTCTTCACAGTCCCCTTTCCTTCCCTCTCTGCCTTAATAAAGGCAGAAAGGGAAGTTATAACATGTATTAATCTAGGATAATAAATAGAGAATGTTTGGAAGAGTGACATCCCCTGATGCAGGAATAATCTCAAAAACCAGGGATTCAGCTAGTTGAGAGGACTTATATTCAATTTTTTTTAATTAGAACGCTCTTGTATCTGTTATCAATATTAAAGTTTTAATGGGAGTCATATGACAAATTATCTCTCTATGATGTCTTAGTAATACAGAACAACACCTCCCCTCAACTTCACAGTTTACACAAAATATTTTCATTCAGGTAGCTACCTCCATTATCCACATAAGACAAAGGGAAGTTAAATAATCCGAGCGCTTTCGTAATTTAACAGATTTTCAAGAGAACGATAGAAAGATAACACATAAGGGTGGGTTTATATCACTTCCACACCTTAGGTAGATTTAGGAACATAAAAACAAATCTGTCTGTTTGTATGTCTCGCCTTTTAACTCTCTCAAATGTCTTTTAACTCTTTCTCTTTTAATCTCTAACTCTCTCTCTCTCTCTCTCTATTACTCTCGGTCTCGCTCTCTCTCTCTCTCTCTCACCCACACAAAGATCACAAAGGTAGGAGAAAACGTTGCAACGTTCCAGGTGAGGCAATTTCCTGGGAAGCTACACTCTTCTTCACCTTTCCACTCCGCTCTTATAATCCTCATCTCTAAAAATTTACAAACTAATGATGGGTCTCTGTAATTAAACAAATTGCTTTGTATATATATACACAAACATTTTATATATGCAAATGCAACAAACTTGGTGTATTTTATATACAAAGTCCAACTAATGTTGGATCATATGTACTTGTATAATCGTTCTGACGGTATAAAGTGAAAAGAGTGTTTTTCTTTCCAATGCTTTTACGAGCTCTGCAAATATGAAGTGTGAGGCTGTTTTTTTTTTACACAAGGTGGGTACAGGAGTAGACGACTTCTAACTAATGTTAGCAGGCTCAGAGCTTTCGTCTCTCTCTCACACCTAATGGTAAGCATTATCCTACAGGATTTCCCTTGGAACACGACCCCCCATTAGTTTAACAACCATTTGTCCAATTACTGTTGGGTGAAAACAGGCAAACAATGAAAGATAGATGCCCAATCAAGTCTTCCTGGCTAGGATTTCAACTTAGTTTCAAGTCGCTCGCGAGTACATGGTATATGGTTTCTCATAGTCGAGGACACGAAGTTTGTTAGACTCATTCATGTGCTACTCCAGGTCAGCGACTGACGTTTCCAAGACGCAGCTCATAACAATTGCGTAATTCCCTGTTTACTGTTATGTGAACAGGCGCTTCAGACGAAAGGAAACGTTGCCCAAACGTCTCTGTCGTGTCATGGTAATCTCGGCTGTGACTTCAGAACCAAGTTTCTTGTTCTCAGATCGGCTTTACGGAGCAAGTTTAATCATATAAAGTTCAGTCAATTAGACAAATAAAATCATGCACTCATTCAAATAACAAGTTTATTCACAAGTGAGTGAACGCTGATCAGTGGAATGAACACTGATTAGTGAATGAACACTGATTAGTGAATGAACACTGATTAGTGAATGAACACTGATTAGTGAATGAACACTGATTGATCTATATAAAAGCTGACAAAAATTAGCAGAATTTTTGGGTTTTCTGTGAACAGAACTGGAATGAAAATACTCGGAAATACTACCCTTGGTTATACAAGTTGACAGTTATGAACATTTGAACATTAGGACAAATTATATTTCCGTCTGACATAACGTTATGAATACACAAGTTATATAATATCCAACGCGAGATGATCTCTCTCTCTCTCTCTCTCTCTCTCTCTCTCTCTCTCTCTCTCTCTCTCTCTCTCTCTCTCTCTCTAAAAAAAAAGGCCATTTTAAAGCCGACAATATTGCAAAACAGGGCACATTATGTTTTACTACAGAGATTTAGCGATGATGTTAGGGACAGAATACATAACCAGGCTGTCAAACATCACAACGTCCAACTACACACATCATGCTGTGATGTGTGGTGTTCCATGCTGTGATGTGTCAGCGCTCTCGTGTGTATTTATTATATTATCACAGAATAGAATCCTGGAGATTTCAATAAATTATGAAATGTGGGTTAGATTGTCCATAGACTGTGAAAACAAACTTTTTCTGTGCAGGCGATGAATCACAATAACGTGGCTGAAGAGTGTTGACCAGACCACACACTAGAAGGTGAAGGGACGACGACGTTTCGGTCCGTCCTGGACCATTCTCAAGTCGATTGTCAAGTTAACAAACTTTCCAGTGCACATATGGCCCCTGTATGACTAACCGACCTGCGAGACCAGGGTATCACTGCTACCTTATTCACTCATGTGTTCATGATATCCTCATAATGCACCCAGAGTTTGCCAGTGCAGACTACTTATCACATGTCTCTGTACGACTAGCTATCCTGTGTGATGGAGATTTTTGAGTCATATGGCTAGTTTCTTGACACACTCTGTACTCCCTTTCATATAGTCTAGGGTAGCTACTTCTTGACACACTGTGTACTCCCCTTCACATAGTCTAGGGTAGCTACTTCTTGACACACTCTATACTCCCTTTCACATAGTCTAGGGCAGCTACTTCATGACACACACTGTACTCCCCTTCTTATAGTCCAAGGAAGCTGCTCAAATACACATGTACCTAAATGTGTTAATAAGAAAAAACATTAATCGACTTTGACTCAATGTCGATAGCGTTTACTGAATGGTAATCGAACATCTTTTGCCCAGCAGGGAAAGAGAGAGGGACAGAAAGATGGGAGGAAGAGAGAGAGAGAATGAAAGGTAGAGAAAATAGTAGGGGTAAGAGAGAGAACGGGAGAAGGGAACTATCAGGAGAACGCACCAAGCCATTACGACTATATATATATATATATATATATATATATATATATATATATATATATATATATATATATATATAGCACTTGGAAGAGGTCAGGTTACGGATTTCGGATGAGACGGAGAAAAGGAATGGTGCCGAACCTCTTGGACGGACGGGGATTGAACGCCGACCTGCATGAAGCGAGTCTGTCGCTCTAAGAGGACACAGGTGGAAATTGAGAGCCCAAATGAATCACAGAGATATTAGAAAGAACTTTTTTAGTGTCAGAGTAGTTGACAAATGGAATGCATTAGGAAGTGATGTGATGGAGGCTGACTCCATACGCAGTTTCAAGTGTAGATATGATAGAGCCAAATTGGCTCGGGAACCTGTACACCAGTTGATTGACAGCTGAGAGGCGGGACCAAAGAACCAGAGCTCAACCCCCGGAAACACAACTGGATGAGTAAAACTAGGTGAGTGAGCACACACACACACACACACACACACACACACACACACACACACACACACACACACACAAATGTAGAGTATATACAAGAACAATCACAAATTCATGGGAATCAGTTGTGCTTAACTCTTCTCACAGGAAAAATAAACAAAAATTAACCCGAGCGCTTTCGTGATTCAATACTTTTTCTTGGAAAATAAATAAATAAATAAATTATATATATATATATATATATATATATATATATATATATATATATATATATATATATATCATTTTTTTGTGTAATTTACATTTTCAAATAAATTTAGATAAATATACACATATACCAAATGAATAGGGGTGGTAGGAGAAGAAAATATCAGTGTTCAGTTAGGATCCACAAGGTCCTCTCTGAGTACTCTTTATTTTCTTCTCCGAGGCTATGGGTCCCTACACTTGCACCAGAGGTGGTACCCCTTCTAGGTTCAAATATATATATGTAAACGAATTGCATAATATAACGTACTCAGAGGTTCTTAATAATTAAATTCAATTCTCCTTAACGGGCGGTTTATCAAATTAAATACGCAATTCCACAACAGCGCGTTACTCAGAGCGTGATCCGAAGAGCAGGGAAACCAAGGCTAATAAAATATGGATCCTGAGCAATATAAATGCAATTAACTGAGAGGGTCGAGTTACGCTCACCCATAAGACTTCACGGCTTGCAGTATGAATGTGAAAGCTTTAGCTCCGAGAAAGTTTAATTTGTTGCTCGCTAGTTCTATGTTTGGATCTCTGTTTCTGTCTCAGTCTTTCTTTTTATCCCTCTCTCTCTCTCTCTCTCTTTCATCCCCGAGAAACACTTCTCAGTGACTCTATTTTCTTTGGATTTTACACACTGGTACTTTGTTATGGCTTCCAGCTGGCCTGTAATGCAAGAGATGTGACCCCGAAGGTGGGAAGAAACGCGAAGGAGCCGCATTCCTAGGAGGAAATATTCTTAATAATTTTTGAAAGTTAAGAGTTAAGTGGATTTATTACATTTTCACTGGCAGGTTTTGTTCACCGTTGACTGTTGGATGTTTGATGAACATTGTCTTGTGAGGAGAGGGATTGTGGATAGGTGGACATCCGTCAGGGGGAAGGATGGTAGATAGGTGAACATCCGCCTGGAGAGAGTCGGTAAAAGGCTGAACACATTCACAAGCAAGCACAAACATATGCATACACATACACACAGGCGACAAACTTCACGAATGCACATACAAACACTCGCATACATATTCTTTTCAACATATAAATGAAGGAAGTAAAGAGCTGTGAAGATAGTTGCAATATTTATACACTGAGTGTGATCAAAGCTAAATTATAGTTACTGTGTCGGACGTGGTAACCCTTGAAAGATTGATTGGCCTTAAGCCCAAGTCCAAACTAACCATGAATGTTTTGCCTGAAAGTTGAAATAATTTGTACATGTGTTTTCAAAATCCCTTAATAAAGCGTTATTTTTATATTGATAATATTAACTACTGAATTAGACCCAATTTTATCTTCTAAAATTAAGAGGAAAATAGGAATATTTAAGTTCAATTCAAGTTGCTTTGTAAATTTCCAATGAAACTTAAACAAAATTCAACGACTTATTCATTTAATTCAACATGTCGAAAAGTCTGAATTTTTTAAAAACAAATCATTTAGCGAAATTTCGCGCTTGCTAGACCCTTACGGCTATTACCTTCGACGTATATATATTCATGTGAATTTTATTCGTTGTACTTTTGACATTGTGATTATTAACCTGAAAGCGCTCAACTCCTTTCTTGTTCAATTTTCCTTCGTGGTTGAATATAAATTTATATATTTGTCCGGTCTTGATGGTCGAGTGGTTAAGGTGTCCTGTACACCACTTGCAAAGTGCTCCTGGCAGTATGGGTTCGAGTCACTTCTGGGGTGTGAGTTTTCAGTTATATATATATATATATATATATATATATATATATATATATATATATATATATATATATATATATATATATATATATATAATTATAACACTCTTTTAAACTGAAGCAATGATCTTAGCGTAATAAAACCTGAGCAGAGCCTCAACACAGGTCCATCCTCGAACATAAATTCGCTCTTGAAAATTCTAATATCATATTTCAGGAGGATATCAATCAAAATCCAACGACGGGACCCCGAAAATCATACAATGAATGCTAGCAGACCTTGAAATCACTGATGGGAATTCATTCAGATGCTCGTGCTGGGGGGAAAGGGGGAGGGGAATTTTCTGGCCAAAGTGTAGGGTCGAGCGGGTGACCTTTGTTTTTTTTTATTTGGGCTACACTGCAGAGTCACAGTGATGGAGGAAAGATGAAGATGGATGACTGGGTTACTAAACTGTTGCAACTCAAGAGGAAGAGATGTGGGGGAAGAGTCATTCGAAGCTGTGTAGCTGTAGGGTGTTATCCCCTCTGTCTGTCGTCGTCAAATGACGGGTAACAGATATTTGTGTTGATTGGGTTAAATATCAGCCATTCTGAGAATGATTAACTAGAACTATAGGTAAGACATATAGTACTTCCTGGGAAATATTGACAGGAGGAGTGGAATTATCACCACATACTTCATAAATTAAAGTTAAACATTCTTAACCTAATACCACATACACCAAAATATTTACTATAAACGTTCTAAACCTATTTAAGTAACCAAAATCCCCAGAACATATAAACAAACATTCTTAAGTGGCTGGAAAATCATCGTAAAATACGCAAAGGGAATCTCTTGTTATTTGGTAAGACTGTCCAATAGGTTGAAGGACTTTGTAAGTCGAGTTAGTTTAAGGAACCTGTTATGTACCTGATACGTCTGCTGGGGGAGAAGGAGGGGGGGGGGGATAACAGGGAGTGAATGGGTCACAGTCACATGTGAGATTCAGGAACTAAGCATCGATATTCTTTGCTATTCCTTGTAGTATACCACTTCAGGAGTTTAAGGTATATACTATTGACCAGATCACACACTGGAAGGTGAAGGGACGACGAGGTTTCGACATGAGAATGGTCCAGGACGGACCGAAACGTCGTCTTCTTCTTCACCTTCTAGTGTGTGATCTGGTTAACATACTTATGCATCGCCTGCATAAGGTATATATACTGATTCCACCTATATATAATCTATCTATATATATATATATATATATATCCCACTTGACACTCCATCCCACTACCGAAGAGAAAAAAATATAAGGAGCTTACATAAAATATTATTCACTCTGCTTGCATTCCTATGTATGCTTGTACTCTTACATAATCTTTGCCTGTACTCTTCTTGTCTGTGTGTACTAATTGCCGTTGGTCGGTACTTTTACGTCGGCTGCTACTGACGATTTGGTACTCTGACTATCAGCCTGTTTTAGGCCTTACTTCCTCATAGCCTGTCGTCTCACTGTCCACCTGAACCCGACCGTCAGTCCGTCCTCAAGCTTTCGGTTTGTACTCCTGCTGTCATGCCTGTACTGTCGCTTTTGTACCGACAAGCCTTGTAAATCCTTCCTATAGATCATGTGAATCATATGTTAAATGGACTTAGTTAGCTCTTGACACGAACTATATAGTCCTTTAAACAGCCAAGAGTAGCTGAAATCAAGATGTACCTACGTAAATTAAAAAATAAAAATAGGTGGTCAAATCTGAAACAAAAAGCTTCGGAACTAGCCAGAATATTGTTTGAATTTTTAATGTCAATATTCAACATAAACTCAGATGAAGCCCCAAGAGGGAGGAAGGGGGGGGGGGGGGGGGACGATCAATATAATTGTGCAGCCGATGCTTGTTCCAATTACAGAACAACTACCTACTTCGTAGAGGCAGATGTTCATTGACTATCCAGAAGAGGTTAGTCACAGTGCTGCTGTCTGTAGTCTAAGGTAACACCGTCTTTGTCCTATCCTCTCACCGAGAGACCACAAAATTATCCATATAATATAAACTGAACTTTCCATACAAAGTAAATCCCCACCCCACACTTTTTCTGGTTAGGTCCAAAGGAGAGAACTCCAGTTGACTACCGCTTTTAAAAAAGGTTTAACAATGAAAAAAAAGGCCTGGCCACACAACATTTGATATTGTGAGCATCAGTAAATCATCCATCACGAGGTTCAAGCCAGGAGGAAAGAAAAAGTCTGGAATTTAGCCACACAGAAGACAAAGAGCAGCATCCACAACAATTGTCTAATCCCCCCAGGAGGAACATTAGCAGAGAAGGTCGGAACAGGTTCCAGGGACTTTAATTAAACATTGATTCTGAAAAAGTGACTTAAAGATTAATTTAGCTTTTCCATGATGCAGATGGAAGAAAATTGGTTACTGGAGGTTCTGTCGCTGTTTGTGTGTGTGTTTGTGTGTTGTGTGTGTGTGTGTGTGTGTGTGTGTGTGTGTGTGTGTGTGTGTTGGTGTCTGTGTGTGTGTACGTGTGTGTGTGTGTGTGTGTGTGTGTGTGTGGTGCGTGTGTGTGTAGGTGTGGTGTGTGTGTGTGTTGTGTGTGTGTGTGTGTGGTGTTTGGGGTGTGTTGTGGGTGTGTGGTGTAAGTGGGTGTGGTGTGTGTGTGTGTGTGTGTGTGTGTGGTGTGTGTGTGTGTGTGTGTGTGTGTGGTGTGGTGTGCGTGCGTAAACGTCCCAGTCGGCAGCTGCTCCACCCTCACCGGCCTGTGATATTAGCAGGAAATGAAAGAGTCTTGCTCTTGGTATCATTGTAATCTGAATTTAATTCTTTACGTGTTTTACGACTTTTAAAGAGGACAGAGGAAGAAGATAGAGTGAGAGAGAGAGAGAGAGCAGAGAGAATGAGAGATGAGAGAGAAGAGAGGCAGGAGAGAGAGAGAGGAGAAGAGAGAGAGGAGAGGAGAGAGAAATGACAGAAGAAAAGGAAAGAATAGAGAAAGGAAGAGAGAAAGGGGACTCTCCACAGCCTCAAGATTATGTCCAATATACTGAAGATGGTCCATGGCATACGTTAAGGACTAATATTACAAAAGGTGAAAGTTGTTGGCTAATA
>WNGS01066681.1:9803126-9818435 GCA_020271785.1 Procambarus virginalis | reverse complement strand
TGGTACCCCCCTATGTATATATATATATCTATATATATATATATATATATATATATATATATATATATATATATATATATAATATATATATATATATATATATATATATATATATATATTATATACCCTACGTTGCTGAATTTCTTTTTCTACATAGCCTATAGAATACTCAGAAGTATGTTGTAGTTACGACCATTATTTGTGTATTCTATTTTCCTAATATGTAGCAAAATAAGGCCCCAGGTATCGTTATACATTTTTTATTTCTATACTCTATCTTTACTATCTCTATCTCTACAACAACGTTTTTAATTACGCGGAAAACAGTTTATATATATATATATATATATATATATATATATATATATATATATATATATATATATATATATATATATATATATATATATACTCTATATAAAATATTTATTTAGGCCTCTGTTGCAATTATAGGGACCCACAGCCTCAGAGAAGGGAACACAGAACCTTCAGGGAAAAACTTGCCATTTAACTCTGAATACGTAAGAGTGTTCGCTTCTCCTACCCCCCCCTATACCATATATATATATATATTATATATATATATATATATATATATATATATATATATATATTATATATATATATATATATAGTGTTGGTTCTTTAAGGAAATATTATTTTTTGCTTGATGGAAGGATGTAGATAATAGAAGGAGTATTTACATTAGCTTAGAACGCAGCTCTCTCTCCCTCTCTCTCTTTTATCTCTCATTTTCATTATCTTTTTTGCTTTAACCTCCATTTGTGAGGATTTACCGTCTTCCATGTTTCTCGCCTCGCTTCCATTTTCTGTATCAATTATATTCAGTGTTTCGTTTCTTTTGTTATTGAGGTCAGCTTCATATTTTATAGCTCTCCTCTCATAGCACCCCTCTCCCGTGGTCCCTCTCCCATGATCCCTCTCCCATGATCCCTCTCCCATGATCCCTCTCACATGATCCCTCTCACATGATGATCCCTCTTACATGATCCCTCTCACATGATCCCTCTTACATGATCCCTCTCACATGATCCCTCTCACATGATGATCCCTCTTACATGATCCCTCTCACATGATCCCTCTTACATGATCCCTCTCACATGATCCCTCTCACATGATGATCCCTCTTACATGATCCCTCTCACATGATCCCTCTCACATGATGATCCCTCTTACATGATCCCTCTCACATGATCCCTCTTACATGATCCCTCTCACATGATCCCTCTCACATGATGATCCCTCTTACATGATCCCTCTCACATGATCCCTCTCACATGATGATCCCTCTTACATGATCCCTCTCACATGATCCCTCTCACATGATGATCCCTCTTACATGATCCCTCTCACATGATCCCTCTTACATGATCCCTCTCACATGATCCCTCTCACATGATGATCCCTCTTACATGATCCCTCTCACATGATCCCTCTCACATGATCCCTCTCACATGATCCCTCTCACATGATCCCTCTCACATGATCCCTCTCACATGATCCCTCTCACATGATGATCCCTCTTACATGATCCCTCTCACATGATCCCTCTCACATGATCCCTCTCACATGATGATCCCTCTTACATGATCCCTCTCACATGATCCCTCTCACATGATCCCTCTCCCATGATCCCTCTCACATGATGATCCCTCTTACATGATCCCTCTCACATGATCCCTCTCTTACAGCACCCTACCACAGCTCTCTTGTCGAGCGTCCCCTCTCAAACTGCCCCCTCTCACAACTCCCCTCCCTCAACTCCCCTCTCACTCATACTTTACTACTTCCTCCACTTCCAGCTATATTTTGGCCTCATTGCCTCCTTAGCGTTTCTCCTCTGTTATATTATGCGTTCCTTTTCCCCTTTTCCATTGTATCGAAAAGTAATAAATTCGTTCGAATTATTTTTGGTTTCTTAATCTTGTTCAGTTTGTTTCTTATTTAGTACATTAATTTGTACATACTTAAAGCTTAACTTAATCTAAGCAATAATTTAGGGGCGGGAGGACGCACTCAGGCAGATGAGAACTCTTGTACACAGATGTACACATGTACAGATTCACGTATATATATAGAAGAGTGTACACGTGAAAATATATGTACGGTTACATACATGTCATTTTTTGTTTTTGTTTTAACTTTTGCGCTGGTCCTAAAAACTGGGGAGAGCTAAAATCCTGCCAGGAGGAATAATTGTATAACCTAGGTGGATAATAAGTAATCAAAGAGACCATTTTCCTTCGTGTCTTATTTCACTTTAATTACAGAAATTGTAAAGGAAAAGGAAAACATTTGGGTAAACTATTGTAATGTGTGTAAATGATAACAATTCACGAACATTTAATAGTTTAATCAGTAAGATTCAGTGGTTCTTATCATTACCTTTGTTTTTTAACTTCCATTCGATATTATTGAGATAAAATATATTAGTTTTAATGGTTGCCGAACTAAAAAATGTTCGTAAAATGCCCCCCAACACAGTGCCAACCAACACAGCCTGCTCGCTTAATGCATGACAATTTTGCAACAAATTACGAAATTTAGGATCCCCTTAAATATTTATGAATCTGAATAAGTTACCAACATTGCTTTGAAAATAGGACCTATACCGCAGTAGTATGCATATCCAGCACATACCCGATTAACCCCCAGTTCGATTCCCGAGCAGGGAGAGACGTTTAGGCACGCTTCCTTACATCTAGCAGGAAATAGGCACTTTAGGCAACTGTTGTAGGTTGCATAATAAGCAAGGTCAGTAACTCGCCCTGTAAAGGGGACCTAACCTAACCTAACCTAACCTAGACAAACCACTCAAGCAGCCTCTGCCAGACAATATGAAACAATTTGCGTAGCTTAATAGTAAGTTTAATTTGGCGCTTAACTCCACCGTTAACTGAGGAAGATCATGAGGAAAATAACTGAGGAAGATCATGAGGAAAATTGTGGTAGATAAAAGGGTAAATATATACATTGCTAAATAAATAACCGCATAGATAACTGAATAAATAATAAACTTACAAATGTAATAATAATGATTATAAATTAACATAATAACTTAGTTATTAATCTGTTAATAATTATTAGTTAATATTAATAACCTAATAATAATAATTAAATTTATAATTTAAATAATATTACTTATTTAATATTTTATATTATTTCAGTTATAATTATTAAGTTCAAATAAGCAAAGCCCAATGCAAAATTAATAATCTACAATATACTTGAAAGACGAAAGAAAATCACAAATGCATAATTAATAAACAAATAAAAGTATTAGAATTAATGAAATTGTAGAGATCCTATCGACCCATGGTATGTCAACCTAAACGGAACTGCATAATCTAAATTGGGCTTAAATCGAGCAAGGTAAAGATGAAGAATAACAAGAGTTGAATTTAAACGAACAAATCCACAAGGGCCGTGATTAGGATTCGAACCTACGTCCGAGAGCATCCCAGACGCTGCCTTAATCGACTGAGCATCACCAACATTTGATGCATCACGCAGTTGTTATTTTTTTTGTGTAAAGAGTTGAATTTGCCTCATTCCGAACATTTATGCATGGATTTGTTTTGGCTTAATTTCCCTACGAATCATGACTCCAAGACCTAATTCGCATTCAGACATTTTCACTCTTCAGCTTATCTGAAGAGTGAAAATGTCTTTACTCTGATTCTTACTCTGATTCTTAAAATGTTTTGCTCTGATTCTGTAATTCTTCAAGTCTTGCCACTTATAACCGAAATTTTAATTCTCTAAAGTGAAATTGCAACGTAGAACGCCAATTTAAATCTTTTAAACACGACAATTGGCATATGCTGTAGGCAAGATGCTTGAGGAGTGACTCTATAGGCGAGATAGTGTAGATGAGATTATGTAGGTTAGTTAATATAGTGAAGTTACAGTAGCCTTACTACAGTTGCCTCAACACTTGCTTCACTATAGTAGCTTTACTTCGGTAGAGCCTCACTACTGTATTCTCGTTACAGTAGCTTCCCTATATTACCTGACCTGCAGTATTTATATCTACAGTGTCTCATTATACTGTAGTGAACGGTAATGGGACTGAGATTATCGTAGTGAGGATAATAATGTATTGAGGTTTCTGTAGTGAGGCTACTGTAGTGAGGCTACTGTAGTGAGGCTACTGTAGTGAAGCTACTGTAGTGAGGCTACTGTAGTGAGGCTACTGTAGTGAGGCTACTGTAGTGAGGCTACTGTAGTGAGGCTACCGTAGTGAAGCTACTGTAGTGAGGCTACTGTAGTGAGGCTACTGTAGTGAAGCTACTGTATCTCAGTTTGATTTGCTGTTTCCTTTAAAACTTCGAATCACTTCTGAATATTTGTTTCTCATCTTTTTATCTGTGATACTATTTGCCCCTTTTATCTGCATATTTACTAATTAATTTATAAATCTACTTGCTTACCCTACTATCTATTTACATGTCTATTAATCTATCCATCTACCTGAATACCTTAGATTTGTCAGTTTATGTAGATTATATATTGATATACTTTTTAAACTCTCCTCCTTTGTATTTGCTTGTCTACTTTCGCTGTTTATCTACTGGTATACTCGCGCATTTATATATCTGTCTACCGGGTCTGCTTAATTGCTAATTTATCTACCTACTACCCGAGGAAGAGCTTACGATCTAGCTCCAACATATGACAGTGCTAACCTTACATCTTCTTTCTGTGGCTGTGTTATCTACCTTCTCTTGGGTAGTACCGTCTACTTTCCTAACACACATCTACCTATCTGCACGCCTTGCAATGTTTCTGCTTAACGACACACTTACCTACCTATTATTTGCAATATTTAAGTACAAACCTAACACCTTTCCTAGTTGACTAACTGCCATCATAACTACTTGCCTAGAAACCTTCCCGTGTCTCTACCTAGATACGCACCTGCTTCCCTTTCTTGTCTACCCCACCCCATCTACTTAACTACCTATCTACCTGCCTACAATCATATAAATTCGTCCAGAAAAAACAGTGTGTATTTAGCTTGTAAGCGAAAGCGTGAATTAACGGAAGTGAACAAATGAGTGAGGAATATATATATATATATATATATATATATATATATATATATATATATATATATATATATATATATATATACATACATATATGATATTTTACACTCTGTTTTCTGCTGATTTCCCTCTTCGAAAGTTAATTGTTTAAATAACTGACGAATCTTCCTATATATAAGGAGAGTTAGAAGCAAAGAAGAGAGAGAGAGAGAGAGAGAGAGAGAGAGAGAGAGAGAGAGAGAGAGAGAGAGAGAGAGAGAGAGAGAGAGAGAGGAGAGAGAGAGAAGAGAAGAGAGATGCTCGTTATATTCTCCATGTTTCGTTTCCTTAATGTGTATTTTTATTTGGGTAATATATAAAGAACGATGTAAATACCAATCACTTGTGAAGATTCTGGGTAAATTATAACGATTATACACAGCATATCAGAGATTATATGCAAATGTTAAATGTTAATTGTTTTCTAAAAAAAAATAAAGGTTAAAATGGAAAATGAGTATTTTTTTACCCCACATGATTTTATAAACAAAATACATTCTTTCAAGATGCCTTCTGTAATGATTCAAAGACTTAGCAATAAGATTTTAAGTAAGAGTGTATAGTGGGGAAATGAAGGCTTAAATGACGAATAACCAGCATGTAATAAAAGTAATTATTATAATTAACATAATAAAACAATAACAATTTAGAAGTCTAGTATTTACTTGAATACTTCCTAGTATTCATCTACCTTCTTAGTACCCATCTACCTATATAGTACCCAAATACCCACCTAGTATCTACCTACCTACACAAAACCTAGATTAGCATCAGCATGAGCTATAATAAAAAAGATATATATACATATATATATATATATATATTATATATATATATATATATATATATATATAGTTATATATATATATATATCCCAGACCTATATTCAGTTTACTGGCAGTTAGCATGAATATATAAATGTAAAAATTATATTGAATTATATACGCCGAAAGATTTTAGAGATATTGCAAATATTAAAAAGATATTTTGTTTTTTATAACTTATATCAACAAAAATATTCAGAGATAATATATTCATAATGTTTTTATTCATTTTAATGACCTGGTTAACATAAATATGTTTTTTTAATTTAATATCTTCTGATAAACGTGAAAATATGTTTAAATGTTCGAATTCAAAAAATATTAAAAATATATGATGTTTAAATAGGTACACCCTAGAAATTTAAAACATTTAGCTGGAAACTTAATGAGTACTTAAGCAACTATTATCTATTGTGTGACTTAAACATCAGATCTATTAAACAAAGGCGTATTTAATCGTTTAATCTATTGGGATATATATTTTCAAAACCCTTTCTAACCATTTAAAATATCAAGAAAAATGTTCAAGGAATTCTCTCAAATACTGCAAAGATCTATTTCATTTCAGCATCTCGTTGATTGCTCTGAACTTTCACTACAAGTAATATATGTTCGAATTTATTAAATAAAGTGTTAAAATTTATTAACTTTTTCGTTAAGGGTGAGAACAAGGGTTCAGCTCGGAATGAACCAAAATCAATACAATAGACGCCATAATTATGACGTTCATCATCAGGTGAAAATGTAATGGGATGCTCAGATAAACAGGTAATGGGTAGCACAAACAAGAAGCCCTAATGGGACCGCAGATGAGCAATAGGAGAGACGAACGGGGGGAAGGGGAAGAGGGGGGGGGGGAGATACATATGATACAATAAAAAATGAAGCTATGAGCAAAGCTTTACTAGATCATGTCAGATGTTTAGATCATGTCAGGTGTTTAAGATCATGTCAGGTGTTTAAAAACAAAAATATTAAGAACAAACACACAAGACGATATTTGTGGGAAACTTACAAGATTGATTAAAACTGAACCCAGATGTTACAAGTCTCTGGGAGAATCTATACAACTTATGAGCTATTCAGAATGATGGCTACTGGATTCAAACGGGCAAGTGCCTATAATGAGTTTCGGAAATAAGGTTAGGAGCCCAGGGAAAATATACATTATAGAATGAAAAAGACACAGCAAGATATAGAGAAAAATACGAACCAGGAAATGGGCTTCACACCATATTACCAACAGAGCATATATAAAAAGGAAAGCATTGTCAACATTTGAAAAAGTTGCGAACGTATAATATAATTTACACAACCTCAGCAAAGAATCTATCAGAAAATGGAAAAAAACATACTTCAGCCCAATCCTAGAAAATGCAGCGCCAGTGCAGTTCCCCCCATAGCCTTGTTACTAGAACGAGATATAAAAGAGCTTAGTACAATAGACCAATAAGTTAAACAAGCCGCACTAAGAGCTGATCAGAGGTGATATGTTACACGAACCGATAGAGATAGATAAAATGTATAAGAGATGCTGTTTTCCATATGAATTAAAGCAGAGCGAATGGACAGATAAATAGAAAGGAAGAGAGAGAGATAGAGATAGATAGATGAGAGACAGCTATGTACAGAGCGATGAAATAAAATAGGCAAAATGAAAGATCAGAAGGAATGACATTGACGTAGAGATGCTCGAAGGGAGTAAATGCAATATTAGAACGAAAGGAAACTGCTATGCTATGAACATCATCAGAGAAGATAACTGATGAAAAGAACATGGCGGAAATGAATGCACAGAGAAGCCAAACAGAACACTGGTGAGTGCAGAAAAACAGACGACTGTCGAAGAGAGAAGAATAGCTGAGGCTCGTGGATAAGATTGATAGACGGATGTTACTGCAGCTCAGAGGTGGCAATGTTCTGATGCTATGACTGTTNTTCAGGTATTAACATCAGGATGTCATTTATGAAGATGTCACACACACACACACACACACACACACACACACACACACACACACACACACACACACACACACACACACACCACACACACAAAACATCCTCATATCTCACGCACATTTCTCAAAGATTGAGATTATGAATGACACGTCGATGTAAAAAATATACTGTTGATGGAGTAGACTTCGTCATGGGCCATTGATAGGGAATGAAAAGGAGAATAAAGTGGGACTGGATGAAGGTAAAAAGGGCAAGCTAAGTAGGAAAATGACGAAAGGGAATCCATACTGAAGAGGGTGTTTGAGTGAGGCAATAGGAAATATAAATTATTACTACGAATGGCTCAGTTCGCCCTTCCGCTCTCTCTCTCTCTCTCTCTCTCTCTCTCTCTCTCTCTCTCTCTCTCTCTCTCCGTTTTGTTGCCCAATCTTCCCCTTGTTAATAGATTGTTGACTACACACATACATTACAGGGAAGCTCCAGAGAAACCACTACATCACGCAATTTACAACGTCATTTAACCTAAATATACCCATTGAGCAATTCCCTATTTTCATTCATTGATCTGAGAACGTATGGGCACTCGCGTCCATTGTAGCCAGATTGGTGAATGGTTTAGTAATCTTGGTCGTGAAACTGCTCAGTATCATCGCATCACTGGGTATTCCTCCACCCTACACCAAGGGGTCCTAACCTCTGTGTGGCGCAACCAATAATCACAATACTACCACCAGTTAACTCGACCCTTAACCCCATGCCACATCCTTCCACCCCCCGGATGCCACATCCTTCCCATAAACAGTGTTTATCACACACTGACACACCATAGTGAGTCAGAATTTACAATTATACGTGGGGTTTCTCGTATTGGGTGTAGTAAAGTGACGCTACACTATCTTGCTCTTACAGGGCTGGTGATAGCCACCCGGTTAGCATGAGTTTATAATGAATCCAGTCTCAGTGGAATCAAAGAAGTCTTCTCTTACTGGTACACAAAACTGTTAATAGCTATCTTTGATATCGTCAGTCGATAAGGAATACAGTCTCAGTGGAATCAAGGAGAGGAGCCATCTGTTCTGATTGTAGACTTGTAATAGCCATCTGGTTTGCGCAAATTAATAACAAGTTCAATTTCAATGAAATCAAAGGAGAAGGCGCCTCCATTAGCTGTAAACAGCGTGTTGCCAGATTGAGAATCTAGTGAGAAGCAAAGTTAATGTACATGACCCAATACCGTATATGCAAAACTCTCCAACACAGATGAGTCTGGTCTATGCATATTTTACAAAATAAAAAAAAACCGGCATATACCCAGTTAGCTTCTATGCAAATCCTTCCCACAAGACATAACTAGCAACTACGAACACAGCAATTTCGACTCTCTTAACACCCGATATACGTACAATTTTGGAACGCATTTTGGCAAAAGGCTGGCGACCAAACCATGCTGTCGCTACAACAATTCTAATATTAAATATTTGACTGGAGGCAAATAATGATATTTAATAATTTGCAGAATCCTTACATTGCTACAGACAGCTGAATAGAAAAAATGGCATTCTAGTTTGTAAACTTCAAAATATCTCTAATTACATGTAATAATAATAGTAATAATAATAATAATACAAATAATAATAATAATAATGGATAAAAACCCACACTTGTGTATTTGTAATATTTATGAAAATAATTTACACCAAGTCTTTCACACCCTCCTGATTGCTATTGTCAAGTTCTGAGTGTGGGATAAGGACGCGACTTACTTCTCAACGTCTAATGACGTTGTCTATGTTTGTCATTAAACGTTGAGAAGTAAGTCTCGCCCTAATCCCACACTCAGACCTTGACAAAAGCACTCAGGAGTGTGTGAAAGACTTGGTGTAAATTCTTTACATAAATTTAACAAACTCACACGTATGGGTTTTTATCCTATGTTATTATGTCTGTGAGAAGACATTACCATTACTATTATTGTACTTAACAATAATAATAATAACAATAATATTATTAACAATAATAATAACAGTAGGTAGAAGGCGAAAAAAGACGAATTCTCAATCACAAACACCAGGAGCGTCGGGCAGCTCATCACGTACCACACAACTGCGATCCAAGTCTCCTGCCTCCTACGGGCTTTTTTATTATATTTTGCATGAGGCGAGCACTTGTTGCTGCATATGCACGTGTGTGCTTTTTGTTTAGTATGTCCAAGGACCACTGTTTCACTAGTGCTTTTGTCCGGTACGCTCAGGGACCTCTGTCTTCACTAGTGCTTCTGTCCGGTACGCTCAGGGACCTCTGTCTTCATTAGTGCTTCTGTCCGGTACGCTCAGGGACCTCTGTCTTCATTAGTGCTTTTGTCCGGTACGCTTAGGGACCTCTGTCTTCACTAGTGCTTCTGTCCGGTACGCTCAGGGACCTCTGTCTTCACTAGTGCTTCTGTCCGGTACGCTCAGGGGCCTCTGTCTTCACTAGTGCTTCTGTCCGGTACGCTCAGGGACCTCTGTCTTCATTAGTGCTTCTGTCCGGTACGCTCAGGGACCTCTGTCTTCATTAGTGCTTTTGTCCGGTACGCTTAGGGACCTCTGTCTTCACTAGTGCTTCTGTCCGGTACGCTCAGGGACCTCTGTCTTCACTAGTGCTTCTGTCCGGTACGCTCAGGGACCTCTGTCTTCACTAGTGCTTCTGTCCGGTACGCTTAGGGACCTCTGTCTTCACTAGTGCTTCTGTCCAGTACGCTCAGGGACCTCTATCTTCATTAGTGCTTCTGTCCGGTACGCTCAGGGACCTCTGTCTTCACTAGTGCTTCTGTCCAGTACGCTCAGGGACCACTGTCTCACTAGTGCTTCTGTCCGGTACGCTCAGGGACCACTGTCTCACTAGTGCTTCTGTCTGGTACGCTCAGGGACCACTGTCTCACTAGTGCTTCTGACCTGTACGTCTATGGATTATTGAACACTGGCTTCGGTAGATTAGGTGGGTTGCTTACGGTCATGCGCTTCTGAGTGGGCAAAATCCCATCACATTTTACACCTGTCAGCTCGTAAGAAGAGATCGGATGCGAAAGTTCCAAAGACCTCTTGGATGTGTAAGGAATGAGCAGTCTGGCAAACATATTCTGTCTTGCCTGATGTTTATTATTCTATCAGAAAATTATATTGAATTCGTGAGTCAGAATTTGCATTCTATGAACCCCTGGCTTGTGTTTGGGTTTTAGAGCCAGTTTGTGTATATGTGTATGTGTGTATGTGTGTGTGTGTGTGTGTGTGTGTGTGTGTGTGTGTGTGTGTGTGTGTGTGTGTGTGTGTGTGTGTGTGTGTGTGTGTGTGTTCATTCTGTATGTGTCTATATAATGAACATTTGTCTACAAGTGTAGTTTCAATAATAAAATATTCTAGTGCACCATCCTACCATCCTCCCTTTGCAGAGATACCAACCACCACTACCACCACCACCAGCACCACCACAACCACCACCACCACCACAAGCACCAGCACCACCCCAGCCTCCACCACCCCTCCCAGCACCATCACCACTGCCGCAGCCGCAGCCGCAGGAACCATCAATGCAAGAGAGGACTCCTCGGCCTGGTACCCGGGGATAGGTATGTAGTTAACCCAGCCTTAGAATACCAGAGTTATTGCATCTCTAACACTACGGGCTCACCATAGCCCGTGCTGCTTGGAACTTTTTTGTTCCAGGTAGCGAATCTTAAACAACAACAAATAACATTGCATCTGATCTCTTTGTTTTGACTTCATTTGACCTCTTATTTTGACGTTAAGTGATCTCTTAGATTGACTAGTACGACCTCTTTTGTTGACTTTTTACATTTCCTGTTTGACCTCTTGTTTTGACTTCTTGTGATACAGTATGTCTGTATTTACTGTATAAATTACTGTAATTAAGTGCAGAGCACTTGGCTGTGTATATTTGTTACCCAATACATTATCCCTAAATGCTCTTTCATTTGTTATTTGATTTTTTGTATACGTTAATTCTATTCTTTTGTAATGGAATCGTTATTAACAGTATTTTTATGGCTAAATCCATCGGTAATAAGACTTAAACAATTAAGTAAAAAAAGGATACGAATAATAAAAAGTTTAGGCAAATATTATATATATATATATATATATATATATATATATATATATATATATATATATATATATATATATATATATATATATATATATATATATATATATATATATATACATGTAAATATAGATAAATATAAATATATTCACAGGTAAATAGAAAAATAATTCAATAATTATTCAATTTGTTTCCAATAGGTTAAAAAAATGATTGCGAACCATATCTCATTGTGTATAATTTGTACATAGTACACTCACATTGTGAATAGTTTGTACGTGGTACGTTCTGATTGCAAGTAATTCTGAGAGAACTCTACCTCACTGTTGATATGTCTGACACAGTTTAATGTCATTGAATAAGTATGATGTCATTATCTTACACTGCAGTGGTCACCGCAGTTGATTTATCCCCGAATGGTCCCCAGGTTCGATTCCTGGGGCAGGACAGAAACGTCCTGGCAATGTTTTCTTTTCCACTGGTTTCTTTGCTCACATAGTGGAAAAAAATAGGTACCCGGGAGTTAGGCAACTGTTGGGGTTCGCATTTTGGGTGAATGACAACGGTGTTACAATTGATCTTGCATTATAACAGAACGGTAAAATAACGTTGTGGTTATGTTTGCTGGTAATTAAGTTTAACGTAAACCTCTACTGACCTTTACTCACCCGACAACAATCGACCTATTTATATCTAGTAAGTGAAGATGTGTATGAGGTGAAAGGAAGCTCTGAAAATCAAACCAATATTCTGACATTGTTTCCTCTCATTACCGTTAACAATCTGATAGAGATATCAAAATCATTGCTTACTTTGACCCAACTGTCTGGCTGGTGCATGGGTTGCATTCCTCACTCAGTATATTGCATAAATTATTCGAGTCGCTGACATATTTTCACAGACAGATTTCAGTCAGATAATCAAACCAAAAATGTCGTTTAGTATAGTCTCGTTTCATCGACTATATTATGAACAGTTCTATTTTTTATCAATCTCTTTATTATTAATTTTAGAATTATTATTTTTTATTATTAAAAGGGTTTCTTTTATAAACTTTGACCTATATTTGTAAGCCAAAACTTTATAATTTAAAGTGTTTTGCTATTAATTCGTCAATCTTGATTCCCTACACTTTGAAGTGTCTGCAAAATAAAAATGATATCGACATTCGAGAATTCGATAAAAAACTAAATATACAGAACTCTTCTTATTATCGAATAGTCATATTTATTTCATTTAAATATCATGTTTCATTGCAAATCATTATGACAGACTTTCACTGTTATCAAATGATCAGCATTTAAATTCAAATTCAAAACTTATTCATAAATGTTTGCACATTTATACCCTAGTCATTTTGCAAAGAATTTCCATACATTATTTGCATAAGAAAGTGTTATTAACAACATAAAACTTAATCCTCATTATTATTATTATAATTATTATTATTATACACTAAACAATTTAGATTTAGATGTTCTAATGACCATAACCTAACCTGTTTTGAGGCCCAAGTAAGCCATCATTGGCCTAACATACTCTTTCTTAGTCCAAATTTAGTATATATTCTCTAACATGTCCCTGGAAACGTTAGGTTTGGTTGCTTATTATTGCTGGAAGTGCATTTCTCCTCTCTGGTATGAATAACGTGGTTATCATGAGAAAGCAATAAGTCAATATGACTATATAACACTTTGAAGGGATATAAAGACAGAACAAGAACTGGCAAACAGGATAAAGATGTGAGCTGGGATATGAGAACAGGATGGGAACTGAGATGCAGATGAGGAGTCACAATAACGTGGCTGAAAAATGTTGACCAGACCACACACTAGAAAGTGAAGATAAGACGACGTTTCGGCCCGTCCTGGACCATTATCAAGTCGATTGTCTGATTGACTGAGATATAAATATGGGAATGAAACGAGGCCTCTGCAAGAAGTAAGGTAGAAAGTAAGGGTTAGAATACAGGGATCAGTACAGATATGGGCATCAGAGGACGACATATTGTATTTGGATTTATATGCCCACAGCCGTCTAAGAACTTGGTTGCGTAATCTACTGCCGATTTATGGAATCAATTACCGGGTAACAGTATAGACGCGGGATCATTGGAGGGTTTCAAGCGTAGGCCAGACATATATATCAATAAGTTTGAGTGAATATAAATAAAAGCGGCGTCGTATGGGCCAATGTGCCTCCTGAAGAGTCCTTTCTTAATTTGTTCTTAAGTCCTCAAGATCTAGAATGAGACTGGTGAATTAAGACAATGAATAATTACTCCACTCGCCCTGAAAAGCTCCCAACAAAGGACTGATGCAGCAGTTTCACCACTTCCACGGTTGTATTGTGTTACGTGGTTTGTTTCCCCCTTGATCTGATAGGACAGCACCTGAGGTCAGAATGTCTGATTAGCTCATGTATCCCAAGAATCTTCAGCTCGTCCAGTTACGGTGAGAACCAGTGAAGAGCAAGAGATATGTGATGAAAAGGCCACGAAATGTTCACAATCTCGAAATAGCTGACTCGTCAGTCGAGTCAGTGTCTGTCTCTGTCACTCGATCTATCTGTTTATTTACGTCCCTACCTCTCATTGGAATGGAATTTTTTAAGTGTAAAACACAATGATATATTTCATTCCTAAAAATGTGTGATTCTGTAGACTATTTGGAATATGTAATGTTCGTCTTTCAGGTCCACTTAAAAAAATGGATAAAAAATAGTTTTTTTAGTTTGAAGAAAATTTGTGTGAATGTCAGTGCATGAATGATGGGTTTAGTTGTGGTGGTGAATGTTATTTATTTATTTATTAAATCTACGGAAACAAGTGAAATAAATCATTAGTTTGAATATATGATGCGTTAAACTGAAAAAATTTTCTTTTTTACTTTTTGCTATCATACGCACATACACACACACACGTGCGCGCGTACACACACACACACACACACACACTCACACACACACCACACACACACACACACACACACACACACACACACACACACACACACAAAGAGTCAATGCTCGACCCTGCAGACACACAGGTGAGTACACACACCCACCACACCACACCACACAACACACACCCACACACACACACACACACACCACACACACACACTCACACACACACACACACACACACCACACACACACACACACGGAGACCTGACGGTTGAGTGGACAGCGCTCGGGACTCGGGATAAGTTTACAGGTTCTTGAAGCAAGATAACCATTTATTCACTGTGGATATAAATCTTGAATGACTCCTCCTGAACATCAGATACTAAAATGCAGAGTTAGAAATA
>WNGS01066681.1:9754657-9768009 GCA_020271785.1 Procambarus virginalis | reverse complement strand
ACGGAGGGACAACGTAGGTATTAGCCGAAGAAGGAGTCGGACAAGGGAAGAAATAGGTGTGAGGGGAGGAGCTGACACTATCATATAACTTAAATGTTATTTTATGAGAGAAGGAGTGGGAGAGAAAGGGAGAGAGAGAGAGATACAGACAGACAGACAGACAGACAACAGACAGATATGTATAAGTGTACATATACGATTATGTGTAGAGAATGTGTTGAGAGGTCCTTATTTTCATGTTGTGTGTCCCTCTCTTTCTCTCTGTCTACCCATTAATATATTAATCTAAATTTACGTTTGTATCTGTCTTATTTGCTAAGTATCTGACTTATTTATTTATTCATGTATGAACTATCTATCGTCCTAACTATCCTTCAGCTCCTTGGCTTCCAGGCCTTCTATCCATTTATCTTTTGCTATCAACCTTGTACCTCCTTTGCTTCCAGTCTTACTTCCTTCTCCTGCTTCTCTCTTCCTCCCTTTATTCCTCTATCGTCTCTCCTTCCCTCCCCCCTCCCGTCTATATTTATTCATGTACTACATTCATCCTCACCCTCTTTTACCTTCTGGAGGTATTACCTCAGGTATCCCTCACCTCCTCCCTTCCTTCACTCCTCACTTCTTTACCCTCACCTTACCCTCACCTGCACTCCACCCCTCAAGTTTACGGACCCCACTCAAACGGGTTTCCTTCAAAGTTACTAATGAAGGGTACCGTGAATTGTGACTCGTCTCCTCAATATAATTTAGATAAGTTATTTACGTTCCCTCTTTATCTTTCCTCTTCCTCACCCTCTTTATTCTTCCACTAACTCTCCCCCTCTTTATCATTCATCTGCTCCACTTTCTCTTCTCTATTTTTCCTCTGCTTCCTATTCACTCTCAGAATGGTCTCTTTCTTTTACCCATACCGCTTCGGCTCCTATCTTCATCCTTCCTTTTTTCCCTTCTCTTTATCTAATCCCTTTCTCTCTATTATGCTCTCCTATCTGCTACTCTTACTCTCTCTTCCAATATTTCCTCATTTCTGTCCCACTTCTCACTTATTCCTCCTCCTGTCCCACTTCTTACTTATTTCCTCATTCCTGTCCCTTATCTTACTTATTTTCTCCTTCCTGTCCTTTATCTCACTTATTTTTCCAACTGGGCCTATTCCACTTTCGTTTTTCCATTCCTTCCTCCCTTCTTCAACAAATATACTTCTCTACAATTCCTTACCATTTCCACTATTTCTATCGTTAATTCTATTCATTCCATTATCCTCTTTCCCTTTCTAATTCCTCCTCATGCCTTTTCTCATGTTCTTTTCCTTTCGGTGCTCGATTCTTTTACTTCAATCTCATATAGGAGCTCCTTGTCCTCATGTCGAAGCTCCTTTTCCCCATCCCATCTCCTTCCTCATATTTCCTTATCTTTCTAACACCTCCTGCATTCACTCCAGTCGTCATACTTCCTCATACGTCGTCCCGTGTACCTTACCTTCATTCCCTTCCTCATATTTACTCATACTTCATTCCCCCATCCTCTACTTCCCTATATTTCATTCCTCATATTTCGTCATGCCTACTCCCCTTCTCTCCCCTCTCCTCATTAATTCCTGGTGAAGGGAGTTACGACTCCTCTTTGTCCTTGTATTGAGAGTCGCTGTACGTAGCGAAAGACAAATATTCAGAAATACAACACGACGCTCATACAATACCCCAATATTGTATGCATAACGTACTGCACTACAGCGATACGACAGAATTACAGGGATACAGCGATACAATCCTAGAGCCATGCAGGGATATGGCTCTAGGGGGAAGAATACATGGATTTAGTAGAGCAACTAAGTTATGCAATATAGCAAAACAATTATAAAGATATAATAATATGTTGCAGTGATGAAATACAGTAGTAAAATGAAGCAACATACTGTAGGGACACCGGAGCTCAAACAAAATGAATCGTGATTCAATATTGCGATTTATTGAAATGTTTGATAGATACAATGTAGCGATATGCAGCAGGGAAACAGTAATACGGAATCACGATATACTACATCAATACAGTAATGCAAAATCACAATATACTACAGCTATACAGTAATACAGAACAGTGATAAAATGCAGCAGAACAGACACATGCTGGAGAAATACAGTGATACAACCCACCTTTGCAAATCTACAGAAGTGTGATACAGTTTAATTGATATTGTATCTTGTGATTAATCTGTGTGGAGTGGATAGATAGATAGATATATATATATATAGAGATATAGAGATATATATATTATATATATATATATATATATATATTATATATATATATATAATATATATATATATAACCAACCTCTCAGCCACCATCACTACCCATGAAACCTAATCAAACACACTCACCGCTCCACACAACACACACACCACAAACTCACCACCCCCCCCCACCCACCTCACACACACTTACATCCCCCTGTACCCTATATAATCACCCCCTCCCCAACACACACACACACACACACACACACACACGAACGCACACACACACCACCCACACACACAACACACACACACACACACACCACACACACACACACACACACAACACACACACACACACACACACACGAACGCACACACACACTGCCTCATACTCACGCACCTTGCTAGAATTAACCCTCGCAGACTCTCTGATGTAATTTTGTAACTAATCTATAAGGTTATTATCTCGGGCGTTTTCTCAGCGAATTTTCACTTTCTGGACGATGTACTCAAGGGCCAAATTGCCTCGTCTTGTCTCAAGATCGAAATAATTTAAAGTGTTTCGGAAAGTTATTGCTTTTCGAAGATGGCGTCGAGGCGTTTACGCCCTAACCTGAGGCCAAGTTTATGTGACAATGGCAGTCAAGGCGCCAAGAATATCGTTGACCTAAGAATACTAAGAACGTGATAAATAACAATAATAATAATTTTCTATGGTAATCTCGCTGATGTTATTATATGACTTCCCATCGTCCCAATAACCAATTTGAAATGTTACTTCAATGTAACTTCTGTACTAAACTGAATGGAAATTTGAACACTGGCCAATTGATATGAAACAATTCTATGACTAGCAGCAGTAGAAGAGAGCGAAGAGTCTTGGCAACTAACGAAGAGTTGGGCGAGAGTCTTAGCAACCAAAGAGTTTCCGACCAAATTTAGGGATGATAATTTCGAGAGCTCTAAGTTTATCTCAGTTCCTAATGATTAACTTTTGAACGTCGTAGCATTGACCTTTGGATGGCATAACGTTGAACTTTGGTTGGCGTGAATATGACCAATAGTTGGCGTAACCTTGACCTTTGGTTCGCTTAACCATGACATTTTCCGATATGTAGTTTGGTCGTCAATACGCTGAATGATCTCATGGATCATATAACATACGCTGATTGATCTCATAAATCATGAGATGTACATTGAGTAATTTAAACAAAATCAAGAGGACTCTTCGATCTTAACTTTACTCCTGTAAAGTTATTCATGCAAACATTCCATACCCATGAGCGCATTTCCACGATAATAATTCGTGATGGACGATAAAATGAACATGACGGACGATATATACACCTGGCCGGAATCTCTGGATATTTGAACGCCTCCGATACACGAGTGAATTAGTTATCAGGTGGTCTGGGCCTTCTCTTTACCTTCAGTGCGAGGAGGCAGGAGCTCTCAATGCTGGGGAGTTCTACGGTATAGCGAAATATACGCCCCCAGCGAGTGAATAACAACTGGGCTTCTCCAGGGAGCTGTTGATTTATAGATCCTAGGGAGATTATTTTAAGTTGAAGAAAATGGTCCACACACTTCCCATGCAGTTTGTCCGGTTCTTTTCTCAGAGAAAAGATAATAGATATATTATTTTAGGTTTTGTTTTATGTTATTTAATTTGCAAAATGTATTATTGGGTATTAGGCATTAAGTAATTCGTATTGTTTTATTGTAAGTTATCCATAACCCGCTTCTCGGTATATATGCACTGAAAGGCCGCTTTGATAACCTGTATACAGTATAAGTATACAAAAGTATACTAGGAGTTCGGTCAATAAGCAATTCGGGAATATAAATAGCACTCCCTTTCCGGTGTTTGATAAGCTCTAAGCTCTACACCACAAGAAAAATTGTGACCTGAAATATGTTCAGGACAAAAGCATTGTACCTGATTGGTAAGAAAGTTCTTGTTTTGGCCTTACTGGCTCCATATAAATTGACAGACTTTGACCTCACGACAAAACCATGACCAACCATTTGCTGCAAATATATCAGTTGCAAAATAGAGCTCACCTTCACTTATGTTATATATATATTTAACATGTGAATTATCTTCGTTTCCATTTCGAGTCATTGACCAATCATCAAGTATATTTGAATTGTTGACGTTTTTTTCGTCAACCAATTTTCCAAATTATATAGTTATATTATTATGTTAGTTATATTATTATGGGAAGTTTGAATCACACGAGCTCTGACATTGTCATGTCCGTGAAAGGAGAACATCTATCAGAACGTCACATGTGGCTCCTTTCATTTGCAATTTGAGTTCTAAAAATGTGCTTTTCAGGAAATTTATCTTGTGGGATGGATTTCTGCACACTGTAGAATACACGCAGAGCAGTTAGGTATCTTTTTTTCTTGTGGACTTATGATGTATTGCGTTATCTCGATTGTATGTGGTCTGCTTCTCGCTACATGTTTAGCCTTTTCTGGGAATTTATTTATTTTTATGTATGACAGTTGGTTGTATTAAGTTAGGTAAGTTAGGTCTTTTTTCGGTAAGACCGAAAAAAAAAATCTCACCACAAATGTCTTTACCCAACGATCGATCTTAATTGCCAGTTATAAAACTATTTTCTGACTTATATTAAACCTTTATGTTGAAACACAGTTTAAAGAGTTAAGATTTAATTAAGATAGCTTTTCCATTGGCAATACTTAGGCAAAGGCTTTTTGCTGTACAACAAATTCACCTCTTTTGTTTCATCTTCGTTATCTTCAAAAGGCATCGTTGTCTCACCATCCATGTGTCATGATCTTAGTGTCACCTTCCGTGCCACACCACCTTATTGCTCTTTCTCAGGACATAGAGATTTGCCAAAAATCTTAAAAAATGTAAATTTCATTACCGTGAAAAAAAGATTCTTCTAATATTATTGTCTATTTATCACATTCGGTATTTCTACTATTCTTGTTACATTAAAAATATTTACCTGTCGCACAAAGCATTAAAAATTTACATATTAATGGTTATAAATGATAGGCTTTCAGTTTTGACAGCTCAAACCCATAATGTAATACATATATATCATGCCCTCTGTTATACATGCATTATCCTCGTATTGTACATGTATAACCTACGCTGCAATACATGTTTAATTTACACTGCAAAATAAGTGTAACCCACGTCGTGATATATGTCCAGGCTGAAGTATATGTATATCCCATTCCTTAATACATGCATAATGTAGACAGATCACACAGCGAGGTGTGTATAAATGATGAAATATGTATAACTCTCTGTGAGGGGTTAAATCTGTTATAAAGTGCATACATAAACAAATATGTAGTTCACATGAAATGTGAAAAAACACACGTATGGCGTTCAGTATATGTTGAACGTGTTCAACACACAAGTTCAGTCCGTTCAACATATTAGTTTAGCACCATCAACAAACATGTTTATCTCGTTCAACATACGTGTTAAGTCCATTCAGCACATATTTATCCTGTTCAGCTCGCATATTTATCCTGTTCAGTACATATTTACATCGTGTTCAACACATAATGCTATATTCAATAAACATCCCTAGAACCTAACTCCACATATTTTACCACAAATAATCCCATCACAGCTTACTGAGGTTAGAAAACATTAACCATAGTTAAACTATAACATTATATAATAACCTGGTTCAAGTTTTCTAAGTTTTATCCACATTTTGCATTTAGATAAGAAATATCTGCGGTAACCCCCTCTAAACCACATGCTCAATTTTCTATAATACGCATAATGAGAACCATTTGGGTCATAATGCCATCATGGACCATTAAAACTTTGACATGCCACTTAATTCAAAGAGGGACAGATGACGGTCGCCCACACTTGAGACACCTTGTGCTAGGGATGCTGAGATTGATGCCACAGCTGCTGCAGCTGCTGTCACAGCTGCTGCTGCTGCTGCTGTCACAGCTGCTGCTGCTGCTGCTGCTGCTTTCAAACTCCCCAAGACGTTGCCTTATATCCGGGAGTCGAGGAGAACCATCAACAATATGAAGATTAAATTGACTTTCATACAGTTTTTTATAAGCCTTAGGTGTGGAATATCGATATATTGGCATTCATACAATGCTTAGCTACTTATTGACGTATAATATAATATATACATATATATATATATATATATATATATATATATATATATATATATATATATATATATATATATATATATATATATATATATATATATATATATATATATGTATATATATATATATATATATATATATATATATATATATATATATATATATATATATATATATATTTAATATGCATGCAAACAAAAGATAAAAGTTGAATTATAATGTGTTATGAAGACACATTAATCCACCCACACGCAATCAAACAAACACACATTTGACAAAAATTGAGCTTTGCTCAATATCCTGAAAATAATTCTTACTGCAAGCGGATAAATAAAAAATGTCTACTTTTATAAAGATTTCAATACCTGGACGCCGAGGGAGATGGCTTCCAGTCTATCCCGGGATCACGTACTATTGCATCAGTCCTCGCTCCCTGATAGATATTGGTATTTTAAACGATCAAACAATATTTTAAAGAATTTTCCTTGACGCCTTTCATTAAATATGTAAACAAAACACAAAAAATAATAACCTTTTCTTGCAGCAAATGAAAACGCAGGACAATCTTCCGAAAACAAAGGTAGTGCTCTTATGTATAAACACCATGAAGCTATAGATGCCAGATCCAAACACGAGGTAAAAAAGAAGAGAAGGAGAATTCCACCCGACATAGGAGAAAACAATGGCACCATCAGGGAAATTGAAGAGCTTAAGAGCTCCATATCTCGAGGCTTGGGGCATCCTAATCTAATCTGCAGTGTCAGCCGTGTTTGTTTTGCAGGATCGCAGTTATAGTTTGCCCCCCAAAAAGAGGGGTGAAGATGCTAAATTATTTCCAAATGAATGTCGTCTTTGAAATTTGTGAACCGGGAAACTATAAAGGAAGTGAAGATGGAGATGGGTAAAGGGAAACGGTGGAGATGAAGAAAAATATAAGTTATAAAATGTTGAAGAGGGAAGAAAAGATTGATGAGAGGAAAAATATATAAAGTATAACAATATGTATGTTTAGCAATATATTGTCTGTGGCTTTCCCTTGTCCCCCTAATTCTAGTTCTTTCATTGTTCATTGTATCCATCTCTACAACTCTTGTCAATGTTCTTACTGAACCCACCAAGCTCTTATATCAATTTTTGTACTTCCAATCCTTAAACACACTTCTCTTCCTGAAGACCACCTGAAATCCAACTACCTCCCACCATGTAACCAATATTCCACCCTCTATAACTCCAAAGAACGTCCCTCTCTCTCTCTACCTCCCTCCCATCTTCCCTACCTTCCTCCCCCAACCTCTTGCTACAAAAATTAATACATACATCCAGGCTTCGTGTATTCTAGCAACACAGGTCAATGATATTATTTAATTCAGAGTTTGCCAGCACCTTCTTCTTCTGCCTCGTAAATTCCGTGCAATATGTAAATTCTCGCGGAGCAAAAATTCTCTTAAGGCGTACATTTTTCTCTTTTAATAAATTCGTATTTGACTTACGGGGGCGGAAGCGTTATTTGGGTGAGATATGCAAATGTGGACAGCACCCCACGGAGCGGATGTTTGCGTGTATGAGTTTCTGTTTATGTGTGTACTTACTATTGACGTTACTATTTGTGCTTGCAAGATCGATATGTTAGCTCTTGGACCCCGCCTTTCTAACCGTAGGTTGTGTAATGTTCTGACTCACAACCTTTTTTCCCATTATCATGTCTACTATATATTTTCTTTCTAACACATATACAGACAGGTATATACAGCCCGAAGTAGCTATCTAACTCTCAGGTATATATTTACTGTTAGGTGAATAGGTGCATCAAGTGAAAAAAACTCTATTTATCTGTTTCTGTTTCACCGGAAATCCAACCTGGGCCCTTTGAACTACGACCCCAGAGCGCTGTCCTTTTGGCTGCGTGTGTGTGTGTGTGTGTGTGTGTGTGTGTGTGTGTGCGTGTGTGTGTGTGTGTGTTTGAGTGGACTTCCTCAAGGGTCGGTAATAGGGGCCGATGCTGTCCCAAATATACGTAAAGGATCTAACAGAGAAAATTAGCTAATTTTTGTTAATGTTTGCTGACGATGCTAAGTTATTGAGGGGGAATAAGAACTGAGGAGGACTGCAATGCATTGCAAGATGAACTAGACTATCTTAAGGGATATTCTAAGAAATGGCTACTAGACTTTAACCTTGACAAATGTAAATTATAAAGATAGGAGCAAAAAGACCTCAAATACTATACTGAATAAAGGGAGGATATCTTCAAACTTCTAAAAATGGGAGAGCCTTAGGAGTAGACAACCACAGGAGTAGACAACCACAGGAGTAGACAACCACAGGAGTAGACATAACTAGTGAGTTAACACCAGAGGCTCATACTAGCAGAGTAACAAGGGAAGCAAGCCACCCCTCTCTGGCAAACGTCTTGTTATCCTTCAGGAACTTTGTAAGAAATCCCTTCTGTTCGCTGTAAACATCATTAGACCAACCTATTATTGACTATGCTGTCCCGGCATGTAATATCTACCTAAAGAAAAACATAAAAAACTAGAAAAGGTTAAAAAAATGCGAAAAGACGCGATCCTGAGCTAAGCGAACTGATCAATGAAGGAAAGCCGAGAGAAGTGGATCTCACTTCACTGGAGGATAGACGAAATAACGCAAACATGATAACGATGTACGAGATGGTAACGGTATTACAAATGAATATATGGAGGCAATGTTCAAATTAAGGAACAGTAGAACGAAGAGACATAATTGGAAATTGGAATCATATATAAACACAGAGACGTCAGAATGATATTTGTTAAGTTTTGGAGTCGTAATTGAATGGGACAGTTAAAAATGAGGACATTGCCAATTCGACGTGAAGTTTTCAACGTCACTGCATCGTACTCCTGATTGCTTAACAGCTGTCTAACTTCCAAGTTTACTGCTTGTTGAACAAAGGCATCAGACGAAAGAAAAATCGTGCACAAAAGTTTCTGTCCCTGGTTGGTATAAAAACCCGGGCCCTTTCAGTTGTGAGCCGCAGACGCCGACCAGAAGACCACTAGACCACGAAACCCCTGTGTGTGTGTGTCTGTGCTCGAGCATATATGTGTTTGAGTACACGTCTGCCTGTGCCCAAAGACTGTATGAATAGTACTACACTTCGTATATATACAACTGAAAACGCCTTTGCTTAAGATTCACACATCCTAAGTTCGTAAATCATCAAGAGCAAAATTCACCAAATATATCTGCGTTGTATCTTAAAAGCAAAACTTATGTCAGCACCTATTCAACCTTTCCACGCCCTCAACAAAAAAAGCACGACAGGAGAAATGTTTTATCAAATAATTGCACGTATATTATAACAAAGACATTTTTTTTAATCATGGAAAAGGAGGGGGCGGTAGTAGGTAGTGGAGATATATGAGAATGAACTTTGAGTCTGGCGGGGTCTTAAAGTGAGCAGTAAGTGATTTTTCGAAAGTTTTTTTGTGTCGAAAATCCAACTTTTACCCAAGTTGTGGAGTGGCGATGGTGATGTAGCAGGGTGGGGTAGGTTATGAAGGAATGGAGGATAGGTAGGAGGGAGAGGCGATATCGAAGTAAAGAGGACTGGGAGGGAGGAGGTGACGTGGTAGGAGTTTTAGGGATGACGAAAGAGAGGAGGAAGGGTATTGAAGGACGGGAGGAGGATAGAGAATTGGAGAGAGGTGCGTGGGAAAGAGGGTGAACAAACATGCAGTGTGAACAAATGTGTCTGCATGAGTGAGAAAAAAGGTTGATTGTGATCAATAGGCGGATGAGAAGAAATGGTAAGACATTAAGAGAAAGGTATATGAAGAGATAAAGACGATGAGTGTGACGTTGTCGTTGTCTCTTGGTTACCATCGGTGTCTCTATCACTTTCTTTCACTCTCTCTCTCTCTCTCTCTCTCTCTCTCTCTCTCTCTCTCTCTCTCTCTCTCTCTCTCTCTCTCTCTCTCTACAAACACATACACCCTGTTCACCTAGCACTAAATAGGTACCTTTAGTTATATAGTTAGACAGCTGTTACGGGCTGCTTCCTGGGGATGTGTGTGTGCGCGCGTGTAAGAGAAATATATGTAGTACACATAAGAGAGGAAAAATAAATTTAGACGGCGGGGTCCAAGAGCTAACAGCTCGTAGTTACAAATAGTAAATACAAATAGTATATGCACAAAGACAGAAGAGTAAGGGAAGACATGATCACTACCTACAAAATTCTCAGAGAAATTGACAGGGCAGATAAGAATAAACTTTTTAACACGGGTGGTACGCGAACAATGGGACACAGATGGAGACTGAGTACCTAAATGAGCCACAGGGACCTTTGAAAGAACTTTTTCAGTGTCAGAGTAGTTAACAGGTGGAATCCATTAGGAAGTGATGTGGTGGAGATAGACTCTATTTACAGTTTCAAATGTAGATATGATAAAGCCCAGTAGGCTCTAGAATCTGTACACCAGTTGATTGACAGTTAAGAGGTGGAACCAAAGAGCCAGAGCTCAACCCCCGCAAACATAACTAGGTGAGTAAAACTAGTTGAGTACACACCTACGTTCCATGCTGAAAATGTACACATTGTTTTATTACATGGGGAAACAGTCTACGGACACCACCACCCACGTTTCACTTACTCTGAACTTCTTGTAATTTATTCATATGAGAGCGCAAGATTAGTAACATCAGAGTTTCACCATAAAATCAGTTACTTGACTCTATAAACACTACATTTCACAGTACACTATTTCGAGTTTAGTAAGAATATCATATTTACATATTTTATGTTTAACAACATTTAGGGTGTATTAGGAATGCCATTGATATTCCTAATAAAACTTAAAATTTAAAACTGGTATTCTATATATACACATTGTCTCTCCCTCTCACTCTCTATGTTTCTGTTTCTGCTCTCTCTCTCCCATTCTCATCTTTTATTTGTATTATTAATGTTGAAATATTACTATTACTAATAAAAATAATAATAATCATAATATTAATAACAATAATTAATATTATTAATAATATTATAATATAACATTATCATTATTATAACATTTTTATTACTTTATATTTTAGATTTTACTGTTTATAATTTTATTTGTTCCGACTAAGTAATTTTTTTAGTTGTCTCTTGGCATTGTGTCTGTTTTTGTTAGTTGTATTTTTATTGGGGTGTTTTCGTCTCGTTGTTGTTGTTGATGGAATAATTTTTTGTTTTAGTTGTTGTTGTTGTTATTTTTGTTGTTGGATGTTGATTTTGTTGTATGAATAGTGTTGTTATTTTAGCGGCACATAAATGTTTGTATTTTTATCCCACGAATCCAAAATTTAGCTTCCCTATTGCATTGGTTTTTGTTAACCGAGCAACTAATTCGATTATTCAAACTTCGGACTTCAACACTGTTTTTTTCTGGTGTTTGTGTATGTGTGTGTGTTTGTATATATGTTTCCTTTTTTATGTGTTTGAGTGTTTACGCTTTTGAGTGCATGTGTTTTTGTTTCAGTTTATTTTCTTGAGCATATGTTTTCGTGTGTTTATGTACAGGTTGTATGTGTTTGTGCATGTATCTGCCTGTGTATGTGTTAGCGTGTGTGTGTATATGTGCTAGAGTAAATATGTATATACAAGTGTTAGATTACTCAACGCTCAACCTGTATGCTGATCTAGGTAACAAATTTATAACATCTTGGATTGTGGGACTTATTTTTATACGTATATGTACATTTGTATTTCAGTGTGTGTGGTGTGTGTGTGTGTATCTAATGGTATAGACAACACACACACACACACACACCACACACCACACACACAACACCACACACCACACACACACACACACACACACACCACACACACCCCTACACATTTCAAGTAAAAGATAAGCACAAACTAGAAACTGTACACTGTATTGACGGTTGAGAGGGGACCAAAGACAGAGTCAAACACCTGGTAGACATAGGTGAACAAACACAACCACATGAGCTAGAGGTCTCAAAAGCACCTCTAGCTCTTGTGTCAGTAATTAACTACTCTCAGTATGAATAGTGTTGATATCTGAGGTATCTGGTGAAATTCCCCTCCCATTGCCTTATCATCCCTATACTTTGACATATGAACGGTTATCCTGTAAATATATATCCCTTTTATTTTATTTAGAATCTTCTCCTAATATTATATTCTCTCCCTTCCCGTTCCTCTCTCACACCTCTTCGTTATCCTTTCAATCCTCCTATTACAACTACTCATCCTATCAATTATACGACAAAAGCTGAGAGAAGACATTCTATTGCCTCTGAAATCCTGTCTGCATAGACACCATGACCTATTCAAGTCATAAGCAATCTCACTTCCCCCACCACTCATGCACCTCTTCCCCGTCTTTCACCTCTCCACGTTCACTGTTTCAGTTCCTTCAAATTTCTTTATTGTCACATTTCTTCTCTTTTCTCGTCCTTTTCCCCCCCCCTCATCTTATAGTCATCCATCTGATTCCTCTTTACTCCTTCTTCCCTTCCTCTCTTCGTCTGTTATGTATATCGTTCCTGTTCCAAATTTCCCTATTCCATATTTTTCTAATTGTTTTTAACTTCTTCCAAACTCCTCCACACCCGCTATATATTATGTATATAGTATATATATATATAATAATATATATATATATATATATATATATATATATATATATATATATATATATATATATATATTTTTTTTTTCATCCCCATGTACCCGTCATCTACAAAATATTTTAGACGGATGGAAGGAAGGAAGGAATTATCAGGGGAAAGCGCAAGCCATTACGACTATATACACTGGGAAGGGTCAGGATAAGGATTTGAGATGGGACGGGGGGAAGGAATGTGTGCCCAACCACTTGGACGGTCGGGATGAACGCCGACCTGCATGAAGCGAGTAAGTTCATGAGTTAAAAAAAAGAAAACAATATACCTGCCAGCTATTCA
>WNGS01066681.1:9681639-9694186 GCA_020271785.1 Procambarus virginalis | reverse complement strand
GTGTGTGTGTGTGTGTGTGTGTGTGATGTATATTTGTTTGTATGAAATGCATGATATGAGTATGTGCTGTCTGTGATGAATAAGTGGTATCTGTATTCACCTAGTTGTGCTTACGGGGGTTGAGCTTTGCTCTTTCGACCCGCCTCTCAACTGTCAATCAACTGTTACTAACTACTAATTTTTTTCTCCACACACAAACACACACCCGTAGGACGCAGCTCCGTAACAGCTGTCTAACTCCCAGGTACCTATTTACTACTAGGTAACAGGGGCATCAGAGTGAAAGAAACTTTGCCCATTTGTTTCCGCCTGGTCCGGGAATCGAACCCGGGCCACAGAATTACGAGCCCTTCACTCTGTCCACTTAGCTACCAGACCCCCTCTCATCTGTGATGAGTAAATGATCTATAATATGAATGTGTGATATGTAATGTGGACGTAATATGTTTATGATGTGTGTGATGAGTTTGCAGTGAGCGTGCAATGAGTGTATGTAATGTGAGGTGAGTATGTGATGAGCATGTTACATATATGATTCATATTATGTGAATATTATGCATAGAATGAGAATGCATAGTGTATATGATGTGTATTTGACGCATGTGATACATGCAATGTATACCAAACGAAATCATTTATATATATGTATTTTTAAAGCGAGATATACCCGAGACGAGACATTTTGGAATGTATACCCTTCGCTGAAACAATCCAACGATCTAAAGTCTATTATGCTACCCCAGCAATTTGTTCCATATGCAGTGTAAACAACTCAGTTTCCAAAACCAGTATTTATCCCAGATCGTTTCTGAATCTAAGCTTATTCAATCTGTTTGTATTATTACGTGTTCTGTTATATATTGATATATTTAACACGCTGTTAATATTCCATTTGTTATACATTTTCAACTATTATTTATTACGGTTATGTCAAGGCGTACTCCGAGCCTTTCTATATAATGTAACTTAAGAGAGAATAACTCGTCAGAAGATGCCTGATTTCAAGGATTAACTTTATCATCCTTCTCTGCCCACGTTTCAAGACAATTATATCCATTCTATAATACGAAATTTAATTCATAATATAAATGAGGAGTGATGGTAGCTTTTGGGCGCGAGGGAAGTTTTGGCGGCCGAAAGACACCCCCCCCTCCATTGCTCTTCTACTGTTAGCAGTAGAAATGATTGGAAGAGTATCATTAGTAGTTGTGGTAGTTGTGGTAGGCATGATAGTTGTCGTGGGATTAGTAGCAGAAATAACAGTGGTAATATAAACACTGACACATCCATAATAGTATATTAGCAGTACAGTAGTAGTAGTAGGAGAGGTACTGGTTGTAGTAGTACTAATTGTAGTAGTAGTAGTAGTAGTAGTAGCAGGAGGTAGTACCAGTACCAGTAGTAGTAATAGCAGCTGCTCTGACCGCAGGAGGAGAGGAAGAAAACCTAATATTTGAACACATTATGGATATACAAAAAAAATATACATAAATGTATTGAGAAGTTAGTAATCATTGTAATGAGTCAATGACAGCTGATGGTCACCTACGGCTGTCTGGCTGTCATGAGGAGTGTGGCTGTCATGAGCAGGTCTGGCTGTCATGAGGAGGTGTGGCTGCCATGAGGAGGTCTGGCTGTCATGAGGAGCTCTGGCTGTCATGAGGAGCTCTGGCTGTCATGAGGAGCTCTGGCTGTCATGAGGAGGTGTGGCTGTCATGAGGAGCTCTGGCTGTCATGAGGAGGTCTCGCTGTCATGAGGAGCTCTGGCTGTCATGAGGAGGTGTGGCTGTCATGAGGAGCTCTGGCTGTTACGAGGAGCTCTGGCTGTCATGAGGAGGTCTGGCTGTCATGAGAAGCTCTGGCTGTCATGAGGAGCCGTGAATATCTGTCATGAGAAGCCGTGACTATCTGTCATGAGGAGCCGTGACTATCTGTCCATTTTTCAATGTTGCTCAACAATTTTAAGATAAGTCCGTCAAACTCTATTTGAAAACTACAAATTTTAAGGAAAATTAAATTTTTTACATATATTTTTTAATCGAATTTTAACGTGTTCATTTTACGAGTCGTTGTCATTGAAAACGGAAACAAAACTTTTCAATATGGAATGTTGGTATTTTTTAAATGAATGTTATTCTTTAAAACAAATATTTTGGACTTTCTTTTTTAAAGAAAGTTTCCATACGGGTTGTTGGGCTTTATAAAATGAAAGATTTTCAATACGAGTTTTGGGATTTTTAAAATGATAGCAGGTTTTCAGTATGGGTTGGCGGAATTTTGAAAATGAAAGGAAAAGTTTTCAATATGGATTGATGGGATTTTGGAAAGAAAAGTTTCCAAAGGTCATTCATAGTTAGGTAAATAATATTTTTTGTTGGCTGTTTATTAAATTTAATAACAATAAAATTATGCAGATTTTGCTATAAAGAAGTTAAAATATTTCAATTTGAAATTGGCCAATGTTTCACATACTGACCAACGAAGTTCTCACTAGAAGTTTCTCAGTTGATACCTCACATATCTCAGCTGTTACCTCACATTCTCACCTGTTACCTCGCATGTCTCACCAGTTACCTCACCAGGAAAACCATTCCCCAAAATTTCATGGAAATCATTTTCTCCCCAATTACATACAGTTATTTCAGTGAATTCAGCTGAGTTACAGCTTTAAGTTGTAATTATATCATACAACTTTCTGTACCATACAGAAGGTATACAATTTCCACGTAATTACGTTTAAACGTCTCATCACCAAACCCTTTTTTGTAAACATCAAAGGAATGATGATAATAGGCTTTTCTTCTTGTTGTTTGGTGTGTGGCTTAAATGGCTTCCCTCTCAGCCTTTTGTCTGGCTTCAAGGTCACACTTGACCTGTTAAGCAACCGGTTTTACTATACTTTATTCCTGGTCATTCCAACCGGTAGGTATCTTTATTCTTGTGTTAATTAGCCTTAAGTGTATCAACCGGAAAGTATACTATAGCCCTGAGTATAGTTCAGACTATAATATACTCAGTGTTTATATAATGTGAAATAGGGCTTACCTCCTGGAGTACATTGCCCATGTGCTTTAAATTATCTGAGGTTCTGAAGCCTTATAGACCCGTCAGTCTCTGGAGGGTGTATTAAGGACACCGTATTTGCTTATGGTTGCAACTGTACTAGCAAGTATACTGTAGTCATGAGTATACCCACCAGCAGGTATACTATCCTCTATAAATTATATAGAGGATATAAATAATCCCCCAATGTATATACACCGATAAGCGAGGTTTACAAGATGTTTCGACACAGTTCGGTTTATTAATTGTCAAAATCGTATATACCGTTAGATGGTATATATTATGTACAACTAATGGCTTCATTCACGCTTATCCGGATCCCCTAACCCCTGGGACACAAATATAAACACCGGATACAGCGCGTTACTAGTATTATAATAGCGAGCGGTAGAAGACTGACTGACTGCTTGGCTATTGTCTCTGCAAGCACCAAGGGGGAGGATGGAGTGGGGGTCCCCGGCAAACATTGAGGGAGCTGACACACACACGCAGTTACGTAAGACTTAATAAAGCTGACATAGTGGCCACTGTCGAGACCTTCCTTGATCACAGGATACTCTTAATGGCACATGAAAGACAGATAATCTGGCGAAGGTGGCGACGTTGCTGTCTTGTCTCAGTATCCCCGCTCAGTTGCTGTCTGCTCCTACGTAACGCTGCAGGTGGAGCATCTGGAAGTGAACATACCCAGTCACTTAGAAGTGACTTTCTTACGGCTATGGATGAAGGCCACGGGAATTAATGATTGTTTACATATGTCAACACCCTCAGTGACAAAACAATAAACCAATACAGTGTCTAACTCATCACCTAGATGAACTATTGTGTTCAAATCAACGTCAACACTTCATTTTTGAAGGAGACTTGAACTAACACCATGTGGTGGTCGAGCCTTTGATGGTTACTTAGCTATTTTCGACCCAACGCACCGTGTAAAAGTTGCTTATTCGCATGTCAGGAACATCAATTCACCCGGCGATCAGAACCGTGATAGAAGACCTCATAACATGTCCTCCTCTGGGCTACGGTGATTCCTTGGGCCATCAGGCAGCGAACACCAACATTATGATTGAAACTGCCGGAGATAGTGCGACGCGCCGCACCTCTGGCTCTGGGATCAAGGGGCCAGATTCACGAAGCAGTTACGCAAGCACTTACGAACGTATACATCTATCCTCAATCTTTGACGGCTTTGGTTACATTTATTAAACAGTTTACAAGCATGAAAACTTGCCAATCAACTGTTGTTATTGTTATAAACAGCTTCCTGGTGCTTCGGAGCTCATTAACTGTTTAATAATTGTAAACAAAGCCGTCAAAGATTGAGAAAAGATGTACCGGTTCGTAAGTGCTTGCGTAACGGCTTCATGAATCTGGCTCAAGGAGACTAACAGGAACTTTGCAGCTGCCTAGAGAGAATGCACATTGAGATGCTATACTGACTGATGGTAACAGCCTGTCTGAAAAGTTCACCGATCAAGTACTGAAATTCCAAGAAGCGAATATATATCCCAGAGTCTACACATGTAAATCAGGAGATCAAACCTGATTTGGGCATCGGGGGAGGAATTGCAACCGAAGAAAAGCCACGGACATAGAATCGCTATAAACGAACAGCAACCAATCGACTCGTGTCACTGGGGGCTTGATAGATACACGTGACATTCGACTCGTGTCACTGGGAGCCTGATAGATACACGTGACATTCGACTCGTGTCACTGGGGGACCTGATAGATACACGTGACATTCGACTCGTGTCACTGGGAGCCTGATAGATACACGTGACATTCGACTCGTGTCACTGGGGGGCCTGATAGATTGGTATGTCACTTGGCCCTTTACATCCCCAACGGACATGAGTAACAGTATTAACGGCTGTCAAACAGTATTTGAGAGCCAAGTGCTTGCTTTTCTTGACGAATTTATGTGTATGCCAATACAGACACATATATACACACATTCATACACACATACATGCACAAATACGTACATACAAACATACATATATACATACATAGTCACGCAGATAAGTATAATCAAGGGTGACACGCAGGCCACGTTATAAAGCCAGATTAAGCATGATCTAAGTTTTATGTTGACAATGCCAACAAACAAAAAATATATTCTAATAATATTTATAGGAATATATTATATATTACTAGTAATATTAATATATTCTAGTAATATTTTCACATAAATTCTAATTAAATATGTCACAGCTTGGAAAATATATCACTATCGTCCAAATGAAATAAATATCTAATTTCGTAAGTACAAAAACTTAAAATTAGAGGTTGTTCACACACACACACACACACACACACACACACACACACACACACACACACACACACACACACACACACACACACACACACACAAGACGAAGCTGGAAAAAGTCCAAAGGTATGCTACTAGACTAGTCCCAGAACTAAGAGGCATGAGTTATGAGGAAAGGCTGTGGGAAATGCACCTTACGACACTGGAAGACAGAAGAGTAAGGGGGACATGATCACAACCTACAAAATCCTCAGGGGAATCGACCGGGTAAACAAGGATAAACTATTCAACACTGGCGGGGCGCGAACAAGAGGACACAGGTGGAAACTAAGTACCCACATGAGCCACAGGGACGTAAGAAGGAACTTTTTCAGTGTCAGAGTAGTTAACGGATGGCATGCATTAGGCAGTGATGTAGTGGAGGCTGACTCCATACACAGTTTTAAATGTAGATATGATAGAGCCCAGTAGGCTCAGGAACCTGTACACCAGTTGATTGACAGTTGAGAGGCGGAACCAAAGAGCCAAAGCTCAACCCCGCAAGCACAAATAGGTGAGTACAATTTGGTGAGTACACACACACACACACACACACACCACACACACACACACACACACACACACACACACACCACACACACACACACACACACACACACACAAATACACACTACAAAATCAGATCGCAGCTCACAGACAAACCATTCAACAAAGCAATCAGGTGAATCGCACTCAAAAATGTAATATAACTATATGATTTGTATTTTAAAATGACGAAATTAATTACCACATGTACGGCTCTTCTCTCTCTCTCTCTCTCTCTCTCTCTCTCTCTCTCTCTCTCCTCCATCTCTCTCTCTCTCTCTCTCTCTCTGATGTGGGGGCTGCAGGTAATGCTATTAAAATTATATATTTTTGTCACACTGAGTGGTACTTCTGTATTTTTAAACAAGCGTAGTGCAGTTTGATCACGAGAAATGGATCTATACACTTTCCCCGTCTGTTACAACACCAGAACTTATGCCAGGAAGTGTATAACATACATGATGTATGCATACTTGATACTTGTGTACGCGATACATAATGAATATGATGTATAATATAAGGGATATATAGTATAGGTGACATACAGTAAACATGATGCATTTTATATGTGATCTTTAGTATACACGATGTTTAGTATGCATAATGTATTATATACGTGGTGTATAGTACACAATATGTACTATATACGTGATGGATAATATAAGCATGATGTATTGTACATCAGAAGTATCGTATATAAGATATAGAATATACGAAATGTATACTATTCAAAATATATATGGTATACAATATATATACTATAACATACAGTATACAAAGTATACAAAGTGTACAGAATGCAAAGTAAAGCATAGACTTAATTCCTTTCAAATAAACATTTACAAGTATTGTTGATGGAGAGTGAGATCACAATGTAAACATGTCCCGCCTTATATTTGAGCTAAATGTTTATTTTGGAGACTAAATATCCGTGGCACTGGCACCCAACACTGTCAATCCACAACACTGACACACTATTAGCTCGTAACACTGACACACTTCATCACTAGCTCATAAACACTGACACACTTCACCACCAGCTCATAAACACTAACACACCTCACCACCAGCTCATAAACACTAACACACTTCACCACCAGCTCATAAACACTAACACACTTCACCACTAGCTCATAAACACTAACACACTTCACCACCAGCTCATAAACACTAACACACTTCACCACCAGCTCATAAACACTAACACACTTCACCACCAGCTCAAAAACACTAACGCACTTCACCACTAGCTCATAAACACTAACACACTTCACCACTAGCTCATAAACACTAACACACTTCACCACTAGCTCATAAACACTAACACACTTCACCACTAGCTCATAAACACTAACACACTTCACCACTAGCTCATAACACTAACACACTTCACCACTAGCTCATAAACACTAACACACTTCACCAGCTCATAAACACTGACAGACTTCAGCTAAAACTCATAACATTGACACCTCACTCGACATTAAAATAACAATCCCTGTCCACGGAGGGAAAAATATGATGACCAGCAGCGGGTCATTGTAATGTAATCAGAGCCCCTTCTCTCTCTCTGACAACATCAGTTTCTAATAATGTAATCAACACTCGGAGCGTCAGAGCGTAAGCGAAAAATGATATAATTAACAATATCTCTCTTTGTAACATGACCCGTTAATAAAATATTGTGTAGCTAGCACATCCCTCTATGCATGTATTGGTGTTCCCCATTTCTCGGTACCCCATTTGCCCATACACAGCGCGGTGTACCCCATTTCTTGGTACCTATACCAGAACGCTTCCGTCCTGAATCCGGATTTATCAAGCATTTTACGCAGTTCATTTCGAAACAGCTACATTTTTCCTCAATCATTTCTGCTTTGATTACATATATATTAAACAGGTCATAATCTGCGAGGAACTACGAGGTTGTTTATAACAATATAATTTTGGGTTGTGATGTTTCTACGCTCGAAAACTGTTTAATAAATGCAAACATAGACGTCTGGAAAGATGCACGGGTTTCGTCAGTGGTTGTGGAAATGCTTAACGAGTCCTGATCCAGGACTATGTTCTGGGCTAAAGTATACCAGCTGGTTGGTCAGTAACTAAAGTCAAAGACTTAATAGAGGAGGCCTGGTCGGGGGACCGGGCCGCAGGGACGTTGAGTCCCGAAATCATCGAAAGGTAATCGCTCTCGTGCAGATGATAGAGCTTAAGCCCGACACCAAAAATAAATACAAAATCTCTTGAGAACAGCTGATGTTCAAATCATTATTACGAACATGTTAAAATTTAACTTAAACATCTCTCCGATGTTAAATATGATGTGCTAAAACGCACATCTTAGCAAGAATGACGTTTGAAGCAGTTATAAACAAATCCTGCTTTTGCAAAGGCCGTTGATAACTCTGCAATCTTCACGTTTTTTTTAAACATTAGCAGTTAAAAAGTTAAGAACAAAATAAAAAAATAAGCATTGTACACCATCTAAGAAAAAATATATAAAAACAATATAATCAATGACTATTTTATAAGAAAATTCAGCTAGAAAACTGATTCATTTAATACAAAACCAGTTAAAAACTTTTTAAAAACATTCATTATGAAAGAACAGTAATTAAATGGCGAATAATCAGTACTCCTTCTGTAACAAAAGCAATACATTTTAAATTAAGCGCCCCTAAATAACAACATCTGTTAGAAATACCGCTGACAACAAAAGTTCCTTCTGTTGGCCTAGCAAACACAGCTGGATGTGTTCACATTTAAGAGGTTATTAAGTAAATTAACATAACCAACTCGCCTCTTGAAATACAACTGAAATTAACCTAAATACAATCTATAACCAGAAAAATGAACCACCGGCAAGATAATTCAACTCAAAAAGCAGCCAAAATGTCACCGTGAAGGAGTGATGTGTGTGTGTGTGTGTGTGGGCTCAGTGTAGCCTGAACCTCGGTTCGAATCCCGAAATAATCCTGTTCGCGTTCTCCACAATTACTTAATAAACCTCAATTTCTCCGTTCCGATTAATTCCCTTACAAAAAGACTCTTTTAATTTAACGTAATCCACAGGAAATCCACCAAAGAGCCGCCTAACGAACTAGCCAACCAACGAGTTACCCAACCAACCAACCAGTCAACCAGTCAACTTACCCAGACAATAAAACCTGGCGACGCATCGCGAAATAAATTTCAGCGACACTCTGAAATTCGTCTGAACAGAGCGCATCGCCAAAGGAACATTTAACGAGATTTTCAGAAATCCAAGTGATACCCTTGCGAAAATACAGGAATTTGAAACCTCCCATCCAGAAACGTTTAACGATATCCTGAAATTTTTGGCGAAGCCCTGAAATTTTGGCGACTCGCTGACATTTCCCGTAGTAAGCGCATGGGACTGGCTTCATAAATATCAATTTCCCCGTGTAAGAGCAAACACGAGGACCATCAATCTTGGTCCTCAGTCTCCAAATATTAGGGAACCCGCATCAGGATCATATTGTCAATTTGTGAAGGTATAATCAGGAGAGAGAGAGAGAGAGAGAGAGAGAGAGAAGAGAGAGAGAAGAGAGAGAGAGAGAGAGAGAGAGAGAGAGAGAGAGAGAGAGAGAGAGAGAGGATATATTAAAACGGTCAAAGAAAGGAATAACAGAAGTAGCAAGAAAAGAAATAGAGAGAGAATGAGGAATTATCATAAAGTTAGTATATATATATATATATATATATATATATATATAATATATATATATATAAACACGAACAAATTTTATTAGATTTTGTCGCCCAATGATTGTGATTTTAGATCCGCAAACTCATAAAAATGCTCTAATTCACACGAACGTGTAATTGTTTGTTTTTGGCTGAAGTAAAACCACAAATCTATATTTCTGCCTATTATGTAGGCTAGGGAAATATGTCCCTTTAGGGCACGGTAATTTTGGGTTACGTGTGTAATATTTGCGTATATATACGTGTGTCTGTTAGAGTGGGAACGTGTTTCACCTGCATGTGTTCACCTGCATGTGTTCACCTGCATGTGTTCACCTGCATGTGTTCACCTGCATGTGTTCACCTGCATGTGTTCACCTGCATGTGTTCACATTTAAGAGGTTATTAAGTAATTAAGTAAATTCAGACTATGACTTCGTGATTAAGATAAGTCGTACAGGTCTCTAAAGTTGTTATTTAAGATCTTCGTAAGTCCTGCACCTGGGCCATTTCTGTACGCAAAGTCCAGCCATGTGGTTGATTGTAGGTAGGATTTGGACTTCGATGCAAGTTCTGCCTTCAATGACTTACCTTGATCCCTTCCAAGTCTAGAGAAACTAAGAGCTGAGATATGAAGACAGATCTAATGCTACTAATTCTAATTCTGATAATAATATGATCATAAGTTAGTATTATAACATATAGTAATACATAATAAATAATATAATAAAAATAAGATTAATAATAATTGAAGACGAATGATGATAATAAATCATATTATTATGAAGACAATTACTCTCCACATGAAGCACCACTGACAACAGGGCCTCCCGGTCAGCGTTTTTTGTCTCCGGTACGATACGTTTGCTCTGTAAAAATGTCGGCATCGTTAACCTCGGTGCCTGACGCATGATAATACATAACTCGAATTTTTGGTACCGGATAATATTTGTGTTTTTACATATCGTTATACTAATGGCGCTCACCACCCTCTTTTAATACATTACTCGAAAATATATGTATTGCGATTTTCCACTATTTCATTGTCAACTTCCGTTTCAAGATTATTATAAACCGATTTTTTTTTAATTTTGTTTTGATTTGAAAAGTAATGATATTTGATTATGTATGAATGATATTAATATTATTGATGTTTTAATGTCATAAAATTTGTGTTTATGATGAACATTACTTTCATGTGTTGTTTATAAAGCATTTTTAATATATGGCTGGATAATAGAGCACTAATAAGTAAATATTTAATTAAATTCCGAAAATTAATTGTTTGTACACTAATCAAAGTTCAAAGTTATTTACACATGTGACAATTGATGCAAATTGAAAATCCTCCGGTTATAACTTGTTTGTTCGCGCGCGCGCGCACACATACCAAAGAACCAAAGAGCCAAAGCTTAACCCCCGCAAGCTCAACTAGGTAAGTACACACACACACACACCCACACACACACACACACACACACACACCACACACACACACACACACACACACACACACTAATTGTTCTAATTTAATAAATGTAAATTATTACATAAAATTCCTCTCACTCACTTTCTCCATTGTATGTCTTAAGGCAAATATAGTTTTCAACTAAACAACTCGCCTTAATTATCATTTATTTTTCAGTTAGTTCCTGTAATGTTTATATATAATTACAAACAGTAGCTACTTTTTAATCCTCTGACACAATCTCACTTTCACAAAATACTTTCTGACACCAGTTAACTTTCTTCCCTTAGAAGAACATAAATATTTACAGTAGACTATTAAAGTCTACTCATTGTCAAGAAATAATATCAAGAAGTGAGGTGAATCCACGTTTAAAGACCTGCGTCTTTACATGTAGTCTTGATTCGATCAAAATCACACTCACTCCTCCCCCCCCCCCAAAAAAAAAATCTATCAGTTACGGGCTATTCATGCCCGTGCCACCTCTTGGGTGACTTAATCGTCATCAATCAATCAATCATGTAGTCTTAGTATACTTGTGTCCTTTATGCCACGTGAATATTCTGAAGATGGAAATAGAATGGACAGACTAAGCAAATTAGTGTTTTTCACCCCTTCCCTCTAGAGTCTAGATGGTAAAAGGTATTTACATAAAATGGAAATTATCTATATGAAAATTTGCTATTGTTTATGACTGTCCACAGTAGGCCAGATGCTGGGGTTAGACTGACCGAACTTTGCAGGAGAATGGTCTGGGGTATGAGACAGACATAGGCTGATCAGGGGTCAGAGAAAGTTAAATTCTTTAAGATATATTAGCATTTATAGAGACCCTCATGCGATTTTCATGAAGTCAAGTGTCAAATATTTGGTGTGTTCCCGTAGAGGTTTTAGTGATAATAACATTACCTTTCCTGAAAGACCCATAGAGTTGTTCCAGTGCTTCTTAATATATTTTTTCAGAGAGAAGAAGATGAGGGTGAGGACGTGGGAGTGAAGGGAGAAAGGGTACACAGAGAAGGGTGGGGAAGAGACCCTGTGTGTGTGTGAGTGTGTGTGTGTGTGTGTGTGTGTGTGTGTGTGTGTGTGTGTGTGTGTGTGTGTGTGTGTGTGTGTGTGTGTGTGTTTTATGATATCGTGCATTTGTTTCCCCCAGTGATCATGGCTAGGGTGTAATTTTATGAACGTTTCTCTAAATATTTAATGTCAACCCCAACCCCGTGTCTATGAGATTAGTGCATAAAGCTCTTGAAATAACATTACCAGCACCCGTCCGCCACTGTCTCTCACACACGTGCGTTTGTTTATCTAAATTGCTTTATTTGGCGTGTTATTAACACGGCGGAAGCAGGAAAAGGAGGCAAGTATCATCACTAGTAAAGCAAGAAGTACAACAATAGTAGCAACAACAGGAGCAGCAGCAGAACCAACAGCTGAAC
>WNGS01066681.1:9660312-9673128 GCA_020271785.1 Procambarus virginalis | reverse complement strand
GCCCCGAGCATCCACAGGGCTGAGCAAATTGGAAGTTTATGCTTGACGAGGCTTCTGGAACAGTGAAGCTGGCACTCCAGAGGCTTCTGGAACAGTGAAGCTGGCCTCCAGAGAGTTCTGGAACAGTGAAGCTGGCCTCCAGAGACTTCTGGAACAGTGAAGCTGGCCTCCAGAGACTTCTGGAACAGTGAAGCTGGCCTCCAGAGAGTTCTGGAACAGTGAAGCTGGCCTCCAGAGAGTTCTGGAACAGTGAAGCTGGCATCCAGAGAGTTCTGGAACAGTGAAGCTGGCATCCAGAGAGTTCTGGAACAGTGAGGCTTGCCCCCCAGAGGCTTCTGGAACAGTGAGGCTGGCCCCCCAGAGGCTTCTGAACAGTGAAGCTGGCCTCCAGAGTCTTCTGGAACAGTGAAGCTGGCCTCCAGAGAGTTCTGGAACAGTGAAGCTGGCCTCCAGTGAGTTCTGGAACAGTGAAGCTGGCCTCCAGAGAGTTCTGGAACAGTGAAGCTGGCATCCAGAGAGTTCTGGAACAGTGAAGCTGGCCTCCAGTGAGTTCTGGAACAGTGAAGCTGGCCTCCAGAGAGTTCTGGAACAGTGAAGCTGGCCTCCAGTGAGTTCTGGAACAGTGAAGCTGGCCTCCAGAGAGTTCTGGAACAGTAGAGCCGGGCCCCGGAGTCTTCTGGAACAGTAGATCTTGCCTCCAGAAGAAGATATAGGCAAATATAGAGGGAAAAAATAGAGCTGCATGAATATGTATTATCTAGGATCAGAAGAAAAAAGAGGCAACAAGGACGGTGAAAAGAAAAGAGAAAAGAAAGATGCGGTAGAAAGACGAGAGGATGGAGATAAGGTTAGATGAAAGAAGAATAAGTGAGAAGCACTTAGGAAGTGGAACGGTGGTAAGTAAAAAAAATGAATTGTATAGAATAGAGGAAGAACAATCAGGTAAGAATATACAAAGATTGAACAAGATGGAACTAAATGGTAAAAAATATGCGAGACAGAAGACCATGATAAAGGAAAGATAAGAAAACAAGAGACGCAGCAGAAAAACATTTGTAATATATTATATATATATATATCTATTATATATATATATATAGATATATATATATATTATATATATATATATATATTGTGTGTGTGTGGTGTGGTGTGAGTCAAGATCTTGCGTGTGAGCCAAGATCTTGCATATAACGTATAAATGGGTCACCACAGAGCAACCCAAGACAATGAAGACAAATAACACGAAGATTTCCTGCTGGCTGGCGCAGAGTTCAGTCTTAGTTTGTATTCTTTGAGAGGAGGACAACTCGATTTAAGTTAGTCTCCGCCCCGACAAAGTTTCAGAAACTCTTACGAAGTCTCACTTCCGTTTTGCTGTTAACTTGTTCTTTTTTTCATTCCTTTATATGTTCTTAATTGTTATTTAAGGCTCGCTGCTTAAGACCGGCTTAATTATATATATATTCAATATATAATAATATATTATGATATAAATATATATATATTATATAATATATATATTAATATTATATATATAAATTAATGATAGACTCACACGCGAGCGCGAGCGCGCGCACACACGTTCCCCCAACACCACCCAACGATAATAATTCATCAGCACAAAGCAAGAATTGTTGTTGGGAATTATGTTAAAGATTCAGCTACTGGGACCCAACGTTCCAAGTAGCACGGTCTATGGCGATCCCGTAGAGAAAGGGGGGGGACTTAACTGGTGCAGGAGCGGCTGGGTTGGACTGATAAGAAAAAAAAAGTACAGGGGCCGTAGACGTGGTAAATTATACATTCCGGTCCTGCCGGCCGACACTGCCAGTTACATTAAGGCTTCACCCACGGCGGAAAATATATCGCCGTAAATCAAGCTCGCCACGGAGGGTGAAGTCTTCAGAGAGCGCGGTAAAGTAACTTTGGTAGCGACAGGGTTAAATTGACAGGAAACCTTTAAAAGGTATATCAGTCTTTGGAGAAATTCTGACGCTGTGTGAACTGTGCAAAGCTTTGTTGTCCTAGTTGAAAACCCATGGCTAAATGATATTTATATATATAGTATAAATATATAAATAGATAGATATATATAATATTATATATATTATATATATCTATATATATATATATAGTGCCAATTGACGATCACTAAACACGAGCATTGTATGCGGAAAAACACAAAGAAATGGAGAAGAGAGATGACGTTTCGACTCGCGAAAGTTCAGTTGTCAACATCAGACAGACAGTCTGATTTGACAACGACTTTCGGGAGTCGAAACGTTCATCTCTCTTCTCCATTTCTTTGTGGTGTTTCCGCATATATATAATATAGATAAATATATATAGATTATATAATATATATATATTAGATATATATAATATTATATACTCCAATCAGGTTCCTTGTCACACCACGTATGCAGTCCTTATAATAATTCCCTGGCCATCTGAAGCGACGTGGAGAATATATTTTCCCCTAAAGTTAGATGAGCCGTGAGATCCTCTTGAATGCTAGCCGGCCGGAGTAGCGGTTCAAACTCTATCAGGAAAATCCATTAGGAGTTGGGAGGCACATCTTCCGAGAGGTCTCAAGATGTATTCCTTAGGAGTGATTACGTTGAAAACGACAATGTTTTGTTTTTGTTTTATTGGGGTAGTGATTGAGTAAATGGCGTTTTGGTAATAGGAAATTAGGATGTAGCAGGGGTTGTAATTGATTTGTTGATTTTAACAGGTTTGTTGTGTTAGAATCTGTCCTGTAACAGGCGAAATGGTTATCTTGTATACTACAGGTCTTACTAAAAGACTGTCACTCTGCTGGAGGTCTTACAACAAGTCACTTATTTGAAGGTTATCTTGAGATATTTCGGGCTTTTAGTGTCTCCGCGCGGCCCGGTCTCGATACCAGGCCCTCCACCCAGCGAAGCAGACCCGTGACAAGCTGACCTTCACACCAGGTACCTATTTTACTGTCTAGGTAAACATTGAGGCATAGGGTGAAATGAAACTCGGCACATTGTTTCTCCGGCGCGACCCGGGATGAACCAGGACCACAGGATCACAAGATCCAGCGTGCTGTCCGCTCGGCCGACCGGCTCCTTCTCCACTACTTATAGTCACTCTCTGGAACACCTATATGTTTCCCCCCTTTAATATGTCCCTAAGTCGCAGCGAGTAGGCAGCATATAAGTAAGTATTACACTGCTTTACAGAAATATCGATCTACGAGTTAACTGTATACTTTATCCGGTTAAAATACAACAAGTGACAGCGAAATTGTGTTGTATGCAGTAACTGTTGCCTTTGACTACAGAAATGTAATTCCATTGTTGTGATGGTACTGTCCGGCTCACCATAATATATATGCATGAAATTCAAATCTCTTGATAAATTGAGTAAAAAAATATAGACCTGTTAGTAAACCATGTATATAAGAATATATATAAATATTATATAATATTATATATATTATATATATATATATTATATATGCATATATGATTCTCTTCTACAATAAATGGGAATTATTATAATATATTACGTAAAAAATTTATACTTTATTGTAATATTAGATATTAATATAGCAAATAACACTGCAGAAGACTAAAGATGCTATACTGTTCGATCTAATCGCCTTCTCAAGCATTTGAGAAGAAGAGCATTCACTTCTCGGATGAGGAATTAACGAAGGTTGGCATTTCTATTCACGCTGTGTGTATGATCGTTTTGACTTGTGCTAATATTTATATAATTATAATAATTAATATTAAATAAATAGAAATATGATATATAAATAAAATATTTATCTTATATTAGAAATGCAGCTTCGTCTACAAACCCCGATATTATTAAACTGTAAAATTTACTTATTAATTTAATAATAAAAATTTTATAGCCTTACAGTAGAGTAAACCCTTGCCGCGGCGGAGTTCTATGCAATATAAATTTGCCATTTTTAGAAACTCAAAGGGTCTTCTTCAAGTCAAGAAGTGGCCCAAACCTATTCAGTATAAAGTGCAAAGAAGTGCAGGCTCTTGCTTTTAATGGGCCATTTTGATCTCCCTTGAAGCGATCAATGCCCGCTCTTTCAAGCCACATTTAATTGGAAGTAGGTGTTATAAAAATCAATCAATTAGGAAGCTGTGGTGACACCCTCCAATTCCTTACGTCATCAGGGCTGAGGTCTGAGGGTGTCTTGATGCTGCTGGCTGTAGCAAGGCTCCATTTAATGATGTCGTTGACTACATGCTTTGTGAATATTCTCTCTGATCTACTAGAGACAAAATTGCGCAGGCAGTATTGCGTAACCGATGTTCATTAGCTCCTGCACATGTCCTCAGTAAGCTTAGGTGTGCCAGAGTAAGAGGACCTAACAAATTAAACGAACTTGGTACGGGGGTGATTGATAACTGCGTAGGATTATAGATGGCCAATGGGAAATTCTAGCATGTGGAGCTTTCACAAGTAGAAAGTGTATTCATTCATTCACTGATAACGTACTTAAGCACTACAAGGGTGATATTGTTTACCAGGGAACTATCACAATGGAAGATGTAGTTTCTCTTTTAGGAATTTGATCTGAGTACAGAAGTTACAGGAACATTTTAGTATCTCCCGCAATAAACTTTAACCTTTCAATGCTTTGGAAGACTTCCACCAAATCGATAGAACCAATTTACGGGGACTTTTAAAAGACAAACGAACGTAAGAAGGCAAAAATAACGAGTAACAAGAAATTATATGTACAAAGTCGACGTTCCACTGAAGGTTATCTCGGTAAAGACGATAAAACTCAGTAAGGTAAGAGATCCTCGGGGCCAGGTTCCTCTCACTTGCTGGAAGGTCCCGGAGCCATAAACTAGATACAGCGGTAAAATGGAAGAGGAAAAACCGAGAGAGACGAGACTTTAAAGTTGTTGGCCTTATTAGGGGTGGGCCAGATCAGGATGCAAGGTAAGCTGTAGGAATATATTGGAGCGTTGTAAACACTGAGCGCGACTTGTTTAGAAGAAGCTGTTTAAAGAGGTGTTAGCAGTAATATTTTAGGCACTGCTCCGGATTTTTCTCAAGTTCTCGGTTTCCTTTCGGAAGTGTGTCATTTTTTGGATTCCTTTGTTTTTTTCCTCCAGATAGGGGGAAAAAACAAAGTGACACCCCCCAAAAAAAACACAGTGATAACCCAAACGACCCAAAAGAACCAAAGGAAACCTAAAAACTCAAAATGATAAAGTTTTATCCATGTTTGTCGCACTACATGTGAAATTTGCTTCCACCACTCTAAATGTACGGAGTCTGTCTCTAATTATCAGCTGATTTACTCGTCAGGTAATCTTTTGAATATTTTGGTGCTTTTTAAAGATCTCTTAGACTAATGTAAAGACGCTAATAAGAAGATTTTGGAAAAAATAGCCGGCCAGAAGTCTAGTTCCTTGTTTTAAAATGAATTTTAGAATTCGTAGTGTGATTCTTATATTTTTTATATAATTTCTTGTATATTATTTATTTTTGTAGAATATTCTTATGTTGGGTGATGTTTGTATAATGTGTGATTGATAAGTGGACATTCTTTATTATCTGATGCCTGGTTTTCAATGATAATCAAGTTTATGATTTAAGTTTCATCTCTTAAGACTGTTATGCAAGTTTGGCATTGTTTATCCTGCCTGGAGCACATCTGGTGAGCTGTTTGGACCAATAAGAGAGCGCCATAAAGTCTTGTGAGTCAACACTCATATACTAGACAGTGAAGTTATCATTTTTCTTCATTTGCATCACCAGAGATTCGAACTCGGGTCTGAAAAGAACGAGACAGTTCACCGGTCAACACAATAACGGACACTTATTGTGAGCCTCTGATGGCCTGGCCTGGTAGGAGACATCTTGAGACCCATGTTCGAATCTCCGATTAGTCAAATGAACGAAAAGTATTTGCCCTGCTTGTGTCTTGAAAAAGACTCGTTTTCAGTTAATTTTGGTATTTTTATATCAAAATTAGGCTTTTCGAATTTTGATCATGCACTAGAATTTGATCCTCCCCAGCACAGAACGAACGGACAACCTTTGAAGATTTGTTACCTTCTTGTTTTACCGCCGGGCGCAGCCTCCACGGTCTCATTAAGGAGATAAACTCCTTTACTTTTCTGAACTTTCTTTCAAGAAATATAGACAATCTCCCCCCCCCCTCCTCAGCTCCATGCCCCCCTCCACGAGATCCCCTACCCCCCCAACACCACCATCCCTTCCATTGCCCACCCTTCTAGTTCTTCCTGCTCCCTCCACCACCTCCATCCCCACCCATCCCAACCCCCACCCAACCATCCTGTCTCTACCTACCCTTTATCTATCTCACTCTGTCCTCCAGCGACGAAAGTTTATTTCGTTGCGTCCATTGGTTGTACATTGTGTACTCATCTAGTTGTGCTTGCGGGGGGTTGAGCTTTGGCTCTCTGGTCCCGCCTCTCAACCGGTCAATCAACTGGTATACAGATTCCTGAGCCTACTGGGCTCTATCATATCTACATTTGAAACTGTGTATGGAGTCAGCCTCCACCACATCACTGCCTAATGTATTCCATTTGTTAACTACTCTGACACTGATCTGTGTGTGTGTGTGTGTGTGTGATGTGTGTGTGTGTGTGTGTGTGTGTGTGTGTGTGTGTGTGTGGTGGTGTGTCTGTTTCAAGCATACTAGAATTTCAGTAATTCATTAAAATATTATTATTATTACTATTATATTATTATTATTAATATTAGTATTATTAAGGAAAATAATTATAATACTGTATACATAAAATTACTTCGGGCCTTCTCCCCCCTTCTCTCTCACCCCATTCCTCCTCTCCCCAACACCACCCCTGCTCCCTTTTCCATCCTTCACCCTTTCTGTCTCCTCTCCTCCACCCCCACCCCCTTTAACCCCTCTACTATCCTCCTTTCTAACGCCTATTTCCCAATCTCTCTCCCTCCCCCCCTCTCCCTTCCCTAACAACCCCCCCCCACCCCAACCTGCGAACACCTCGGAGGTTTATGGGGTGAGTAGTAATATATTTGCTCGAACAATGGCCTCGCCAACCACAATAGCTCGGGTGAACAGGAATTAGGAAGAGACAAAGAAAATCCCGAGTCCATTATGTCTCCTTTTCGCTTCTCTCTCTTTCTTTTTTGACCTCCCTCTGTGTCTATGTTGCTTTTTGCCGTTTCCTTGTCTCTCGTTCTTCTGCCTGCTGGGGTGAATATGTCCACCTCTCATTCTTTGTCTACAGGCTACTCTCTGTCAACTTGTCGTTTCCCTGTCACTCTGTCTCCCTGTCACTCTGTCTCCCTGTCATTCGATACTCGTCACTTTCTACCTGTTACTGTTTACATTTCACACTCTGTCTATACCTGTCCAGGTATAGACAGAGTGTGAAATGTAAACAGTAACAGGTAGAAAGTGACGAGTATCGAATGACAGGGAGACAGAGTGACAGGGAGACAGAGTGACAGGGAAACGACAAGTTGACAGAGAGTAGCCTGTAGACAAAGAATGAGAGGTGGACATATTCACCCCAGCAGGCAGAAGAACGAGAGACAAGGAAACGGCAAAAAGCAAACATAGACACAGAGGGAGGTCAAAAAAGAAAAGAGAGAGAAGCGAAGGAGACATAATGGACTCGGGATTTTCTTGTCTCTTCCTAATTCCTGTTCACCCGAGCTATTGTGGTTGGCGAGGCCATTGTTCGAGCAAATATATTACTACTCACCCCATAAACCTCCGAGGTGTTCGCAGGTTGGGGTGGGGGGGGGGTTGTTAGGGAAGGGGGGGAGCAGAGAGATTGGGAAATAGGCGTTAGAAAGGAGGGATAGTAGAGGGGTTAAGGGGGTGGGGGTGAGGGGAGAGGAGACAGAAAGGGTGAAGGATGGAAAAGGGAGCAGGGGGGTGTTGGGGGAGAGGAGGAATGGGGTGAGAGAGAAGGGGGGGAGAAGGACTAGAAGTAATTTTATGTATACAGTATTATAATTATTTTCCTTAATAATACTAATATTAATAATAATAATAAAATAGTAATAATAATATATTTTAATGAATTACTGAAATTCTGTTATTGTTGCCTAATACACACACACACACACACACACACACCACACACACACACACACACACACACACACATACACACACACACACACACACACAGATCAGTGTCAGAGTAGTTAACAAATGGAATACATTAGGCAGTGATGTGGTGGAGGCTGACTCCATACACAGTTTCAAATGTAGATATGATAGAGCCCAGTAGGCTCAGGAATCTGTATACCAGTTGATTGACGGTTGAGAGGCGGGACCAGAGAGCCAAAGCTCAACCCCCCGCAAGCACAACTAGATGAGTACACAATGTACAACCAATGGACGCAACGAAATAAACTTTCGTCGCTGGAGGACAGAGTGAGATAGATAAAGGGTAGGTAGAGACAGGATGGTTGGGTGGGGTTGGGATGGGGTGGGATGGAGGTGGAGGGAGCAGGAAGAACTAGAAGGGTGGGCAAATGGAAGGGAGGGTGGTGTTGGGGGGGTAGGGGATCTCGTGGAGGGGGGCATGGAGCTGAGGAGGGGGGGGAGATTGTCTATATTTCTTGAAAGAAAGTTCAGAAAAGTAAAGGAGTTTATCTCCTTAATGAGACCGTGGAGGCTGCGCCCGGCGTAAAACAAGAAGGTAACAAATCTTCAAAGGTGTCCGTTCGTCTGTGGCTGGGAGGATCAAATTCTAGTGCATGATCAAAATTCGAAAAGCCTAATTTTGATATAAAAATACCAAAATTAACTGAAACACGAGTCTTTTTCAAGACACAATAGCAGGGCAAATACTTTTCGTTCATTTGACTAATCGGAGATTCGAACATGGGTCTCAAGATGTCCTACCAGCCAGGCCATAGAGGCTCACAATAAGTGTCCGTTATTGTGTTGACCGGTGAACTGTCTCGTTCTTTTCAGACCCGAGTTCGAATCTCTGGTGATGCAAATGAAGAAAAAGATAACTTCACTGTCTAGTATATGAGTGTTGACTCACAAGACTTTATGGCGCTCTCTTATTGGTCCAAACAGCTCACCAGATGTGCTCCAGGCAGGATAAACAATGCCAAACTTGCATAACAGTCTTAAGAGATGAAAACTTAAATCATAAACTTGATTATCATTGAAAACCAGGCATCAGATACATAAAGAATGTCCACTATCAATCACACATTATACAACATCACCCAACATAAGAATATCATACAAAAATAAACTAGAATAATACAAGAAATTATATAAAAAATATAGATGAATCACACTACGAATTCTAAAATTCATTTTAAGACAAGGATCTAGACTTCTGGCCGGCTATTTTTTCCAAAATCTTCTTATAGCGTCTTTACATTAGTCTAAGAGATCTTTAAAAAAGCACCAAAATATTCAAAAAGATTACCTGACGAGTAAATCAGCTGATAATTAGAGACAGACTCCGTACATTTAGAGTGGTGGAAGCAAATTTCACATGTAGTGCGACAAACATGCGATAAAACACTTTTATCATTTTGAGTTTTTAGGTTATCACTTTTGGGTTCTTTGGGTTTTTGGGTTATCACTGTGTTTTTTTTGGGGGGTTGTCACTTTGTTTTTTCCCCCTATCTGGAGGAAAAAAAACAAAGGAAATCCAAAAAATGACAAGCACTTCCGAAAAGGAAACCGAGAACTTGAGAAAAATCCGGAGCAGTGCCTAAAATATTACTGCTAACACCTCTTTAAACAGCTTTCTTCTAAACAAAGTCGCGCATCAGTGTTTACAACGCGCCAATATATTCCTACAGCTTACCTTGCATCCTGATCTTGCCACCTATAAAGCCAACAACATTTAAAGTCTCGTTCTCTCTGTGTTTCTCTTCCATTTTACGCTGTTATCTAGTTTATGGCTCCGGGACCTTCCAGCAAGTGAGAGGAACCTGGCCCCGAGGATCTCTTACCTTACTGAGTTTTATCGTCTCTACCGAGATAACCTTCAGTGGAACGTCGACTTTGTAAATATAATTTTTGTTACTCGTATTTTTGCTTAGTTTCGTTTGTCTTTTAAAAGTCCCCGTAAATTGGTTCTATCGATTTGGTGGAAGTCTTCCAAAGCATTAGAAAGGTTCAAAGTTTATTGCGGGAGATACTAAAATGTTCCTGTAACTTCTGTACTCAGATCAAATTCCTAAAAGAGAAACTACATTTCCATTGTGATAGTTCCCTGGTAAGCAATATCACCTTGATAGTGCTTAAGTACGTATCATGGAATGAATGAATACACTTTCTACTTGTGAAAGCTCCACATGCTAGAGATTTCCCATTGGCCATCTATAATCCTACGCAGTTCAATCACCCCGTACCTCAAGTTCGTTTAATTTGTTAGGTCCTCTACTCTGGCACACCTAAGCTTACTGAGGACATGTGCAGGAGCTAATGAACATCGGTTGACCAATCTGGCCTGCGAAATTTTGTCTCTAGTAGATCAGAGAGAATATTCACAAAGCATGTAGTCAACGACATCATTAAATGGAGCCTTGCTACAGCCAGCAGCACAAGGAGAACCCTCAAGACCTCAGCCCTGATGACGTAAGGATATTGAGAGGGTGTCACCAAGCTATCCTAATTGATTGATTTTTAACACCTATCTTCATTAAAGTGGCTTTGAAAGAGCGGGCATTGATCGCTTCAAGGAGATCAAGATGGCCATTAAAAGCAAGAGCCTTGCACTTCTTTGCAACTTTATCTGAATAGGTTTGGGCCACTTCTTGACTTGAAGAAAGACCCTTTGATGTTTCTAAATAAATTAGGCGATAAAGATATTAGGTAGACCAAGGCGTCTGAAACAATTAGACTCCAGTTCCTTCTTGCGGTCAAAAGAGAAGAGCGGTTTTGAATCATATACACGTTCATATTGTAGATATGGCCTGCATTACAACTGATTTGTTATTATTAAATTAATATCTAGAGATAATTTACAATAAAGTATAAATTTCCTTTTAACAGGTATATATATTAAATAAAAACATAATTTCTACCACAGTTGTTGTTTTGTGAGAAGAAAGCTGCATATATATATATATATATATATATATATATATATATATATATATATATATATATTATATATATATATATATATATTATATATATATATATATATATATATATATATATATATATATATATATATATATATATATATATATATATGCAACAATGATCACAAAAACACTGATCCAAATATGCAGAATAACCACATGTGAAAAATAGAAAATGCTTAACGCGTTTTCGGTTAATTCGCCTTCATCAGAGCAAAGTAGAATGAAGATCTTCATCTTCATTCTACTTTGCTCTGATGAAGGCAAATTAGCCGAAAACGCGTTAAGCATTTTCTATTTTTCACATGTGGTTATTCTGCATATATATATACATTATATATATATATATATATATATATATATATATATATATATATATATATATATATATATATATATATATATATATAAAGGTTTCTAACCAGCTATAATTTTTTTACTCAATTTATCAAGAGATTTGAATTTCATGCATATATATTATGGTGAGCCGGACAGTACCATCACAACAATGGAACTTACATTTCTGTCAGCAAAAGGCAACAGTTACTGCATACAACACAATTTCGCTGTCACTTGTTGTATTTTAACGGATAAAGTATACAGTTAAACCTCGTAGATCGATATTTCTTGTAAGACAGTGTAATACTGATATATATGCCTCTTCGCTGCGACTTAGGGACATAACAAAGGGGGGAAAAATAGGTGTTCCAGAGAGTGACTATAAGTAAGTGGAGAAGGAGCCGGTCGGCCGAGCGGACAGCACGCTGGACTTGTGATCCTGTGGTCCTGGGTTCGATCCCAGACGCCGGCGAGAAACAATGGGCAGAGTTTCTTTCACCCTATGCCTCTGTTACCTAGCAGTAAAATAGGTACCTGGTGTTAGTCAGTTGTCACGGGCTGCTTGCTGGGGGTGGAGGCCTGGTCGAGGACCGGGCCGCGGAGACACTACAAGCCCCGAATCATCTCAAGATAACCTCAAGATAAGTGACTGTTAGTAAGACCTCCACAGAGTGACAGTCTTTTAGTAAGACCTGTAATACAAGATAACCATTTCGCCTGTTACAGGACAGAATTCTAACACAACAAACCTGTTAAAATCAACAAATCAATTACAACACCCTCTACATCCTAATTTCCCTCATTACCAAACGACCAATATTACTCATCATCCCCCAATTAAACAAAAAAAAAAACATTGTAGTTTCTCAACGTACATCACTCCTAAGGAATACATCTTGAGACCTCTCGGAAGATGCTGCTCCCAACTCCTAATGGATTTTCCTGATAGAGTTTGAACCGCTAATCAGGCCGGCTTAATCTTCAAGAGGATCTCACGGCTCATCTAATTTAGGGGAAAATATATTCTCCACGTCGCTTCAGATGGCCAGGGAATTATTCTAAGGATGCATAATGTGTGACAAGGAACCTGATTGGAGTATATATATATATATATATTTATATATATATATATATATATATATATATATATATATATATATGCGGAAACCCACAAAGAAATGGAGAAGAGGATGAACGTTTCGACTCGCGAAAGTCGTTGTCAACATCAGACTGTCTGTCTGATGTTGACAACGACTTTCGCGAGTCGAAACGTTCATCTCTCTTCTCCATTTCTTTGTGGTTTTTCCGCATACAAATGATCAGTGTTTATGATCGTCAATTGCATATATA
>WNGS01066681.1:9631978-9638137 GCA_020271785.1 Procambarus virginalis | reverse complement strand
ACATACATCAACCTCTCTGCCGGCACAGGAGGCAGGGGCCGCGGCGACACACAGAGAAAGAGACAGTCAGTCAAGTACAGGCAATTAGATCATCGGTACAACTTCTTTCCAATAGGATCCGAGACCCTTGGTCTATGGGGAGAGAGTGCAAGGAAGGTTTCTATGGATGCTTAGTTTCCAAGCGCTATTGACACACAGAGACCTTAGGCGCAAGTTCTCTTTCAGCGCCTAAGTGTCGCGAACCCGAGGGGGAATGCTCGCTGCATCTCCGGTTCCTGCCGGCGTCGGAGGAAATCTACAGTCTATAGGAAGCGAACTTTTTCTTGTTTCCTCTCAATGTCATTTTTCTATAAAATCAGATTATGTAACTGTAAACCTGCATAAAAAAGGTCACAATAGTACACCATAAAAAGGGGGGTACACTGGGACCACAGCAATCCCAGTGGTCCCAGCAGTACCAGCAGCAATCCCAGTGGTCCCAGCAGCACCAGCAGCAATCCCAGTGGTCCCAGCAGCAGCAGCAGCAATCCCAGTGGTCCCAGCAGAAGCAGAACTCGACACTGAGGCTTAGACGAAGGAGAGAGTTCATCTCCGATTAGCACTTACATAATCTATCTGTAAGACCACAAGGGGAAACAAGCAACAACAGACAGACAACAGGAGACAGGGAAACAGTAGACAGGGAAACAGTAGACAGGGAAACAGCAGACAGGAAACAGTAGACAGGGAAACAAGAACAAGCAACAAGAGACAGGTCAAAGGGGGGACAGGGAATAAGAGATCTCAGAGCTTCAACAGGGCCACATAAAATGACCTCTCACGCTCTGACCATTCATACGTGTTTTTTTTTGGTAAGTGAGAAATAGCAAATGCATGTTTTAATTTCTCGCGCCTTCTCCTTTTTAACGACCTTTATTATTTTTGTAACTCAGTTTCTCTTTAGTTTCTCTAACGTCTCTTTGCTCCATCATCATCTCTCTCTCTCTCTCTCTCTCTCTCTCTCTCTCTCTCTCTCTCTCTCTCTCTCTCTCTCTCTCTCTCTCTCTCTCTCTCTCTTCCGCCTGCTTTTGACGTCTCGTGTGTATAAGCCCATCAGAACTGTTTTGGAAGATCATCTTTTATGGAGAGAAAAACTTTGGCGCCAGCAGTTGTGGAAGTCCCGGCGGGGCTCCTGAAGTGTTGGTGGTAGCCCCCGGGCCTCCTGAAGTGTTGGTGGTAGCCCCGGGCTCCTGAAGTGTTGGTTGTAGCCCCCGGGGCTCCTGAAGTGTTGGTGGTAGCCCCCGGGCCTCCTGAAGTGTTGGTGGTAGCCCCGGGGCTCCTGAAGTGTTGGTTGTAGCCCCCGGGCCTCCTGAAGTGTTGGTGGTAGCCCCGGGGCTCCTGAAGTGTTGGTGGTAGCCCCCGGGCCTCCTGAAGTGTTGGTGGTAGCCCCGGGCCTCCTGAAGTGTTGGTGGTAGCCCCGGGGCTCCTGAAGTGGTGGTGGTAGCCCCGGGGCTCCTGAAGTGTTGGTGGTAGCCCCGGGCCTCCTGAAGTGTTGGTGGTAGCCCCGGGCCTCCTGAAGTGTTGGTGGTAGCCCCGGGCCTCCTGAAGTGTTGGTGGTAGCCCCGGAGGCTCCTGAAGTGTTGGTGGTAGCCCCGGGGGCTCCTGAAGTGGTGGTGGTAGCCCCGGGACTCCTGATGGGGTGGTGGTAGCCCCGGGACTCCTGAAGTGTTGGTGGTAGCCCCGGGACTCCTGAAGTGTTGGTGGTAGCCCCGGGCCTCCTGAAGTGTTGGTGGTAGCCCCGGGGCTCCTGAAGGGGTGGTGGTAGCCCCGGGGGCTCCTGAAGGGGTGGTGGTAGCCCCGGGGGCTCCTGAAGGGGTGGTGGTAGCCCCGGGACTCCTGAAGGGGTGGTGGTAGCCCCGGGGCTCCTGAAGGGGGTGGTGAATAGAAGGGCTGGTTCTTCTATCATATCTATTACATATTTCTCTGTCTCTCTTGCATACACACATACAAATAGCCCCAGGAAGCAGCCCGTAGCAGCTGTCAATCTCCCAGGTACCTATTTATTGCTAGGTGAACAGGTGCACCAGGATGAAAGAAACTTTTTACTATTTGTTTCTGTCTCGACCGGGAATGGAACCCGGGCCCCTTAGGACTACGATCCTAGACGGGAAAGGAAAGGAAAAGTCGGCCAGAGAACAGTGGAGGCGTCGAGACTAGAGATGAAAGTCGCGGATTGATTGATTGATAAAGATTAATACCACCCAAGAGGTGGCACGGGCATGAATAGCCCGTAAAAAGTCGCGGAGATAATCCAGGAGGTTTTATTGGTAAGGGTATAGACGTAGTAGGGTATAGGGCTGGGCAGGAGGTGAGGTGTGGGAGGGTAGAAATGTCCCTGGATATAGAGAAAAGTTACAGCCCCGCTCCTATGCCAGGTAAGTCCACTATGGGCTCACAATAGCCCGTGCTACTTGACCCGCTCCTGTGCCAGGTAAGTCCACTACGGGCTCACAATAGCCCGTGCTACTTGGAACTTTTTGTTCCCAGTAGCTGAATCAAAAACAACAACTACAAGGGAAATAGAAATGGGATGAAAGCTGATTAGGTAGGAGGTTGTTGGGTGGCTGGGAGGTGTGGTTGGAGGTTGTTGGGTGGCTGGGAGGTGTGGTTGGAGGTTGTTGGGTGGCTGGGAGGTGTGGTTGGAGATTGTTGGGTGGCTGGGAGGTGTGGTTGGAGGTTGTTGGGTGGCTGGGAGGTGTGGTTGGAGATTGTTGGGTGGCTGGGAGGTGTGGTTGGAGGTTGTTGGGTGGCTGGGAGGTGTGGTTGGAGATTGTTGGGTGGCTGGGAGGTGTGGTTGGAGGTTGTTGGGTGGCTGGGAGGTGTGGTTGGAGGTCGTTGGGTGGCTGGGAGGTATGGTTGGAGGTCGTTGGGTGGCTGGGAAGTGTGGTTGGAGGTCGTTGGGTGGCTGGGAGGTGTGGTTGGAGGTCGTTGGGTGGCTGGGAGGTGTGGTTGGAGGGGAGGATAGGGAAGGAGAGCGCTGATTCACGTTACCGTCAGCACTGGCGACTGATAATACCATTGACTTAAATTAAAGAATATGGCACTTGCACTCGTTGTTACTTCCCCTTGTTCCATATTTATTCATGGTTGGTGTTCCTGAGTGTTCTGGTAGGTGGGTGATGACCCATGCTACTCTCTTCCTCTTTAATGTCAACTTCTCTTCTCATTGCTTTTTCCCTACTCTACTCTATTTGCTCAGTATCAAAACATTTTTACCCTCATTATTCAAGGAAATTTCCGAAACCCCATTGAAGGTTAATATATTGTTAATACCATATTTAATGGTCTAATTCACATATTTTCCTATTCCGTAGTATATGACCCCAGTCTATACACTTCCACCAAGTTTGTGTCAGTATGACATAAGTGTATTAAACTCTGAATGTGCAAGACTCTTTCCGCATGCAAGCAGTCAGCTTGCATGCGGAAAGAGTCAATCAACCTTCTAGAGCAATCAACCTTCTCTCATTTTTAATGATTTTCTTTGAGAATGCACAGAAAGTGAGCACGGAACAACGTCCAGCAATGTTTTTGCTTTAATACCTTAATGTTTGTATGTGTGGTTCTTATGGATGGCTAGTGTTTAACAATCAGTGAGTTCTACCACTTTATGCCACTCTTGACAGACTTCATGGTGGCACCTTTTGCGTTATAACTGACATATTCTGCAGTTCGAATTCTTTGTCGAATCTGGCCTTAAATGTGTGGATAAAGGTGGCTTTTCACTACTGCTTCTATCAGTGCAGTCCAATTGTTTACCACTAGTACAGGGTACGAATATTTCTCTACATTTCTTCTGCTCATTTTCGTTTGTAGATCATTTCAAAGTGGTTGTCCATATCCTCCATGTCTATTCCTCTTGCAGGCGATGAGTCACAATAACGTGGCTAAAGTATGTTGACCAAACCACACACTAGAAGGTGAAGAGACGGCGACGTTTCGGTCCGTCCTGGACCATTCTCAAGTCGATTGTGATGAGAAAGTAGAGACAGGCAATAAATAGGCAAGAGAAAGCTGAGGAGCAAGGTAAGGTAAGGTAAGGTATTCCTCTTAATATCGTGAAGGTTGTGATCATATCTCTTCTATTTCTTGTGTCCTCTGAGGTCACGAGACTTAGTTTCCTTAGTCTTTCCTCATAGGTAATACTCTTAGTTCTCGTACTAATCTTGTTGCAAACCTTTTCACTATTTTTGTGGGTATTTGTGGGTGTTGGTGGCAGAGTTTGTGTGCAGGTGTTGGTGGTGGTGATGGTGGTTGATGTAGTTAGTAATGGTGGTGGTAGCGGGGGATGAGTCGGTGTGGTAGTGACTGCCAAAGAAAGGGATGATGTACCAAGTCTGAATCGGAATAAAATTATCTCTAAAATGTTTGTTTAATTTGGATAAAAATGTTTTTCCAAACACCTTCTCTGGCTGGGAAATCGAGATGCAAGATACCGCCAAATATAATTGCGTTTTTAAATATTTACTTCATATTTTTCAACGCGGTAAATATGCCCTGTCATGAACCACTTTGTGGAAATTCATTATTCGTCGAGATTTCCTTCACATATTTATGCTGTGTTGGCGTCAACAAGATCAATGTAATAAGAGAATGCTATTCACTGCTTAGAAGAGGAGATAATCACACAAGAATCTTATTGTGCTCGTCTGAAAGAGTTTCGTCAAGATGGTAATATTCTGTGCTGTGAAGGATGCGTGGACTCCAAGACGGGAACCATAGTATTGGAAGACCTCCAAGGCCTTATTGTTATTATCTACAACTTAATAGCTACAACAGTTATTATTATTATCTACAACTAAACGACAGGAAAGCCAAATAGGAACTAGACAATGGCAATATGGTAACTATATTATATTATAAAGAGCAGCTCAGTCACCAGAAGCAACGGATTCGTACTATTAATTATGGAGGACTTCAACCATGGCATGACAGACTGGGATAAAGGGAATTCACACGAGCGCAAAGTCACATAAACATAAAGCCAAAATAATGGTAGCAGCAACTTTCTTAGCCAAAAATGGCAGGCTACGCACACTCATGCATGAGTAATGATGAGCCAGACTCAACCTGACATTCATTTGATCGAGTCAGACGATTAGGAAGTCAGTTTTGAAGGCCACCCGAGAATGAGCCATTACTGTGTTCTGACATCTCAGAATCTGATAAAAAATAAAAGATTTCCTATTAAGGGAAAAGATCGGGATGTGAAATCTATCTCACCCATAAATGGTGAAAACTCAGAACTATCTCACCCCAAAAGAGAGGATATTAAATGCCATACAAGTAATCCTTGCGAATGAACAAAGGGTGTGATGCAAGGTAAACGATCTCAAGGACACTGAGAAACTACAGGAACAGCAGAGAGTAGAAGAAGGTAACACAGGGCCAGAACTGAGTGTCTCATAGTGAGAAACGATGCAGGAAGAATGATAAAGCGCCCCGACAGATAAAATAAAGACCCAAGCCAAGACGTTTCGCAGCCACACCAGGTGGAAAGCGACAAGAAACACAGGTCGCAACAAAGAGTAGCAGAAAATACTCTCACAGAGAATGACAAGGATGTGTGTGTGCGTGTGTAAGAACTCACAACTCATCCTCGACTCCAGTCCATTACATCCAGCGGTCGACCCCACAGACGCATTCATAAATTTTTACATGCTGTTCATTCAAAATGGGAATTTTCTCAAATATAAATTAATATTGTAATATATTAGCATATTGTGTATATATAGGCATAGGTTAGGTTAGGTGTTTAGGTTCTGTTGCCGATTATTTGTATTTGTAGTACGTGGGTGAAGCATTTACAGCGTTGTGGTCCGAACAAAATTCGTCAGTGAAGCACTTGTCCGGGAAGTGTTCGAACGAAATCAGTTGTGAGTCGTGTGTGTGTAAACCGTTTTCCATTCATAAACAGAGGGTTTGGCGGGTGCATGGAATCACTGTTGGGTCTTTATTTGGAGGACGGGCTGGGAACTCAACAGGAGATTCCTGGAAGTCTTCATAATTTAACAAGAATATGAGTGGGATGTTGAACATCACCGGAGAACTTTGTAACTGCGAGATGGAGGCATCTGCTGGACCTGTGTATCTCCAAGGCTCTGACACCAGACAGGAGAT
>WNGS01066681.1:9626978-9629478 GCA_020271785.1 Procambarus virginalis | reverse complement strand
ATCAAAAACAAACAAACGCAGAAACGAAACACAATCGAACTCAAAACGGGAGGCGACTCATCACAGCACACTTGATCGAAGTGACCACAGCTCATCCGGGACTCAAGAACGAACATTAACACATCAATTCCTTATAAATAAATAATATAAAAATACTTTTGGTCTATAGTTCTTGCAAGGGAATTGCAAGCCTTTCTCTTCTCGGTCTGTAAGGGGGCAGAATAGGCCTTGATCTCTTAGACTATTAGCGTAAGCCTCAATATCTCCGAGCAAAAAGTTATTTCAACTCGCCCCACTTCTGGTGGCTGAGGTATTTTTGGAGGTGGCTGCAATATATTTGGAGGGGTAGGAGGAGGAGGTATATTTGGGGTGGGGGGAGGAGGAAGTATATTTTGGAGAGGTATAATTAAAGGAGAAGTGAGGACTATTTCGGGAGGATGAGGTATATCTGAGGTAGTTGAGGTATATTTAGAGGGGGGAGTAGGGGGGCTGAGGTATGTTTAAAGGGGATTAGGTATATTTAGAGGCAGGTGGGGGGGGGGGCTGAGGTATATCTGAGGTGGATTATATATATTACGTCCTTAGAGACTCTTCACCCCTTTCTTCTCATAATCTTTTATTCGTTCTTTCCTACTTCTCTCGTTCCTCCTTCTCCTTCCTTCTTCCTTCTTCCTTCTCCTTCCTTCTTCCTTCTCCATCTTTCCCTCAATCCTTCGTGCTACGACAAATTACTCAAAGGGGAGTTATAAAAAGAAGGAGTAAAAATAGAAAGGAGAAAAGAGAAATTCATGCATTAGAGACCTCGTTAGTACACCACTAAAGAGACCTCGTTAGTACACCACTATAGAGACCTCGCTAGTACACCACTATAGAGACCTCGCTAGTACACCACTATAGAGACCTCGCTAGTACACCACTATAGAGACCTCGTTAGTACACCACTATAGAGACCTCGCTAGTACAGCACTAGAGGCCTCGTTAGTACAACACTATAGAGCGCTAATAAAATTACTTATCCTCTTCACGTTCTGTCCGCTTTATTTCTTATCTTCCCGTTCCTTCTCACCCACCACATTCTTCCTCTTGCTCCTCCTCTCTCCATTCCAGTTCTCACCACCCGTGCCAGGCTCCTGACCTCTGGGGGTTCTTCGTGACAATGTTTATAATCTCGGAGATCCTGACGTGGTTCTCTTTTATCGTCCTGGTTTAATTTATATGTATTATTTATTTTAAAGACGGTTTAATATGTTGGCATTTTAATTAAACTACAGTCGTAATAACTTGGCGCTTTCCTCCCGATAATTCCCTTCTCTCCCACCTCTCCCTCCCTCTCCCTCTCTCTCTCTCTCTGCGCCTCTCTCTTCTCTCACCTTTCCCAACACTCTGCTCACTAGTCATCCAGAAACACATCACTAATCTCCTCTGTCATTCATCATATAAATAGTTTTTTTCGAAATGTATTATTCTCAGCACGCCCTTCGGCCGCACCCTCAACCACTCTCTCTTTACCTCCTCCACCTCTCATCTCTCTACCTTTCTCTCACCCTACTCTCTCTCTCTACCTCCCTCTCACCTCTCACTCTCTCTACCTCTCCTCTCTAACTTCTTCCTCTAATGCTTTTATCCTTCCTTTTCTCTACTTTCTTCAATTCCTCGATCATCTCCCACTAGCTCGGTTCCCCTCTTCATCGCATTTTCTCGGATTCCCCATTAATTGCATTTCCACTCATCTCTCCCCCTCTTTATCCCATGTCCAATCCCAACCATTGTGGTGGACGGTAGAGCGACGTTCTCGCTTCAGGCAGGTCGGCGTTCAGTCCCCGACCGTCAAGTGGTTGGGCACCATTCCTGTCCTCCCGTCCCATCATAAAGCCTTATCCTAACCCACTTCCAAATGCTCTATAGTCGTAGTGACTTGGCCTTTCCCCCCTCATAATTTCACTCTCCTCCCATTATCCACCATCCCCCTCCCAGTAATCCATACCCTTTCTCCACTCCCTCCTCTAATCCCATTTCCACTCCCTCTAATCCCATTGTCCACTCCCCTCTAATTCCTCATTCTCTCACTTTCCACTCTCTAATCCCATTTCTCTCATCCTCCCTCTCTTTTCCACTCCTATCGCCTTTCCACTCCTCTAATCCATTTCCACTCCCTCTAATCTTTCCACTCTCTAATCCACTCCTCTATATCCCCCTCAGTTTCCACTCGCTCACATCTTCCCCTTCCACCCTTTATCCATTTTTCCCATTTCCACATTCTCCTCTTAAACATTCCTGCTTGCCTGGTTCTCTCTCCTCCTCTCACTCCACACTCCCTTCCTTGGCCACTCTCCCAACTGCTTCCCATTCTCCGCCTTAACTAAGCAAGTATATCACAATTATATTCAAAATATTTACGGAAATTTGGGAATGTTGCTCACCGTTATATTTGTAATTTATTATATTGTCCAGAAGTATAACTATGCCTCATAATCCAGGAGAATAACTCTGCGTTTAGTCC
>WNGS01066681.1:9602775-9619650 GCA_020271785.1 Procambarus virginalis | reverse complement strand
AATTAATTTAGGCATAGGTTAGGATTAGTGGAATATACACTTAATGTTATGAAAAATCTGCAAGAAGAAGAATGAGATATTGTTTCTCATCATTAACGTCAAGTTAATATCCTATTAAAGTCGCAGACGCTCAACCTGCGGAGCCTAACACGGCAAATTGGACAGAATAATTAATGTGCTCTAGACTTTGTGTGGCTGAGAGTCGGGACCAGAGCTCTGCAAATTGGCTTTATTGTTAGTGTTGTGTGTGTGTGTGTGTGTACTTACCTAGTTGTTTGCTTGTGGGGGGTTAAGCTTTGGCTCTTTGGTCCCGCTTCTCAACTGTCAGTTAACTGTGTACAGATTCCCGAGCCATATTGGGCTCTATCATATCTACATTTGAAACTCTGTGTGGAGTCGACCTCTACACATCACTTCCTAGTGCATTCCATTTTCTAAACTACTCTGACACTGAAAAAGTCTCTTTCTAAAGTTCCTGTGGCTCATTTGGGTACTCAGCTTCCACCTGTGTCCCTAGTGCGTGTACTCCCGTGATTTTAAATAATCCATCCTTGTCTACCCTGTCAATTCCCCTGAGAATTTGTATATGTTGATCATGTCTCCCCTAGGCTCTTCTACCTTCTGTGTGTGTGTAGCGAAGCGGTTGTGGCTAGTGGTGGTGGTGGTGTTAGTGGTGGCGGGAGGAAATAGTGGTGGTGGTAGGTAGTGGTGGCTGACGCAAGATACAATTAACAAAGTTATAAATTCGACCGTTCGCGAGGTAAACAAGAGGTTACTCTCACAGTACGACCATTAACATTAACCTCACCGTTGAGACAGATTAACCAAAACTCGGCTCGACTGCGCAACAGAACCATAGGGCCCCGTCGCTAGTGGACAGGACATTCTTAGTCTATCTGGTATCCCTTTATCCAGACGCAGGGCTCCACAAGTAACACGCTGTTGCCCTCCTAGGTCGTTGGGAAGCTCACAAGTAACTTAGCACACCCTGAACACACCCTAAACACACCACGATAAGTCCAGTAGTGGATTGCCGCCCACATCTCTCTCTCTCTCTCTTTCTCACTCTCTCTCTCTCTCTCCTCACATCGATTAAAAACAGTTTAATTGGATAATCTTAATGAGAGAGTTGGAGAACAGATAACAGGTGGAAAATGCCGATGAACACCTAAGATATCCCGTGCACACCCGAAGATAACCGCGCTGAACACCTCTTATGAGCCTATACCGCCTGACCAAGATAGCCAGGTATCAACCTACTTATCGCGGCCTGCAATTTCGAACCTCTTTAACGGCTCCAGGGCACCCCCCCCCCCTGCCCACCGTCCGGGTGTCTGCGTCGACGCTGCGATTGGTCAAGCAGGTCCAGGCGCATGGTTATTAGTGCAGGAGTTGTGGGCTGTGATTGGGGCAGAGGAGCCTGACTAATGAGGTAATTAGCAGCTTGTGTGCCACCTTCACACAGAGTAAATTGTTCACACTCATTAAGCTTAAATGTTTATGTTCTATGATGACTCGCTGCGAGCTTTCTCGTGCCTTGGCGCGGGCTGAGCTTCAGCTCTCGGGTCCGGTACTCAGAAGTCGCCGGCTCGGTGTAATGGCACTTTAATGGATTTTGTCATATCCCAGTTTTGAAGGTATGGAGGGGGTAATTTGCAGGGGGGGGGGGAAGCACTAAGCTTTTATGATGATTAGGATTAAAAAGAGATAGGAGGACAGAGTATGTGCTGGGGTATGAGTATAGTATGAGCTGGGGGTATGAGGGTACACACACACAATGCACTTACCTAATTGTAAGTACAATATGTGTGGTTCATTTCTTCACCATATTGTGTGTGGTGTGTGTGTGTGTGTGTGTGTGTGTGTGCTGTGGTGTGGTGGTGTTGTGTGGTTGTGTGTGTGTGTGTGTGTGTGTGTGCGTGCGTGCGCGCGCTCGGGCGTATGTCTGACTGCTTGCGACAGAGACAACTCTCTCTCTCTCTCTCTCTCTCTTCCTCTCTCTCTCTCTCTTCTCTCTCTCTCCTCCTCTCTTCTCTCTCTCTCCTTCTCTCTCCTCTCTCTCCTCTCTCTCGTCTCTCTCTCTGTCTCTCTCTGTCTCTCTGTCTCTCTCTCTCTCTCTCCTCTCGTCTCTCTGTCTCTCCCTTTCTCTTGGTCATGATGCCCACAGTAGCCAGGAGGCTGCAGGAGGCCGTCAAGAGGCTGAATACGTGGCTAAACATTACAAGCGCTCAGACACTATTGTTCCTTCATGAATGCCCACTGAGGTACCCTCCCCCCACCCCCTCCCCCCCTACCCTGGCATCTCCTGAGGGTCCATTCCCCTCCTCGCCCTCCACTCTCAGCCTCCACGTATAAAGAAGCACTCTTCCACAGGATTCGTCCTCGAGTGCCACTTCTATGCACACCTTTTTCACAAGAGGCACTTCTTCTAAAATGATTCGCAGTGCCACTTTGTACCATCTAAGAGTGCCACTTTCCTCACACATCACTTCCCGAGGGGCCACTTTTTACCTTCGACCAAAGGCAACCTTGCGCCGTTAGCCTCCAGTGCTATATAGACGTAATGGCTTGGAGCCTTTTCCTGATAATTCCCTTTCCCTTGCCTCCGAAGATAGCCAGAGTGTATTCACCTAGTTGTGTTCACCTAGTTGTGTTTGCGGGGGTTGAGTTTTGCTCTTTCGACCCGCCTCTCAACTGTCAATCAACTGTTTACTAACTACTTTTTTCCCCCACACCACACACACACACACACACACACACACACACACACACACACACACACACACACACACACACCACACACACACACCAGGAAGCAGCCCGTGACAGCTGACTAACTCCCAGGTACCTATTTACTGCTAGGTAACAGGAGCATTCAGGGTGAGAGAAACTTTGCCCATTTGTTTCTGCCTCCGTGCGGGAATCGAACCAGCGCCACAGAATTACGAGTCCTGCGCGCTATCCACCAGGCTACGAGGCCCTGGGCCATACGAGTGTGTGTGTGTGTGTGTGGGGGGGGGGGGGAAGGACAACACGATAACAAAAGGGTGGGGTTAGATATTCCATTCTTGCAGCCTTTCAACCCGGAGAGGAGGACAGTGAAGGTAGTGGGGGGGAGGGGGGACCAGTGCCCTATGTACCTCACAGTCACTCACCACTCCTGAGACTGTCCAGTGGGAGGACGAGTCCTCAATGGCCGTGTTGTCTGATCCTCACACACACACACACACACACACACACACACACACACACACACACACACACACACACACACACACACACACACACACACAATCTGTATCAGTTGAATCTGTACACCAGTTGATTGACAGTTGAGAGGCGGGACCAAAGAGCCAGAGCTCAACCCCCGCAAGCACAACTAGGTGAACACACGTATGAGCACAAAGATCACAAAATCGATCATCAAATAAGGCAAATGGTAAATGTTCCTGTGTACTTGCTGGCGTGTGTGCTAACGGGAAAATTGAGTTTCAGCTCTTGGGTCCCGCCTCTCCACCTTGAGCTTACTGCTGTCCTTGTCCCCTGTTGTGTCTTGTAAAGCCACACCTACACCAGTTTCAGCCATTGCACTTCTTAATACATTCCGATTCCTCACTACCGTGATGCTGATTTTCTGTTTTAACATAACTTTGATACATTTGGTTCAAGCCGTGCTTTGTATAATAGGAAGTATTTTGTATACCGCGATCATGTCTTTTGTGTTTCTTCTCTCCTCCAGCAATGTAAGGATGGATTCCTTTATTCTATCCGCGAAACTCATGCCACTCAAGAGCTTGGTGGTGCACAGCAGTCTGAATAAGTCATTCTTTAAGGTTACCAAAGGCAATTTATTTGACTTTCCTCGTTAGTCGCAGAGTTGCTTCCCTCCCAGACGCCTGTCTGACCTATGCTACATGTGCTAACTAAAATATACTGGGAATAATATAACAAACAACAACAATAATAATAATAATAATAATAATAATAATAATAATAATAATAATAATATCAATATAATAATAATAATAATAATAATAATAATAATAATAATAATAATAATAATAATAATAATAATCTAACGTCTTTATATCTCATTTCTTTCCTCAAACTTTCATTAGTGTATTCTTCTTCTGTAAACATTCAGTTTAATCAATTTTTTGTACGACTCTGTCAATCGTCGTAGGTATTGTGTATCTGTCATGTCTTCTTGTGACTCACTGTCATGTCTCCTTGTGACTGTCATGTCTCCTGGTGACTGTCATGTCTCCTGGTGACTGTCATGTCTCCTGGTGACTGTCATGTCTCCTGGTGACTCTCGTATAGCAGCGTTACCTCCAACTCTTTCATATTTTCTCCTTCCCCCTCCCTATATATAGTCATAATGGCTTGGCTATTTCCCCTGATAATTTCCTCCTTTTCTCCCTCCCCCCCTTTCCCCATACTTTTTGAGGTGGTGCTCTATAAGGTCATCAATGGGGACTATCAAATATCTAACCATATTTGTCATCAAATATGAGTTATTGATGATCATTTCATATGATTGTGTACCATAAAATTTATTAATAAAAATATATATCTATATATATACAACAGAATTGTCTGTGATTTTGTATATCTCTGTTAATCTGTCTAAGATGCAGCTAAGATGTTTAGGGTTCGTTTCATTAAACTATTTAGGGTGACTGGTGGGTGTTATGGGATTCCTAAGGAGGTGGGGAGTCGCGGCCAGCCCCATTGTTCCCCCTTTTAAGGGGGCTTCTCTTCCATAGCGACCTTCCCTAACTTCCCCCATGAAGTCGGTGGAGGTGAAATGGGGCTCACGGAGTCCATAGAGTTTCATTGATGCAAACCATACGAAATGAGAGAATCTATGGGCAGCACAAAACGTCCACTAGACTGTGCGACACAGTGGTTGCCAGGATCAGGTTGGGTTACCGTTACCTGTGGCAGGTGGCTACCGTTACTTGTGGCAGGTGGTTACCGTTATCTGTGGCAGGTGGCTGCAGGTGACGGATCTCCCAATCCTGAGCACTCCAGTTGCAAACTCTGTGAGCAGGAACTACGGCACGATCTCCCACACTACATCACTGAGTGCCCAGTTATTAGACCTTTCAGGCCAGTTGGCATGAGGTACCTGGAGCTTTGCAATTACTTTATTTACTCTCGTATTCTTGAAGATATCCTCACAGTGTACCCAAAATTTGCCAGTGCAGGCTACTAAACATATGGCCATGTATGACTAACCATCGTGCGAGATGGGGACTTGTATTACCACTGCTACCTTATTCAATCTTGTGTTGATGATATCCTCATAATGCTTCCGGAGTCTGCCAGTGCAGACTGCCTATCACATGCCTCTGTATGACTAACCATCCTGTGTGATGGGGATTTTTAGCATCACGTAGCTAGCTTTTTGACACACTGTACTCACCTTCATATAGTCTAGGGCAGCTGCACAAATGCACATCTCTGTGCATATTGTTAATAATAAAAAAAACAGTTTTGATGGTAAATTTGCACTCTGGGGACATCCAACCCTTAAATGGTGCAAGCTTTTAGGGTGGTCCCGGGCACTGCGGGGCACCCTATCTAGCTATGTTACAAAATGATTACACATAGGGTGACATGTCTGAAGACCCCCACCCCCCACCCCCTTCCCTGGCCGTCAGTAAGTTAACGAACACAGATTCCAATCAAGGGGTTTCCGTAGAGCAGTAGTCCACGTCCTTGACTTACAACTGACGGATCCAGCTTGACTCCCCGGGCAACACAGGATCGGTTGGACACACGTTTCCATTCACCTGATGCACTTATTCACCTAGCAGTAAAATAGGCATACCTATGAGTTAGGGAACTGTTGTGGGTTACGTCCTGGTTAAGGTCAACAGTTCGCCTAGGGAGGGAAGGGTCGGGAGGGAAGGGTATCTTATCTTGAGGTTATCTTGAGATGATTTCGGGGCTTTAGTGTCCCCGCGGCCCGGTCTTCGACCAGGCCTCCACCCCCAGGAAGCAGCCCGTGACAGCTGACTAACACCCAGGTACCTATTTTACTGCTAGGTAACAGGGACATAGGGTGAAAGAAACTCTGCCCATTGTTTCTCGCCGGCGCCCGGGATCGAACCCGGGACCACAGGATCACAAGTCCAGTGTGCTGTCCGCTCGGCCGACCGGCTCCCTTGTCAATTGTCAAGGGTAGGATTAAGGAGGGAGAGGGGGGGGGGGAGGAGGAAGAAAATCCCGATAACATTGAGCACAGTCTTCCTGTCCCCAACAAACGGGAATCATATGAAAATGACTACTCCAGAATATAGTAAAATTCGTGCACTTTCATTTACAAGCGAAGTAGAGCCAGCACGAGTGAGAACACCAACGTACACACACAAGGTGCATGACTGAGGACACATGCGGCAACCCGTCCTCGTAAATTCGTATAGTCAATATTGACTTATTAAATAAGTGCATAGGTGACATACTTAACATAATAGTTTCCCTTGAAAAGCTTCATAGAAAACACCGACCTTACCTAACCTACTTAGTATGTTAAGATAAGCATCTTATTGCTTCGTAATTACAATTATTACCTAACCTATACCTATAATAGGTTAAGTAACAATTGTAATTACGAAGCTATAAGATGCTTATTTTAACATACTAAGTAGGTTAGGTAAGGTTGGTGTTTTCTATGAAGCTTTTCAAGGGAAACTATTATGTTTAGTATGTCACCTATGCAGGTAACTAATAAGTCGATATTGACTATACGAATTTGCGAGGACGGGTTGCATGCGTAATGTTCTACCCAGCGCACACTAGGGGGTCAACACGCATGCGCAACCAGTGACGTAATGACCACCAACTTGTTTACCGGGAGCAAGAACAGACAACAAAAACACCGCGGGGGTTGACCGCCTCCATTCATAAACATAGAAGGGCGCCACTGGAGGCGGATCCATTCACAAGAAGCCTAATGATACGATCCTTCCCCCCCCCCCTCAGCGTAAACAAGACATGTTCATTCACAAACCATCTCTCCCCCTCCCCCCCCCCATCCTCACTACTCTTCCAGCTGGTCCATTCACATAGCTTCTTGGGGTAGGACCCCCACCCGGTTTGGCTTGGACCCCCAGTCACACCGTCCCATACTTGTCAACCGGCTTGGCTCGCTGGCTTGGGTTCGGCTCGAACGAGGATCCTGTTACGAGACACGGTGCTGTTGCAAGGCCATGCTCCTGTCAACAGCTACGGTCCTGTTTACGAGCCATGCTCCTGTTAGAAGCCACACACTCCTGTTGCAAGTCACGCTCCTTTTACAAGCCATTCTCCTGTAATAAGCTACGCTCGTATCACAAGCCGCGATCCTGTTGAATATGCCAGACTTGTACCATAAGCCACACCTCTGTCCTAAGCCACACTACTACCACACGCCACATCTCTGCCATAAGCCACACACCTCTGTCACAAGCCAAACAAATGTCACTTGGAGCAGAGGGCACCTAGACCTCTGGCAGTGACAGAGATGCTTCCACCTCCATATTCATAAGGGTGATTACAGACACCTGACTACTGAGGCCCGGTCTCCCCTGGCCCGCTGCGGTACACACCTGACTATTGAGGCCCGACTTCCCCTGGCCCGCTGCGGTACACACCTGACCGCAGATGTGGGTATGGAGGCCTGGCCTCTCCGAACACCACCACCTCACAAGCCTCCATATTGTCTACTTAACCACGCCTATCCCGTAAACAGGACATCTTACAAGACACGATGCTGTGGCCAGGGACGCTCCCAGACGCCTTGGTGAGGGGTCACGGGCAGATGAGAGGGGAGTGTCGAGGGGCGCACTTGGCCATTCCCCTCAGGGACATCACAGTTCACCATTCAAACTACTATTATATCGAGCACTACTTTCTCGGTCAATATTGTCTGACGCTTGGTGCACATGCTGGGGAAGTTGTGGGGGTTAATATTAATAGGTAACCTTGTGATCTTGACCTCCAACTGTGGTGTGACCTCCCTGGCCTCTTGGGGGAAGGGGGGGGGGGTGAGGGTGGTCCCGGCTGGTCCCTGGGTGAACGTTATAGGGGCAGCCATCTCCCGGATGTGTGCATAGACCAATGGTATCTACGCGCGTACACACATGGACACCACACACACAGGTGTGGACACAACACAGACAGATGTGGACACAACACACACAGATGTGGACACTACACCCACAGGTGTGGACACTACACCTACAGGTGTGGACACTATACCCACAGGTGTGGACACCACACACACACAGGTGTGGGCACTATACACACAGATGGACACCACCCACAGGTGTGAACACCACACACACAGGTGTGGACACGCACACACAGGTGTGGACACCATACACACAGGTGTGGACACCACACACACAGGTGTGGACACACACACACAGGTGTGGACACCACATCCACCAGTAGATGTGATGAGGTCGTGAGCTTTGATCACCTTTGCTTACACCTCATGCGTCTGTTCACCTCGCAGTAAATATGAATCTCGGAGTAAAGCGGCTGTTGTGGCTTGCATCCTAGACAAGATGAGTCGTTAACCCAGGAGGCCTTGATAAGCCTAAGAGGCGTCCGGTCCGCGCCCCTAGGAAATCACAAGAAATTTCCAAGGATTGGAAAACCAGTTGATTTATAAGACTAAGATGCAGGCCAAGAGTGCTGAAGCTGAGCCATGCCAGAACACCTGTGTCTACACCTGTGTCTACACCTGTGTCTACAGGTTAGGCTGTTGCTGTTGTTTAAGATTCGCTACCTGAAACAAAAAGTTCCAAGTAGCACGGGCTATGGTGAGCCCGTAGTGGAGGTGAATGATATACAGTTAGGCCTATACTCTTCCTCAAGAAGCATTGAGGAATTAGATCTGGAATCTCGATTTTTTCTTTCTCTTTTTTTATTCCCCCACTTCACCTCCATCTTTGTCTGAGAAGAATGTCTGTTTTGTTAACTTTTCTGCTTTGTTTTGGTCATTCTTCTTGTGTTAGAGTGCGTGCCAGCCTTCGTTCTGGCTAGAGGTAAGCGCACTTACCATTTCAAGTTCAAGTATGTTTATTGAGACAAGAAAACATACATCTCAAAGGGATAGAGTAGCTTAGGCTATTTCTACCCCCCCCCCCCGCACTTACCATTGACTTATCGTTAGGGCTATAAGCAAAACTATTCAGCGCGATGCTGACCATGAAGGCTCGGAGCCCCTGGCAATGATGGCCCCGAGCCCCTGGCCATGTAGGGCCCTTGTACTAACCTCCAGGGGCAACAGCCACGCAGGAATGTCTAGGGGTCACCCTCCACTCCTCACACAAGGTATCCAACCGTCTCCACACACGTTCTTTGAGAATTTCAAGAGGTTCATCTTGAGAATCTTCAATAGCTTCACCAGCAGGTCGTTTGAGAGAGGTTTTGAGGCCTTTCACAGTAGGGAAACCCCGTCGAGGGTCGTTTCAGAAAGTTTATCAGGTTTCTCAAGGAGTTCCTTCAAAAGATCGCGAAGATCCAACGGAAACTGGAGTGAAGAGGTAGAGGTCCCGCCCTACCTCCCCGGGGATCATTACTTGTGAAGCGTCGGTGTTGAGGTCTCCAGCTGCTGGAGGTGTTGAGGTCTCCAGCTGCTGGAGGTGTTGAGGTCTCCAGCTGCTGGAGGTGCTGAGGTCTCCAGCTGCTGTCGGTGTTGAGGTCTCCAGCTGCTGTCGGTGCTGAGGTCTCCAGCTGCTGGAGGGATGAGCGGCAGGCGTGGAGGCCAAGGCTGCAGGCCGCCGTGTTCCAGACCAACTAGCAACACCAGGACTTAACATGAGCTATGGGAAGGCAAGAGCACAAGTTGTCCGCGTCCTCAAATAAAGTAACACGCGCATACAGTCACAAACATGCTCACAGACGCAAATGTAAATACAAGAAATGAAGAGTAACTTAATGGGGCAAAAGCCAAGGGGCGTGATCAAGTTTCCTGATGGATCGTGAAGGGGGGCGCTGAGCCCCTCACTACAACACGGTCAACCCCTCACAACACTTCAGTATCAAAAAGAGTCGTTATCCCACAGGAATAGAAGACAAATTTATACCTACATTCATGAGATAAGATAAGAGGAGACCCTGAACTGCATACATTCCTTGCTAGGTGTATAGAGGTCCTATACTACAGTAGTCTACGTTCTCGACTCACAATCGAGGATCCCTGGTTCCAACCATGCGGTGGAACAGAAGTAGTGGAACACGCTTCCTTTCCCCCGATGCTTCTGTTTACCTAGCAGTCAATAGGTACCCGGAAGCTAGGCCACTTGTGGGGTTGCACCCTCGGGAAGGTTAGTAGGTGGACCTAAGTGGGTCGCGATAAGCCTAAGTACACGTTTCCTCTCCCCCGACAACTGGGATTATTGTCATTATAATCATCAAATTAATGAGTCTTTTCGACGGAGTAGATCTTATCTACTAACACAAGCAAGAAGGTTTCCCAAGGTTTATGATTTTTTATTTTATGATTTTATGGTTTCCAGAGGTGAGGCATCACATAAAACAGGAAAGGTAAGGATGGGCATCCCATCCCATGGGCATCCCGTCCCATGGGCATCCCAGACGCTGAGCATCCCAGCGTCTGGGATGCACTCGGACGCAGGTTCGAATCCTCGTCACGGCCCTTGTGGATTTGATGCATCACGCAATTGTGATTTCTGTGTGTAAGGATGGGCAGGTTGTCTTTCAGGATTGTCAGGAAGCATTTGACACAGTTCCACACAAAAGACTGCTATACAAACTGGAGACTCGAGCGGGGATAACTGACAAGGAGTGTTAAACTGGATTACACGATTGATTGATAAAGATTAAGCCACCCAAGAGGTGGCACGGGCATGAATAGCCCGTAATGGATTACACTTTACCTCTCTACTAATATACGAGGGGTTACGGTGACGTGAGATGCCTCAGAGTGGAGACAGGCCACAAGTGGAGTACCGCAAGGGTTAATACAAACATTTATACCCTTTCTGGCACACGTAAATGATCTCACAGGAATGTTTAGGCATTCCTTTCAATGTTCGCAGATGATACAGCAGTAATGAAGAGAGACGTAACACGAGAATCGTAAAAAAAGATGCAGAACTACGTCAATAAGCTTCAGGAATAGCTGAAAACAATAGTTAATAGACTTCAACCCATATCAAAGCAAATATGAAATAAAAGAGAGACGAATCTGTGAACTTTCAAGAGTCATGGACGAAGGAGTTGATGTGTTCGTCAGCACCAAAGGCTTACATAAAGCAACATGCAATCCTCAACATACGCAGAACCAGCAAGCATAAGAATAGAGTTCTGAAACCTATTGAAGAGAGCCTTGTGCACGACATAAAAAATACATTCTGGAGTATGCCGCACCGGCGTGGAATCCTTCCCCGCCCCTGTAAAAAAATATAGAAGCGCAAAATCAAACTAGATAAAGTCTAGAGGTATTTAAGGTAGGTAGATAAGTACCAGACCTGCAAGGAAAGGCTAAGGGAGCTGAACCTCACTGCACTTGCAAAGAAACGGAAGTGAGGGGACATAATAACGACATATAAAATCATGAGGGGAAATCGATGAAGTTGACACAGTACATATTTTGATAAGGACCTTTTGTGCCCTCGGTAATGCTTTTTGCGCTATCGCTCACAGGATGAGTATGGGGTGTACAATAAACTAGCCGCCTTCGGCGGCAACAATCAATACATGTTCGGTATATGACAGTAGACCAAGAGAACACGGATGTAATCTTGAAACTCAGGCGAGTCACCGGTGTTTAAGACACAAGTGGTTTAGTGTAAGAGTTGTGGCTAGTTAATTAGTTAGTTAAGTGAGTTAGTGTTGGTGTGGCTGGGGGCCGGCCACCTACTGTGGGTGTGGCTGGGGGCCGGCCACCAACTGTGGGTGTGGCTGTGGCCGGCCACCAACTGTGGGTGTGGCTGGGGGCCGGCCACCAACTGTGGGTGTGGCTGGGGCCGGCCACCAACTGTGGGTGTGGCTGGGGCCGGCCACCAACTGTGGGTGTGGCTGGGGCCGGCCACCAACTGTGGGTGTGGCTGTGGCCGGCCACCAACTGTGGGTGTGGCTGGGCCGGCCACCAACTGTGGGTGTGGCTGTGGCCGGCCACCAACTGTGGGTGTGGCTGTGGCCGGCCACCAACTGTGGGTGTGGCTGGGGCCGGCCACCAACTGTGGGTGTGGCTGTGGCCGGCCACCAACTGTGGGTGTGGCTGGGGGCCGGCCACCAACTGTGGGTGTGGCTGGGGGCCGGCCACCAACTGTGGGTGTGGCTGTGGCCGGCCACCTACTGTGGGTGTGGCTGTGGCCGGCCACCAACTGTGGGTGTGGCTGGGGCCGGCCACCAACTGTGGGTGTAGCTGTGGCCGGCCACAACTGTGGGTGTGGCTGGGGCCGGCCACCAACTGTGGGTGTGGCTGTGGCCGGCCACCAACTGTGGGTGTGGCTGGGGCCGGCCACCAACTGTGGGTGTGGCTGTGGCCGGCCACCTACTGTGGGTGTGGCTGGGGCCGGCCACCAACTGTGGGTGTGGCTGGGGCCGGCCACCAACTGTGGGTGTGGCTGGGGGCCGGCCACCAACTGTGGGTGTGGCTGTGGCCGGCCACCAACTGTGGGTGTGGCTGGGGCCGGCCACCAACTGTGGGTGTGGCTGGGGCCGGCCACCTACTGTGGGTGTGGCTGGGGGCGGCCACCAACTGTGGGTGTGGCTGTGGCCGGTCACCAACTGTGGGTGTGGCTGTGGCCGGCCACCAACTGTGGGTGTGGCTGTGGCCGGCCACCAACTGTGGGTGTGGCTGGGGCCGGCCACCTACTGTGGGTGTGGCTGTGGCCGGCCACCAACTGTGGGTGTGGCTGTGGCCGGCCACCAACTGTGGGTGTGGCTGGGGCCGGCCACCTACTGTGGGTGTGGCTGTGGCCGGCCACCAACTGTGGGTGTGGCTGTGGCCGTCAGCCACCCACATATCCTTATAAGGGGCGATGGTTCAAGTAATACTCTTGGTTCATCAGGACTTTTTTTTGTTTCCTTTTTTTCTTGCCGATGCGCACACACACACACACACACGGGCGCGCGCGCGCAAATGTAAACATACAGACAAAGGGGAATCGAACTGTCAACAGTAGCACAGTGGTCAGCCCCTGAGGAACAGACCCGGGTTCGATACCTGGGCAGGAAACACACACCTCCCATAATGGGGTCACCTTGAAGCCTCATCCATGCCGCCCCCATAAGGGGGTCAGTCACAGTGAAGAAGTGGGAGTCAGGTCTTGGACGCGTCTTATCCTTCATATAATCAACGATTTACAACAAAAAAGGCAATAATTTGAGAAGTGGTTGTTAGAGTTCAATATCAGTAAATGCAATAGAATGAAGACAAATGATGGAAAGAGACGGGTCTTCAGATATCATCCGACTCCTCCAGTCGGACAAAGAAAATGAAACTTTATCTCCTGAAGCCAACAACTCATTCAACGTACCCAGAGAAGTACAACCCACTCTACGTATCTTGGTTATCTTGAGGTTATCTTGAGATGATTTCAGGGCTTTAGTGTCCCCGCGGCCCGGTCCTCGACCAGGCCTCCACCCCCAGGAAGCAGCCCGTGACAGCTGACTAACACCCAGGTACCTATTTTACTGCTAGGTAACAGGGGCATAGGGTGAAAGAAACTCTGCCCATTGTTTCTCGCCGGCGCCTGGGATCGAACCCGGGACCAAAGGATCACAAGTCCAGCGTGCTGTCCGCTCGGCCGACCGGCTCCCCACGCACAACCCACTCTACATGCCCAGAGACTTACAACCAACTCGAAACACACAGAAAGAAAAAACAAAATTCAAAGTTATAAGAAAATTATGTTCAGTGCTTTCAATAATTTCAAGAAGTCGGCACTTGTTTAGGAATAGCCTGAGCGGCCGTCAGGGGTCACCCAGGTGGCCTGAGCGACCGTCAGGGTCACCCAGGTAGCCTGAGCGACCGTCAGGGGTCACCCAGGTAGCATGAGCGTCCGTCAGGGGTCACCCAGGTAGCCTGAGCGACCGTCAGGGTCACCCACGTAGCCTGAGCGTCCGCCAGGGGTCACCCAGGTAGCCTGAGCGTCCGTCAGGGGTCACCCAGGTGGCCTGAGCGACCGTCAGGGGTCATCCAGGTAGCCTGAGCGACCGTCAGGGTCACCCAGGTAGCCTGAGCGACCGTCAGGGGTCACCCAAGTAGCCTGAGCGACCGTCAGGGTCACCCAGGTAGCCTGAGCGACCGTCAGGGGTCACCCAAGTAGCCTGAGCGTCCGTCAGGGTCACCCAGGTAGCCTGAGCGACCGTCAGGGTCACCCAGGTGGCCTGAGCGACCGTCAGGGTCACCCAGGTAGCCTGAGCGACCGTCAGGGTCACCCAGGTAGCCTGAGCGTCCGTCAGGGGTCACCCAGGTAGCCTGAGCGACCGTCAGAGGTCACCCAGGTAGCCTGAGCGACCGTCAGGGGTCACCCAGGTAGCCTGAGCGACCGTCAGGGGTCACCCAGGTAGCCTGAGCGACCGTCAGGGGTCACCCAGGTAGCCTGAGCGACCGTCAGGGGTCACCCAGGTAGCCTGAGCGACCGTCAGGGGTCACCCAGGTAGCCTGAGCGACCGTCAGGGGTCACCCAGGTAGCCTGAGCGTCCGTCAGGGGTCACCCAGGTAGCCTGAGCGACCGTCAGGGGTCACCCAGGTAGCCTGAGCGTCCGTCAGGGTCACCCAGGTAGCCTGAGCGACCGTCAGGGTCACCCAGGTGGCCTGAGCGACCGTCAGGGTCACCCAGGTAGCCTGAGCGACCGTCAGGGTCACCCAGGTAGCCTGAGCGTCCGTCAGGGGTCACCCAGGTAGCCTGAGCGACCGTCAGAGGTCACCCAGGTAGCCTGAGCGACCGTCAGGGGTCACCCAGGTAGCCTGAGCGACCGTCAGGGTCACCCAGGTAGCCTGAGCGTCCGTTACGGGTCACCCAGGTAGCCTGAGCGTCCGTCAGGGTCACCTACATAGCCTGATTGACCGTCAGGGGTCACCCAGGTAGCCTGAGCGACCGTCAGGGGTCACCCAGGTAGCCTGAGCGTCCGTCAGGGGTCACCCAGGTAGCCTGAGCGTCCGTCAGGGGTCACCCAGGTAGCCTGAGCGTCCGTTAGGGGTCACCCAGGTAGCCTGAGTGTCCGTCAGGGTCACCCAGGTAGCCTGAGCGTCCGTCAGGGGTCACCCAGGTAACCTGAGCGACCGTCAGGGTCACCCAGGTAGCCTGAGCGACCGTCATGGGTCACCCAGGTAGCCTGAGCGACCGTCAGGGTCACCCAGGTAGCCTGAGCGTCCGTTACGGGTCACCCAGGTAGCCTGAGCGACCGTCAGGGTCACCCAGGTAGCCTGAGCGACCGTCAGGGGTCACCCAGGTAGCCTGAGCGACCGTCAGGGTCACCCAGTAGCCTGAGCGACCGTCAGGGTCACCCAGGTAGCCTGAGCGACCGTCAGGGGTCACCCAAGTAGCCTGAGCGTCCGTCAGGGTCACCCAGGTAGCCTGAGCGACCGTCAGGGTCACCCAGGTGGCCTGAGCGACCGTCAGGGTCACCCAGGTAGCCTGAGCGACCGTCAGGGTCACCCAGGTAGCCTGAGCGTCCGTCAGGGGTCACCCAGGTAGCCTGAGCGACCGTCAGAGGTCACCCAGGTAGCCTGAGCGACCGTCAGGGGTCACCCAGGTAGCCTGAGCGACCGTCAGGGGTCACCCAGGTAGCCTGAGCGACCGTCAGGGGTCACCCAGGTAGCCTGAGCGACCGTCAGGGGTCACCCAGGTAGCCTGAGCGACCGTCAGGGGTCACCCAGGTAGCCTGAGCGACCGTCAGGGGTCACCCAGGTAGCCTGAGCGTCCGTCAGGGGTCACCCAGGTAGCCTGAGCGACCGTCAGGGGTCACCCAGGTAGCCTGAGCGTCCGTCAGGGTCACCCAGGTAGCCTGAGCGACCGTCAGGGTCACCCAGGTGGCCTGAGCGACCGTCAGGGTCACCCAGGTAGCCTGAGCGACCGTCAGGGTCACCCAGGTAGCCTGAGCGTCCGTCAGGGGTCACCCAGGTAGCCTGAGCGACCGTCAGAGGTCACCCAGGTAGCCTGAGCGACCGTCAGGGGTCACCCAGGTAGCCTGAGCGACCGTCAGGGTCACCCAGGTAGCCTGAGCGTCCGTTACGGGTCACCCAGGTAGCCTGAGCGTCCGTCAGGGTCACCTACATAGCCTGATTGACCGTCAGGGGTCACCCAGGTAGCCTGAGCGACCGTCAGGGGTCACCCAGGTAGCCTGAGCGTCCGTCAGGGGTCACCCAGGTAGCCTGAGCGTCCGTCAGGGGTCACCCAGGTAGCCTGAGCGTCCGTTAGGGGTCACCCAGGTAGCCTGAGTGTCCGTCAGGGTCACCCAGGTAGCCTGAGCGTCCGTCAGGGGTCACCCAGGTAACCTGAGCGACCGTCAGGGTCACCCAGGTAGCCTGAGCGACCGTCATGGGTCACCCAGGTAGCCTGAGCGACCGTCAGGGTCACCCAGGTAGCCTGAGCGTCCGTTACGGGTCACCCAGGTAGCCTGAGCGACCGTCAGGGTCACCCAGGTAGCCTGAGCGACCGTCAGGGTCACCCAGGTAGCCTGAGCGTCCGTCAGGGGTCACCCAGGTAGCCTGAGCGACCGTCAGGGTCACCCAGGTGGCCTGAGCGACCGTCAGGGGTCACCCAGGTAGCCTGAGCGACCGTCAGAGGTCACCCAGGTAGCCTGAGCGTCCGTCAGGGGTCACCCAGGTAGCCTGAGCGACCGTCAGGGTCACCCAGGAAGCCTGAGCGACCGTCAGGGGTCACCCAGGTAGCC
>WNGS01066681.1:9570591-9598882 GCA_020271785.1 Procambarus virginalis | reverse complement strand
ATGAAATTAGTTAAGGGAGTTTACACTTTGTAAACTTCGGAGCCCGTCTCTAGATTTGCTACTCTCCGTAAAAAAGTCAACCATTTTGCGTAACCAGGGGCCAGATTCACGAAGCAGTTGCGCAGGTACTTACGAACCTGTACACCTTTCCTCAATCTTTGGCGGCTTTGTTTACAATTATTAAACAGTAATAAGCTCCGAAGCACCGGGAACCTGTTTATAACAATAACAACAGTTGATGGGAAGATTTCATGTTTGTTTACTGTTTAATAAATGTAAACAAAGCCGTCAAAGATTGAGGAAAGATGTACACGTTCGTAAGTACTTGCGCAACTGCTTCGTGAATCTGGGGCCAGAAGTGTTCGAGCCTAACAGGTCCCATCGAGAACGTCTTTATAAGATAGCAAACCTATAGGAAGATTTTGTACCTTGAAAACAAAATATAATTAGGAATATACCACATTTGAACTTATTAATATGCCAAATATTGACTATAAGCAATAAGTCATATATGCACTGTGCGAGAGCGGGTTGCAACAATACGCCTTTAATTTTGACTAAACGTCGCATTTTTTTTGTTACGTCCGTAAAACTGCGAAAGGATGAGTTGAAACCGAGTCGTTTTAGCATACGCTATCGGAGTAGTTCAACGAGGCTGGAATTGGCTAGATAGATTATTAATCGAAGGGGATTGACTCACTAGCACCAGAACACGAAACCCAACAAGAAATGAATCAGTTCTGGAGATATCTGAACCCAGAGGTGACGATGGAGGCGGCCTATAAACAACTTTTAATCCCTTTCAGGCCAGGCAAAGAGGATCAAAGCCGACGGGTGCGACAACAAACAAGGCCATTCGACAGGTTTAGCCCCTCACCCTCTCAGCGTGCGCTCATATTACTGGCTCACAAGACCACTCGTCTTACTGGCTCACAAACCACACTCGCGTTACTGGCACACACACTCACAGCTATGGCACAAACCTACTTGCAAGTTGGTGAAAGTTTGTGCGAACGAACGAACAATGTCCGGTAGACACCTGGGACCAGATTCACGAAGTAGTTAGGCAAGCACTTACGAATCTGTATATCTTTTGTCAATCTTTGGCGGTTTTGTTTACAGTAATTAAACAGTTAATGAGCCCCGAAGCACCAGGAGACTGTTTATAACAACAACAAAGCCGTCAAACATTGAGGAAAGATGCAAAGGTTCGTAGGTGCTTGCGTAACTACTTCGTGAATCTTGTGTGTTTTTCTGTATTTTAAAAGTACAACCTTGGGTTGGCGGAGGGGTAATGCCAGGTGAGCCTAGGATGAACGGAGAGGACGCCTTAGGTTAGCCGTGGTGGGGGATATATATATATATATTGACGTATCTCGGCAGATTCGGATAACGTTGACGTATTTTAAGGGAAGACAGATTCGTGAGAGTCGTAAACACCCATCCTCTACCCTGGCTGCGACTCGAGCATACGGGCAAGTGCTGACATTGTCAGCTTAATCATCTCCTTCTTTACGCGGGGCGCCCCGCGTAAAAGGGATTGCTGCGCCAGGGTTAGTAAAGCGGTGCGCTTGATACGGTCCCTTGAGTCGCAGACGGTGAGATCCTTGAGTACAGGAGCTGCTACGTGCGCCGGCCACCACCACCAGGAATGTTGATGTCCTACCCTCCTGCAGGTCACCCTTGATATCCTGCCCTCCTGCAGGTCATCCCTGATGTCCTGCCCTCCTGCATGTCATCCCTGATATCCTGCCCTCCTGCAGGTCACCCCTGATGTCCTGCCTTCCTGCAGGTCACCCTGATATCCTGCCCTCCTGCAGGTCACCCCTGAGGTCCTACCCTTCTTCAGGTCACCCTGGGCATGTGTCCTACCCTCCTGCAGGTCACCCCTGAGGTCCTGCCCTCCTGCAGGTCACCCTGAGGTCAAGCAAGCCACCTAACCTATCGAGGCCAATGCACAGAAAACGTCAATATTAGTATTTTACCTTTGACTATTTCGTCGCTCTTTTAACAGACTTAAATTACGTAACAAATGCGACTGATTAGAAGAGAGGACGGCGATATTGGTCTTGGGACGCGCCCCACGTTTTAATCCCCCCCAAACACACACACCAATCACCAAACACGACTCCAAAACAAACAAGAGAGTCGTGATTTTCCTCGCTACCACCCGCCACACACAAAAGCCTCAGGATCTGACTGCATCTTCCGAAAGGAACTGAAGAACTCAATATTTTTCTCAGATGAATCCGTTTTGTGAGAGGTCGAGGAGTGGTGCGCGGAGTGCGCCGTTCTGTTGGTGACAGAGACGGAGTGGGACGGTGTGTTTGTGTGCGGGACTGTCCACAGACAGTGCCAGCCACTTTTTGCTTCCACTGGTGGTGTGTTTTTTTTTTCCGTGGGATGGGAAGACCTCGTGCGGTGTTTATCTTAAGTGTTTGATTTTAACGAGTTTAATTATTTGTTCTGACTTGCCACTAAGTGAGTTTGGCAAGCAGTGGAGTACTTGGTGGGTGGGGATGGGTCAATATAAGCTTATTGAGTGTGGGTGAGAGCTAAGGAATGAGTGCCGCGCACGCATGCGCACGCACACCTGACAGGCGGTCACACTTGACAGGCGGTCACACTTGACAGGCGGTCACACTTGAGAGACGGACACACTGGAGAGACGGACACACTGGAGAGACGGTCACGCTTGAGAGACGGACACACTTGAGTGACGGACACACTTGAGAGACGGACGCACCGACGAAGGAATGACCAAGTAAGGGGTACGGATGAGCAGCAAGACAGAAGTATGAACGTACAGGTGGCCCGGGATGAACAGGTGTCGTTCTCTGAGCCACCCCGCACCTCGCAGAGCTCACCGAACATAGGGACCCAAATTAGCGTGAGAGGGAGAGCTAATGGACACGCCAGAGAGTTCCTCCACTCGCTGCCACCTCTAACACGAGCTTATCCCGGGAAGCTGGCGCACTCTGCGCGAACACGTCGTTGTTATGTGAACTACCGGGGGAATATTCCCCCATTTACGGGCTATTCATGCCCGTGCTACCTCTTGTGTGTGGCTTAATCTTTATCAATCCTCATTCCTCATTCGAAGAGGTTGGATGAGGGGTATACTCTCAGAGAGAGGCGAGGGGAGGCAGTGGGAATGTCCGAGGGAAGCCATCAGAGTCGGGCCGGCCCATCTCCCACCATACACCACCCACTACAACCCTTTGGATGACATTTCTTAAATAACCTCAATCTGTCCCACCTTCCCCCGCCCCCGACAATTTTCACGGTGAACTTATTTCATGATTCAGGGTATGGTAATCTGTCGCCATGTTGTTGTTATTGCTGTTGTTGTCATATGGGTGAAGCTACATGCTGTTGTCACGTGGGTACACACTCAAAATCATTTGATGACCTTGAGGGTGTACCTTCAGTCTGGTAACGCTGCCTACTGTACTTAGAGCGTGGTGTAAGGTGCATCACTAATGCGGAGCTGGTGTCCCGCTGGTCTGGTGATACTGTTCACGAGAAAATATTTTTAAATGAAGTAAAATGAGTTGTCACACTTGATGGCAACACTGGACATTACACCACCACCACTGGTGGCACCAGGTGAAGGCTGGAAGACCACACCACAGGCTGGTAGACCCCACCACAGGCTGGGAGACCACACTATAGGCTGGTAGACCACACTACAGGCTGGCAGACCACACTACAGGCTGGTAGACCACACTATAGGCTGGTAGACCACAAAACAGGCTGGCAGACCACACCACAGGCTGGCAGACCACACCACAGGCTGACAGACACCACCACAGGCTGGCAGACCCCACCACAAGCTGGCAGACCACACCACAGGCTGGGAGAACACACCACAGGCTGGCAGACCACACCACAGGCTGGCAGACCCCACCACAGACTGGGACAACACACCACAGGCTGGCAGACCCCACCACAGGCTGGCAGACCCCACCACAGGCTGGCAGACCCCACCACAGGCTGGGAGAACACACCACAGGCTGGCAGACCCCACCACAGGCTGGCAGACCCCACCACAGGCTGGCAGACTCCACCACAGGCTGGCAGAACACACCACAGGCTGGGAGAACACACCACAGGCTGGCAGACCCCACCACAGGCTGGCAGACCCCACCACAGGCTGGTAGACCCCACCACAAGCGGGCAGACCACACCACAGACTGGTAAACCACACCACAGGCTGGGAGACCACACCACAGGCTGGCAGGCCACACCACAGGCTGGAAGGCCACACCACAGGCTGGCAGGCCACACCACAGGCTGGCAGACCACACCACAGGCTGGGAGACCACACCACAGGCTGGGAGACCACACCACAGGCTGGGAGACCACACCACAGGCTGGGAGACCACACCACAGGCTGGTAGACCACACCACAGGCTCGTAGACCACACCACAGGCTGGCAAACCACACCACAGGCTCGTAGACCACACCACAGGCTGGCAAACCACACCACAGGCTGGTAGACCACACCACAGGCTGGCAAACCACACCACAGGCTGGTAGACCACACCACAGGCTGGGAGACCGCACCACAGGCTGGGAGACCACACCACAGGCTAGCAGACCACACCACAGGCTGGGAGACCACACCACAGGCTGGGAGACCACACCACAGGCTGGGAGACCACACCACAGGCTGGGAGACCACACCACAGGCTGGCAGACCACACCACAGGCTGGGAGACCACACCACAGGCTGGGAGACCACACCACAGGCTGGGAGACCACACCACAGGCTGGCAGACCACACCACAGGCTGGCAGACCACACCACAGGCTGGGAGACCACACCACAGGCTGGCAGACCACACCACAGGCTGGGAGACCACACCACAGGCTGGGAGACCACACCACAGGCTGGGAGACCACACCACAGGCTGGGAGACCACACCACAGGCTGGGAGACCACACCACAGGCTAGCAGACCACACCACAGGCTGGGAGACCACACCACAGGCTGGGAGACCACACCACAGGCTGGAAGGGTGTTACAATGTGTGTTGACAGGTGGCGGAGGCTCGGTGGAGCGTGAAGGTGTACACAATGTAAACATCAGTATTTACACCGTGTAAACACCAGTGTGAACACAGAATAAACAAAAGATGTACAGAGCGTCAACACAACCCATATGATGTTTGGTTAGTCGTGCCTCCGCCGCTGGTCGCCACCTGGGGTGGTGGTGGTGGTGGTAGGGGTGGTGGTGGGGGTGATGGTGGTGGTGGTGCTGATGGTGGGAGAGGGGTGGTGATGGTGATGGTGCTGGTGGTGGTGGGGGGTGATGGTGGTGGTGTGCTGATGGTGGTGGAGGGGGGGGGGGTGGTGATGGTGGTGGTGTGGTGGTGGTGGAGGGGGTGGTGATGGTGGTGCTGGTGCTTGTGACGGTAGTGATAGTGGAGAGGATGATGTTGGTAATGGTGGTGATGCTGGTGGTGGTGGTGATAGAGGTGGTAATGCTGGTGGTGGTCACACAAAATGGAATGATGGCAATGACTGTCAACCATACTATTGCCACTGGTAAAACCATTGACGTCACTGTTACGGCTGGTGACAGTGCCGTATAACGAACACCGCCGGTGACGTCCCTCACTGTTACCAGGTAGTGGGTGGTGTGACGACCTTCAGACACGGTAACAATGCCTCTGGTCGAATGTCTTACCACCTGGGTCAATGGTGTGTATAGTCTTGTGTCCCGTCTGGTGCTCCGTCTGGTGCCCCGTCTGGTGCACCGTCTGGTGCCCTATCTGGTGCTCCGTCTGGTGCCCCGTCTGGTGCTCCGTCTGGTGCCCCGTCTGGTGCCCCGTCTGGAGCCCCGTCTGTGTCCCGTCTAGTGTCCCGTCTAGTGCCCCGTCTGTGTCCCGTCTGGTGTCCCGTCTGGTGCCCCGTCTGGTGCCCCGTCTAGTGCCCCGTCTGGTGCTCCGTCTGGTGCCCCGTTTGGTGCCCCGTCTAGTGCCCCGTCTGGTGCCCCGTCTGGTGCCCCGTCTGGTGCCCCGTCTGGTGCCCCGTCTGGTGTCCCGTCTGGTGCCCCGTCTAGTGCCCCGTCTGGTGCCCCGTCTGGTGCCCCGTCTGGTGCTCCGTCTAGTGCCCCGTCTGGTGCCCCGTCTGGTGCCCCGTCTGGTGCCCCGTCTGGTGTCCCGTCTGGTGCCCCGTCTGGTGCCCCGTCTGGTGCCCCGTCTAGTGCCCCGTCTGGTGCCCGTCTGGTGCCCCGTCTGGTGCTCCGTCTAGTGCCCCGTCTGGTGCCCCGTCTGGTGCTCCGTCTGGTGCCCCGTCTGGTGCCCCGTCTTGTGCCCGTCTGGTGCCCCGTCTGGTGCTCCGTCTGGTGCCCCGTCTAGTGCCCCCGTCTGGTGCCCCGTCTAGTGCCCCGTCTGGTGCCCCGTCTGGTGCCCCGTCTGGTGCTCCGTCTAGTGCCCCGTCTGGTGCCCCGTCTTGTGCCCCGTCTGGTGCCCCGTCTGGTGTGCTTATGACAAACATGATCGCTTTCTCACCTCCTCTATCTTCACAACATTCAGCTTGTGATCAACTGCCAGCTTCTGGCTGGTCTATCAACGGTGTATAGTGCGTTCAGCGTGAGCGCGGAGGATGTAAAACNCCACTCCCTCCCTCTCTTTCTCTCACTCCCTCCCTTCCTCTCTCTTTCTCTCTCCCTCCCTCCCCCACTCCCTCCTTCTCTTTCTCTCTCCCACTCCCTCCCTCTCTATGAGTTTTTTTATGTAAGGTTTCCACACATTTCTGCACAATGTCCTGAAGGATACCTTGCCCAAGCGCTTCAGGACAAGACTAATGCTGACCAACTTCTCCTACACCGCTGACTCCATCCTGGTGAGACAGCGTAGGTCAGGGCCCGACTCCAACCCGGCGAAACAACGGAGGTCAGACTACAAAATGAAAGGCCGAGTGGGTGGGACTAGAGAACAATAAATTAGATGAAGGAATGCCTGACTGACACAGTGACAGTCAGGCGAGGAGCCGAGGTGGAGAAGAACACCAGGTAGAGCGCGACAAGGGTCACAATTACGTTCCAAGTCTGACATTAAGGAGCTGACTGGTAAGTGATTCTAGCATGTCAGTGTTTGCAGACCCAGCAAAATGACTAAGATAATGATAAAGGAAGGCAATAAAAAGTTCCATGACATTTACAAACGACAAAGCTGGGCAGAGAAATAGTTACGGCACCTCCCGCCAAACAAATGAAAACAATGAGGATGGAGGCATGGGGACACGAGACCAATTGGACGGTCTACCATGAATGGGCATCACCTCTCTCAGAAAAAGAGATAGACCTGAGAGTAGACATTACACCAAGAGTGTTTTAGAGAAACACTAAAGTTAGAGTAACTGTAATGGAGTTGCTGTTTCACCTAAAAGGCTTTTACCAAACCTAAGAAATACACGACTAGCTGAAAATGAAAAATAGGCGAGATAAAAGAACAGTGAAATTAAGAGATGAAAAATAAAAAGATAAATCACATTTTAAGTCATTTTATCAAAACTGAGCGACAGTGGGAAGACGCCAACGTTTACTGCCATGTGTTATTATTTCTGTGTGCGTGGTTGGTTGCTTGGCTCCTAGCGCTCGCTGGCCAGCTGTGCTCTGCTCTATTTAAATGTATCTGCAAATCGTGGGTATTGATAGAAAACGTTCTGCATAGAGATTGAACGTAAACAATAATCCACAGCCGGGTCTATGCAGAGTGCCACTATGCCAACTTGCTTAAAGATATGAACAGTTCGGACGCTACTCTCTAAACAGGCGCCACCGGGTGCCACGGGGGCGAAGGCGGACTGCTATACGAAGCAGCATTGGGAAATGGTCACTACTATTTACCCGTAAACAGCTCAGCCACAAGTCCTACAACGTGGTGTGCATAACAACAAAATCAGTTCACAAATCAAATGTAAAAAAAAAATAGCATTTGGCGATTGAAACCGTGTAAGGATCGTTCGGCATTTGCATAAACAAATTCCACTACTATTTGAGAGTAGACAGCCTTTTTGCCTACATTGAAGACCCCCCATCCCGAGCAGGATAGTGTGTCGATTCAAAAGTATATGTACATATATATACACATTATATATATATATATTATATATATATATATATATATATATATATATATATATATATATATATATATATATAACAACCATTAAAAATTCTCTACTTGGATATACAAACCACACACAATGGGACAGCCACTCAATGTCCTTTATTAATTCCTTCCAGGTCATCTATGGCGTCCCACACCAGCAGCTGCCACGACCAGCGTCACTAGTGACTGCACCACCTGAAACAGCACTTACCGAACCTTCCAAGAGCCCGTCACAGTAACCTCAATCCCAAATTTGGTGGAGCCCTCACCAGGCATGACGACGCTCGGGCACTGAATTCGAGGAAAAATTGTATCTTTTGTTGTTTTTAGAACCCAGAGATTCATTATTGCTATTGAGTTTCAATGTCCATTAGGTGGGATGGGGCAGACCCACCGGCTATCACCAGTGGGTGGGATGGGGCAGACCCACCGGCTATCACCAGTGGGTGGGATGGGGCAGACCCACCGGCTATCACCAGTGGGTGGGATGGGGCAGACCCACCGGCTATCACCAGTGGGTGGGATGGGGCAGACCCACCGGCTATCACCAGTGGGTGGGATGGGGCAGACCCACCGGCTATCACCAGTGGGTGGGATGGGGCAGACCCACCGGCTATCACCAGTGGGTGGGATGGGGCAGACCCACCGGCTATCACCAGTGGGTGGGATGGGGCAGACCCACCGGCTATCACCAGTGGGTGGGATGGGGCGGACCACCGGCTATCACCAGTGGGTGGGATGGGGCAGACCCACCGGCTATCACCAGTGGGTGGGATGGGGCGGACCTACCGGCTATCACCAGTGGGTGGGATGGGGCAGACCCACCGGCTATCACCAGTGGGTGGGATGGGGCAGACCCACCGGCTATCACGCAATGATCTTTTGGTTATATTTTTACAAAATGAAGTGATGTGGTCACACGCTTCAGAGTTCAGGCCACAGTCTGCTCTGTTATATAAAATATCTAATTTAAAGTTACTAAATGTAGCAAGAGAGTGAACATAATGACATGTTCTTCATGACTGACGACTGACAAAGAGCTGCAGGCTATAGAGGGCACAGATGCGACCGAGATATTTAGACCAACGTCTTTACTGTACAAGTGACGAACAAGAGGAATGGGTTAGAGAGAAATGACTTCAATTGTTTCAAAGGAGAATCCAGTAACAAGGTCCTTTTTATTTGACAACCGACAGCTTGTAAGGCAGACCTCGGGAACTAGCGCCCGACCTCTCCAAGCACATTTAGGCAAGTACAAGCATCCCCGCAGCATCTCCCATGACTACTTAACACAAGGCATAAAAAAAAGGTAGCTACAAGGCAAAAGAAAAAACGCGATGCGGGTTGGCTAAGATGATTTATGTCTTGTTTGACAACACTGATCAGTAAACGAAATTCAATATGCAAATAAGGAGCAGACCATTACCAAAACAAACGAAACTCTTCGAAACGGCGATGACTCGTTAGAGCAAATGTCATTTGGAGACTAATTGAACAAGTATTTTGGTACAATTTGCCACGGGGGGTCTGGTGGTACGACGTGGAGATGCGCGCGCAGTCGTACTCATCTTTAAGACCAATTAAGCAAGTCTTAAAATAGGTAGACATCCCTCTTGAGTTTCCCCAGAGTAATCTGAGTGAAATCACTGAATTGTCTCTCCCCCACTCCGCAGCAAGATGATCGTAGAGACAGAGTTATAATATATTACTCAAAACACGCGGGGAATAACTCTTTGAACCATAGATAAAACAAAATTTTGCTGTTGTCAAAGACTATATACAGGAACTCTCAACACTACGCGAATAATCCCATTTTCTTTTGTATATATATAAACATATATATTAACACACGTGCACATCCCCCACCGCTGTTTTGGTAAGTAATGCTTAAACAACACTCCGGTTGTCAGCACAACACTATCAGGCCTCACAGATTAACTAAATTTATATGTACTTTAAATGCATTATTTACCAATTCTTGTATAATTTGTATATCGTTATTATTTTTTTATTATTTTGTTGGATCTGATAATGAATATCAAATTGTTGGAAACGTAATATGAAGTTTTTAATAAAAGTACTATTTAAAAGGATGTTTGCCAGTGTACCAGTATCTTTTTATAATAAATAAATTATATTTATCCATAAACTAGACTAAGAGTTAAAGAATCTTGAGATGGACAAATAAAGAGGATCAGAGACCCCCCCCCCACATGGCCCACTATAGAGCACAGAGCGACCCCATGACCCACTATAGAGCACAGAGCGACCCCCATGATCCACTATAGAGCACAGAGCGACCCCCATGATCCACTATAGAGCACAGAGCGACCCCCATGACCCACTATAGAGCACAGAGCGACCCCCATGACCCACTAGAGACCATAGAACGACCCTCATAACCCACTATAGAGCACAGAGCGACCCCCCATGACCCACCAGAGACCATAGAGCGACCCTCATGACCCACTATAGAGCACAGAGCAACCCTCATGACCCACTATAGAGCACAGAGCGACCCCATGACCCACTAGAGACCATAGAGCGACCCTCATGACCCACTAGAGACCATGGGGCGACCAGGGAACAGACAGGTATGGGCAGGACATATTACACGTAATTGCTCGAACTAAACCCCTGAGAATGAGAGGGGGGATGGGAGGGGTTGACCATAAATTAAGCCAAGCAGTTAAGACCAAAATTGTACGAGAAATGAGGAATAATGGTAAGGATATGGCGAGTAGAAAAGCAGAAAGAAGAGGGGGGGGGATGATGATAGGGGTCTACTCTCCCTCATCCCCCCCATGAACTTACGATAATATAATTTAGACATTATAGTCTAAATTTCTGGTAAGTCCACTACGGGTTCACCATAGCCTATGCTTCTTGCCCCGCTCCTGTGTATGGTAAGCTATGGGCTCACCATAGGCCGTGCTACTTGGAACTTGTTCAGAGTAGCTGAATCCATAACAACAGCTGACACAATTCACATCGAATACGAAAATGTTCGTCAACGGAAGATTTACATCTTCTGTGTCTAACCTTATGATCCCCGCCCCAACACTCACTCCAGTAACAATAGTTACTGTCCAGTAACATATCCAGTGATATATCTATCCATAGTAACATATAACATATCCAGTGATAAAATATCCAGTAAGGATAACAAAGAGAGAGGGAGCACCTACCCCGTACGGAAGCGTCAACAACAATGGCCGTCAGCCCCCCACCCCGCCCCCCACCATAAAGGAAAACAGGAATTTTAACATTTGCCCAAAATAACTAATATTTTTATTAATAATGTTTTACGTCTTTCTTTTCTTGTATGATGCATTATAAAATAAGATTTTTTTATTAATTAAAAACAACAGAAATTTAAATTGTTTTTTCTTGATAATAATCCAGCCCCCTTATCCACAAATGATGGTATATATGACTGACTCTTGTACTAAAACAGGTTCACGTTTTGAACTATAGGAATACGCTTTATTAGCACGCTGAAATGGAATACAATTACTATAGAACCTAACCATCCGAGGCCTAATATTTCCTATATTAGCTTTAATTTAGTATATATATATATATATATATATATATATTATATATATATATATAATATATATATATATATATATATAATATATATATATATATATTAGCCTGGCCTGGAGGTAATAAAGAACATTCATTTAGAGATTTAGAGGAGAAGCATCATGGAGAAAACCACAGAGCATTAATATAATTTGCATGCATAGATACGTTTAAAGGAATAGTGTAGAGTGTAACATACGCTGCAATATGTTCACTGTGGTTGTCAGTATATATATATGACATCCACCAGACTTACCACCACAGTCTGGTTGATTGTAGAGTCCAGAGGTGCCTGGGGGATGAGGCTTGTCTGTGTGCTGGGTCTCTCTGTAGCCTCATCATCAATCACCACATTTGTAAATAATTTTTTTTCAGTTTTCTTTATTAATTTATTATTTTACTTTGGCATGTACTCTTTGTTTTCTAGTTGGATCTTTTAAGCTTTTTCGTATCTTGTTTATTTATCATGAATTTCTTGTTTACTTTAAGAGTATTTGAATTTTAAATGTATCCTATACTTAATTTATAGTTTTTTGGGTGGGATTAATATATGATTTATTATTATGACAATATTTATCACCCTTTTATTGTATGGTTTGGTCCATTATTGGGACAGGAAGTTATTTAACACGATTATGCCCCGTTATTCTGGTCTGGTCTACCAATTTCTGGGTTCATTATAGTTTGTTAACATCTAACATTTGCTTGGTTTTGATGTTTGTTATTTGGAATGATTAATTGTTGATTGGTATGACTCCTTATTGTTAGGTGTTGTAAGACTCATCACTGTATGATTTAGAATTCCTGTCATGATCCATCAGTCATAATTCATCACCGTCATGACCTGTCATAACTCACCACTCATGACCCATCAGTCATAACTCATCAGTCGATCAAGACCCACCACATGTGCCCCGCAGCTAGAGAAAAGGTCAAAGATACGCGAGTTAAGAACCAGTGTATATTTAGGTGAGCTCTGAGGCCCGGCCAATAGTACATCAGACGCACAGAACCACCACAAAAAACGCAGCCACGTTATTTCACCGTAACGGTGTGTGGCATTGCATGGTTGCTGGGGGGGGGGGATCTTGCACAAATGTGAGCAGAGTCCTCGCCGTCACCGTTGCCCTAGCAACCACCCACCAAACACACAAACGCACCTTTAAACGTTTCTAACGCTAGTGCAACGTTGCGACAACGTATAAATTAGTAAATATTAAACGTTTTGGTGACGTGTGTGTTTGTTGGGCAACCTCCCATGGCTGCAAAGGTGCCATGAGCTGCAGGCTTGCATGGTTACTGTGTTGTCATGGCTACCGTTGTTGTCATGGTTACCGTGTTGCTATGGCTACCGAGCATCTTTGTCTATAGTGTTGCCATGACCATTAAGCTTGCATGGTCGCCATGTTGTCATAGTAAAAACCTTATTTCATGGCCATTACAAAGACTAAGGCTTTCAAGCCCGTTATGACAACCATGTTGACATGGCGAAACATGTTTGCTGGCAATGGCAACAGTTTCCATAGCCACTTTATTGCCATTACTCTTAATTTATCAATGTTTTAAATTAACAATAATATTGCCATATGATGTTCTCAGGCTAACGGCGCTGCCATGACGACTTGGGTAGCCAGGACGAAGGAGTTGCCATGCCGGAGGTGGTGCCACGGTGACTGCCTTAAGTCACGACCAGCGCATCAATGGAGTCCGGTACAGGTTCTAAACAAGGAGCGGCATCATCGCGCATGCGCCGGGCTACTGACACCCCCCCCCCAAGCAGTGGTGATTGCGCATGCGCGAGTGGCTGCGTGTACACACGCGCGTCAACTAGTCGCTATGTACACATGGGTCAACAAAATAAGTGATAACACACACACACACACACACCACAGAGGCGGAAGTCCACAGGACTAGCATGTGAGTGTGGACGCTACGGCTGCAATGGATACCTCGGTGTAACATAGAAACCATGTACAATATGCACAGAAATTATATATGAAAGTTTTCAACACACCTGATCTCGACCACCCCAAGGTACATATATATATGTAATATATATATATATATATATATATATATATATATATATATATATATATATATATATATATATATATATTACAAATTGCACATTATATTCTATGTCGTGGTGTTTGGTCGAGTTTTGCATATATGGCACTCTAACCCATGAACAATTTGGGAGTAGTATATAAATGTTGAGAACATCTTTTATACAAGAAAACAAAAGAGGCACTGCGAGCGAAGGGGGTCACGAGCACACACGCGCGCGCACACGCGCGTCCGGTTACTCTAGGGTTCTAGTTTAGACTTAAGATAGGCAACTAGTCTTGCATCTAGCAGGAGCCTTTATTAGACCTTGAGCGTGACTCGAAACTGACTGGCGCTCAAGTGACTGTGAACACGACTGTGAATATGGTCCCCCCTCATTGAGGAAGCTCACTACAGTCGCTTCATTCACTCAAAAGACATACTTATATGAGTTCACATTTCACAGGTATATTCCATATTGGGTTTACATACACATTTTTTTTACACCTCAAACACATTAAATGAAAAACATAGGTATACAAAGACACATAATTTCAAAGACTATACAATGGTCGCAGATACACTCAAAAGTCAAAGAGTTTACAAATTATCAAGAGGGTTTGGTAGTTACAGGTCACCAGTGGGTCACAAAGTACTATACTGTGAGAAATGGTATTATGAGATCATGGAACAACAATGAGAAGATAGTTCATGCCGCTGTGGACAAGATGGTTAACGAAGTCTTGTTTGGTAACACACCACCAGAGGGCAGGTCGCACCCACACACCCGCGCAATACCAGTACAGTCGCTAGGTAACACCGTTACTAAGCAACTGCGTCGCTAGGCAACAGCGTTACTAAGCAACAGCGTCGCTAGGCAACAGCGTCGCTAGGCAACAGCGTCGCTAGGCAACTGCGTCGCTAGGCAACAGCGTTACTAAGCAACAGCGTCGCTAGGCAACTGCGTCGCTAGGCAACGACGTCAGTGGGTAACTGCGTCGCTAGGCAACAGCGTCGCTAGGCAACTGCGTCGCTAGGCAACTGCGTCGCTAGGCAACTGCGTCGCTAGGCAACGACGTCAGTGGGTAACTGCGTCGCTAGGCAACTGCGTCGCTAGGCAACGACGTCAGTGGGTAACTGCGTCGCTAGGCAACAGCGTCGCTAGGCAACGGCGTCAGTGGGTAACTGCGTCCCTATTTAACAGCGTCGCTAAGCAACGGCGTCAGTGGGTGACTGCGTCGCTATGCAACGGCGTCAACTCCACTCCCAACACCCGCCAGGGGAAGAACATTAGGGATGGTGCCACTCCTCCAGGACCTCGCCGCGTCGCTGCCACATTACTGTATTGATGTTATTCCGCAGGAGATATGGAACACGAGGCTAATCTCTTATGGTGAAAAGTAATTTCACTTTGAACCTAACTACTTGAGATCTTGTTCAGATCCTGCCGTGTCAGGAGTGTTGACGAGGCCGTGTGTGTGTGTGTGTGTGTGTGTGTGTGTGTGTGTGTGTGTGTGTGTGTGTGTGTGTGTGTGTGTGTGTGTGTGTGTGTGTGTGTGTGTGTGTGTGTGTGTGTGTGTGTGTGTGTGTGTAACTACAGCAGAAGACGGAGGACTGGTGGCTTGTTAGGTCACTCGAACCCTCCCTTCTACTGCGGCACTCTACCAACTCATTAAGTCACTACATACGCGATACAAACGCGTTACACTGGTCGAAAACAAAGTATATATATATATATATATATATATATATATATATATATATATATATATATATATATATATATATATATATATATATATACGTAGTCGTTCTACACTTGTATAAAACAAAATACATTCTACCTGTTATACAGTTGTATTACAGCAACGTGAATTCAGTTTGGTATAAAATACACACATTAAGGGGCTTACACTAGCAGGGGAAATTAATAATTATCGTATTTGAAGTTATTTTTTCCAAGTCTGCATAATTCGAGCAGTGAAAGACCAACAGATCAAGAGTGGAGCTGTCACTTGGGATCACGTGTAGGACAATCAGGACGTGATTGATATCCCCCCCCTCCCCCGCCACCCCATACACCTCTGGAGAGGACAATGTTTAAAGGTTCAAAGTTGGAGATACCGGAAAAAAGTTAAGAATATTAAATGGTTTGAGGCCTCAAGTTCCATGGGAATATATTACAGAATATTGACTGGCTATCAATATTTTGACGACTCCTTGAAATAAAGCCGCAGAAAAAATATAGATTAAATATGTTAACTGTGAAGAGAGATTCTTGGTTATACTGAAGGCTGACCAGGAATATATTGGAACCTTCGTCACTTGTTTTGTGAAGTTGAAGAAATGGAAAGGAAAGCGAGGACTGAAAGTGTGAATATTTCAATACGAAAGGAACATTAACTCGATGTGTTCAATGGTTTGAGAAGATTAGTTAGCACCGCCGCCTGTGCGTCTATATACCTGTATACGAGAAGAATATGTTGCTGGAAGTTGCAGCAAGAGAATAACAAGCATTGCATGGCTAAGCGCAGAAAGTTTGAGAGAAACATTACTTGGAGAGAACAGGATCTTGATAATACAGCTACACTGTTATCCAGGAATACACTGCTATCATCAATACACTGAGCGGTCGGTTATCATCTCAGGAACTCCGGCCACACCGACAGGATAGAGCAAAACACTTTGGTAGTGCCACAGAGGCTCCAACAATATCGACAGGATACACTGAACGGTTGAGTAAAGTCATGTCGACAGGCTTTATCCTGCCATGACGAGTTGGTTATATCCGGCTCTGTCTGTGCGTCCAATACCTTCAACCCGCAAGTGAAGATGTCCTTCGCTTAGTGTCTGTTGGATAGCTCCTTATACACCCCACCAACATTGGACAATAAACCAGGGGAATTTATGACATTAATTAGAATCGCTTAGCAAGCTTTTTTCTTTCAATAGCGATGTGAAGGTAGAGTTGTTTAATAAGTGGGTTTGGAAGTAAGGGCAACCACTCCACAGTCAATGGTAGGTTGTGATTGTAGTGCCTAATTAAGGTTGGTAAGTGTTGCTGTTTTAGTGGATAAATGCAATAGTTGTAATTGCTAATTGGTCAGACGTTGTTGTTGATGACAGAACACATGTGTTCTTGTTGTAGTCGTCAGAGAACTGTTCATGCACTTGTAGTTTATTAGGTAATAACTGACGATGTTGATCTGATGAGTGTGGGTTGATTTATTAGTTTCAACGAAACTTGTTTCTTTGGGGCATAAAGTTTGGGTTGTGTTCCGAAATAGCAATTAACAGTTTATGAAAACACTTCAAGTTGCATCCGGAGTGAACGCGAATGTTTGTTGATAGACACGCTAGCTTGGTACATCTGCGGTCATGTTTCTCTTGTCATATCACATCGTTACACCACCTTCAGTCATGTCACATTGTTACAGCTACAGTCATGTTCCTGAGGCCTGGGAACTCACAGTACGTCCAGTCACGTTCATAAGGCCTGGTTACTCCCAACACTTCACCATGCTCGTAGAGTCAAAGGTCAAGCTACACCAGAGTGCAGTTAATCACCAGCTACAGGGGCCTTAATCCCTGCTTCAACGGATGGGCAGTAAGGAAGTGAGGAGTGTAGTTATGGGTGAGTAAGGAAGTGAGGGGTGTAGTTATGGGCAGTAAGGAAGTGAGGGGTGTAGTTATGGGTGAGTAAGGAAGGACAAAGCAGAGCAGAGAGGGTGAAGGGTGTAGGAATCGGAGCAGAGAAAAATGTAGGAAATAAAGCAGAGGAGGAAGTGCAGCAGAGGGATAGGCAGGACATGAATAGGGAAGTAGATGTTGGGTTATTTTAAGGGCGATGGCTGCCAACTCGTGTCCCTTAGCAAGTTCTAACATTGATATTCCGTTACATGCTACACCAACCCAGCCTACAGTTGTTGACCATAGTTAATTGACAGTTGAGAGGCGGGACCAAAGAGCCAAAGCTCAACCCCTGTAAGTACAACTAGATGAGTACACTTTCCGTGTACACACAGGCACTATGTGTGGCAAGTACAAAGAATTAATTCGACAAGAAAAGATCAAATGTCATTTACTAATTTTTTTTAGTCAATTCAAAATAATAAACAATAGTATTGTATAAAGTTGGGCCTAGGCAAGCTTATTTGGTTCGCTAGATCATTTTACATTGCCCCAAGATTACATTACAGAACAACATGAAATTAGTAAGGGAGTTTACACTTTGTAAACTTCGGAGCCCGTTCTCTAGATTTGCTACTCTCCGTAAAAAAGTCAACCATTTTGCGTAACCAGGGGCCAGATTCACGAAGCAGTTGCGCAGGTACTTACGAACCTGTACACCTTTCCTCAATCTTTGGCGGCTTTGTTTACAATTATTAAACAGTAATAAGCTCCGAAGCACCGGGAACCTGTTTATAACAATAACAACAGTTGATTGGGAAGATTTCATGTTTGTTTACTGTTTAATAAATGTAAACAAAGCCGTCAAAGATTGAGGAAAGATGTACACGTTCGTAAGTACTTGCGCAACTGCTTCGTGAATCTGGGGCCAGAAGTGTTCGAGCCTAACAGGTCCCATCGAGAACGTCTTTATAAGATAGCAAACCTATAGGAAGATTTTGTACCTTGAAAACAAAATATAATTAGGAATATACCACATTTGAACTTATTAATATGCCAAATATTGACTATAAGCAATAAGTCATATATGCACTGTGCGAGAGCGGGTTGCAACAATACGCCTTTAATTTTGACTAAACGTCGCATTTTTTTTGTTACGTCCGTAAAACTGCGAAAGGATGAGTTGAAACCGAGTCGTTTTAGCATACGCTATCGGAGTAGTTCAACGAGGCTGGAATTGGCTAGATAGATTATTAATCGAAGGGGATTGACTCACTAGCACCAGAACACGAAACCCAACAAGAAATGAATCAGTTCTGGAGATATCTGAACCCAGAGGTGACGATGGAGGCGGCCTATAAACAACTTTTAATCCCTTTCAGGCCAGGCAAAGAGGATCAAAGCCGACGGGTGCGACAACAAACAAGGCCATTCGACAGGTTTAGCCCCTCACCCTCTCAGCGTGCGCTCATATTACTGGCTCACAAGACCACTCGTCTTACTGGCTCACAAACCACACTCGCGTTACTGGCACACACACTCACAGCTATGGCACAAACCTACTTGCAAGTTGGTGAAAGTTTGTGCGAACGAACGAACAATGTCCGGTAGACACCTGGGACCAGATTCACGAAGTAGTTAGGCAAGCACTTACGAATCTGTACATCTTTTCTCAATCTTTGGCGGTTTTGTTTACAGTAATTAAACAGTTAATGAGCCCCGAAGCACCAGGAGACTGTTTATAACAACAACAAAGCCGTCAAACATTGAGGAAAGATGCAAAGGTTCGTAGGTGCTTGCGTAACTACTTCGTGAATCTTGTGTGTTTTTCTGTATTTAAAAGTACAACCTTGGGTTGGCGGAGGTAATCATGCCAGGTGAGCCTAGGATGAACGGAGAGGACGCCTTAGGTTAGCCGTGGTGGGGGATATATATATATATTGACGTATCTCGGCAGATTCGGATAACGTTGACGTATTTTAAGGGAAGACAAGATTCGTGAGAGTCGTAAACACCCATCCTCTACCCTGGCTGCGACTCGAGCATACGGGCAAGTGCTGACATTGTCAGCTTAATCATCTCATTCTTTACGCGGGGCGCCCCGCGTAAAAGGGATTGCTGCGCCAGGTTAGTAAAGCGGTGCGCTTGATACGGTCCCTTGAGTCGCAGACGGTGAGATCCTTGAGTACAGGAGCTGCTACGTGCGCCGGCCACCACCACCAGGAATGTTGATGTCCTACCCTCCTGCAGGTCACCCTTGATATCCTGCCCTCCTGCAGGTCACCCCTGATGTCCTGCCCTCCTGCATGCCATCCCTGATATCCTGCCCTCCTGCAGGTCACCCCTGATGTCCTACCCTTCTTCAGGTCACCCTGATATCCTGCCCTCCTGCAGGTCACCCCTGAGGTCCTACCCTTCTTCAGGTCACCCTGGGCATGTGTCCTACCCTCCTGCAGGTCACCCCTGAGGTCCTGCCCTCCTGCAGGTCACCCTGAGGTCAAGCAAGCCACCTAACCTATCGAGGCCAATGCACAGAAAACGTCAATATTAGTATTTTACCTTTGACTATTTCGTCGCTCTTTTAACAGACTTAAATTACGTAACAAATGCGACTGATTAGAAGAGAGGACGGCGATATTGGTCTTGGGACGCGCCCCACGTTTTAATCCCCCCCAAACACACACACCAATCACCAAACACGACTCCAAAACAAACAAGAGAGTCGTGATTTTCCTCGCTACCACCCGCCACACACAAAAGCCTCAGGATCTGACTGCATCTTCCGAAAGGAACTGAAGAACTCAATATTTTTCTCAGATGAATCCGTTTTGTGAGAGGTCGAGGAGTGGTGCGCGGAGTGCGCCGTTCTGTTGGTGACAGAGACGGAGTGGGACGGTGTGTTTGTGTGCGGGACTGTCCACAGACAGTGCCAGCCACTTTTTGCTTCCACTGGTGGTGTGTTTTTTTTTTTTCCGTGGGATGGGAAGACCTCGTGCGGTGTTTATCTTAAGTGTTTGATTTTAACGAGTTTAATTATTTGTTCTGACTTGCCACTAAGTGAGTTTGGCAAGCAGTGGAGTACTTGGTGGGTGGGGATGGGTCAATATAAGCTTATTGAGTGTGGGTGAGAGCTAAGGAATGAGTGCCGCGCACGCATGCGCACGCACACCTGACAGGCGGTCACACTTGACAGGCGGTCACACTTGACAGGCGGTCACACTTGAGAGACGGACACACTGGAGAGACGGACACACTGGAGAGACGGTCACGCTTGAGAGACGGACACACTTGAGTGACGGACACACTTGAGAGACGGACGCACCGACGAAGGAATGACCAAGTAAGGGGGTACGGATGAGCAGCAAGACAGAAGTATGAACGTACAGGTGGCCCGGGATGAACAGGTGTCGTTCTCTGAGCCACCCCGCACCTCGCAGAGCTCACCGAACATAGGGACCCAAATTAGCGTGAGAGGGAGAGCTAATGGACACGCCAGAGAGTTCCTCCACTCGCTGCCACCTCTAACACGAGCTTATCCCGGGAAGCTGGCGCACTCTGCGCGAACACGTCGTTGTTATGTGAACTACCGGGGGAATATTCCCCCATTTACGGGCTATTCATGCCCGTGCTACCTCTTGTGTGTGACTTAATCTTTATCAATCCTCATTCCCTCATTCGAAGAGGTTGGATGAGGGGTATACTCTCAGAGAGAGGCGAGGGGAGGCAGTGGGAATGTCCGAGGGAAGCCATCAGAGTCGGGCCGGCCCATCTCCCACGATACACCACCCACTATAACCCTTTTGGATGACATTTCTTAAATAACCTCAATCTGTCCCACCTTCCCCCGCCCCCGACAATTTTCACGGTGAACTTATTTCATGATTCAGGGTATGGTAATCTGTCGCCATGTTGTTGTTATTGCTGTTGTTGTCATATGGGTGAAGCTACATGCTGTTGTCACGTGGGTACACACTCAAAATCATTTGATGACCTTGAGGGTGTACCTTCAGTCTGGTAACGCTGCCTACTGTACTTAGAGCGTGGTGTAAGGTGCATCACTAATGCGGAGCTGGTGTCCCGCTGGTCTGGTGATACTGTTCACGAGAAAATATTTTAAATGAAGTAAAATGAGTTGTCACACTTGATGGCAACACTGGACATTACACCACCACCACTGGTGGCACCAGGTGAAGGCTGGAAGACCACACCACAGGCTGGTAGACCCCACCACAGGCTGGTAGACCCCACCACAGGCTGGGAGACCACACTATAGGCTGGTAGACCACACTACAGGCTGGTAGACCACACTACAGGCTGGTAGACCACACTATAGGCTGGTAGACCACAAAACAGGCTGGTAGACCACACCACAGGCTGGCAGACCACACCACAGGCTGGCAGACCCCACCACAGGCTGGCAGACCACACCACAGGCTGGGAGAACACACCACAGGCTGGCAGACCACACCACAGACTGGGACAACACACCACAGGCTGGCAGACCCCACCACAGGCTGGCAGACCCCACCACAGGCTGAGAGAACACACCACAGGCTGGCAGACCCCACCACAGGCTGGCAGACCCCACCACAGGCTGGCAGACCCCACCACAGGCTGGCAGACCACACCACAGGCTGGGAGAACACACCACAGGCTGGTAGACCCCACCACAGGCTGGCAGACCCCACCACAGGCTGGCAGACCCCACCACAAGCGGGCAGACCACACCACAGACTGGTAAACCACACCACAGGCTGGCAGGCCACACCACAGGTTGGCAGGCCACACCACAGGCTGGCAGACCACACCACAGGCTGGGAGACCACACCACAGGCTGGGAGACCACACCACAGGCTGGGAGACCACACCACAGGCTGGGAGACCACACCACAGACTGGGAGACCACACCACAGGCTGGGAGACCACACCACAGGCTGGGAGACCACACCACAGGCTGGGAGACCACACCACAGGCTGGGAGACCACACCACAGGCTGGGAGACCACACCACAGGCTGGGAGACCACACCACAGGCTGGTAGACCACACCACAGGCTGGTAGACCACACCACAGGCTCGTAGACCACACCACAGGCTGGTAGACCACACCACAGGCTGGTAGACCACACCACAGGCTGGGAGACCACACCACAGGCTGGGAGACCACACCACAGGCTGGGAGACCACACCACAGGCTAGCAGACCACACCACAGGCTGGGAGACCACACCACAGGCTGGGAGACCACACCACAGGCTGGGAGACCACACCACAAGCTGGAAGGGTGTTACAATGTGTGTTGACAGGTGGCGGAGGCTCGGTGGAGCGTGAAGGTGTACACAATGTAAACATCAGTATTTACACCGTGTAAACACCAGTGTGAACACAGAATAAACAAAAGATGTACAGAGCGTCAACACAACCCATATGATGTTTGGTTAGTCGTGCCTCCGCCGCTGGTCGCCACCTGGGGTGGTGGTGGTGGTGGTAGGGGTGGTGGTGGGGGTGATGGTGGTGGTGGTGCTGATGGTGGTGGAGGGGGTGGTGATGGTGGTGGTGCTGGTGGTGCTGCTGGTGGTGGTGGGGGTGATGGTGGTGGTGGTGCTGATGGTGGTGGAGGGGGTGGTGATGGTGGTGGTGGTGGTGGTGCTGATGGTGGTGGTGGGGGTGATGGTGGTGGTGGTGCTGATGGTGGTGGAGGGGGTGGTGATGGTGGTGATGGTGGTGGTGCTGGTGGTGGTGGAGGGGGTGGTGATGGTGGTGCTGGTGCTTGTGACGGTAGTGATAGTGGAGAGGATGATGTTGGTAATGGTGGTGATGCTGGTGGTGGTGGTGATAGAGGTGGTAATGCTGGTGGTGGTCACACAAAATGGAATGATGGAAATGACTGTCAACCATACTATTGCCACTGGTAAAACCATTGACGTCACTGTTACGGCTGGTGACAGTGCCGTATAACGAACACCGCCGGTGACGTCCCTCACTGTCACCAGGTAGTGGGTGGTGTGACGACCTTCAGACACGGTAACAATGCCTCTGGTCGAATGTCTTACCACCTGGGTCAATGGTGTGTATAGTCTTGTGCCCCGTCTGGTGCTCCGTCTGGTGCCCCGTCTGGTGCCCGTCTGGTGCCCCGTCTGGTGCCCCGTCTTGTGCCCCGTCTAGTGCCCCGTCTGGTGCCCCGTCTGGTGCCCCGTCTGGTGTCCCGTCTAGTGCCCCGTCTGGTGCCCCGTCTAGTGCCCCGTCTAGTGCCCCGTCTGGTGTCCCGTCTGGTGCCCCGTCTAGTGCCCCGTCTAGTGCCCCGTCTGGTGCCCCGTCTGGTGTCCCGTCTGGTGCCCCGTCTGGTGTCCCGTCTAGTGCCCCGTCTGGTGCCCCGTCTGGTGCCCCGTCTAGTGTCCCGTCTGGTGCCCCGTCTAGTGCCCCGTCTTGTGTCCCGTCTGGTGCCCCGTCTAGTGCCCCGTCTGGTGCCCCGTCTTGTGCCCCGTCTAGTGCCCCGTCTGGTGCCCCGTCTTGTGCCCCGTCTGGTGCCCCGTCTAGTGCCCCGTCTAGTGCCCCGTCTAGTGCCCCGTCTGGTGCCCCGTCTGGTGCCCCGTCTGGTGCCCCGTCTAGTGCCCCGTCTGGTGTCCCGTCTGGTGCCCCGTCTAGTGCCCCGTCTGGTGCCCCGTCTAGTGCCCCGTCTGGTGCCCCGTCTAGTGCCCCGTCTGGTGCCCCGTCTAGTGCCCCGTCTAGTGCCCCGTCTGGTGCCCCGTCTGGTGTGCTTATGACAAACATGATCGCTTTCTCACCTCCTCTATCTTCACAACATTCAGCTTGTGATCAACTGCCAGCTTCTGGCTGGTCTATCAACGGTGTATATGTGCGTTCAGCGTGAGCGCGGAGGATGTAAAACACACACACACACACACGGTCATAGCATCATATTACATATTACAGTCAAAACATGAGATCTCTTTCTGAGAGTGCCGCTATCTTGGTTCAACAAGTCCTAATTTTTTCATTCACCCGTGCTCTAGGAGACTCGAACAGGGGACCCCCACGTGTGTGAGGCCGAAGCTCTATCGACGGAGGTATTCAGTAGCCCTAATAGGAAAGATTCCAGAAGCAACTACTGCTGCCAAACTGGAATTTTCGACCTTCCATGACTACTACTGAAGCTCAGAGGAATTAGCGATCGATGCCCATGTGATATAAATTATCATTTACACTTTCGTAGAAATAAACATTTCATTTAAATATTTGGATCACAAATCGGTTCAAGAAGATCGTCTAAAAGATGGTTTTGCAGAAATTCTTTCAGTGTTTCAGAAAGTAATAGTAAGGTATAGGAGGTAGCAGAGGGCGTGGCTGTGGGTGGTGGTGGTGTCGTAGCTCACACGAAGGAGGCCAGCAGGGCAGGTCTGTCTGCCCGCCTCCTCCAGCGCCAGAGAGTAGCAGTATTTACCCTCCGAGTTTGGTTCCTCAGGCTAAACACACACACACACACACACACACACACACACACACACACACACACACACACACACACACACACACACACACACACACACACACACACGCTGATTCACAAGTCACGCCTTCAGGAACTGTGTTACGTGTTTGTTGTTCTCGCGTTCCTGCTGCTGCTGCTGCCGCCGTGTTAGTTTAAATTGGAGTTCCACAAATGCCACATCGTGAAGCGCAGAGTTGCCGCCCCAGCGGAGGCGCCTGCGGGGCTCCACTACACACTCTCATATATATGGGTCCAGGCGCTCAACTTTCAGGTTTTGTCTACAACTTATTTCTGCATAATTGTATGATAATGATTAATATTACATTATTATTATTTACACACGTCAGCCCTTTTATTGAGGACATTTAAGAAACCTGAGAAATAACCTGGTCAATTGGAGTCACCAGCCCTGGGCTTAGTTTGTCTTGAGAAATGTGGGATTTTTTTGACTGCCAAGTTGACGAAACTGGAGCACAAGTTGTCATCTACACTTCACCTCTACAATATCTCTCGCGTATTTGGTTACGGAGTTGAAGTCATAACCTTTTGTCACACGTTTAATGAATAGATGAATTGCACATTTGGTAATACATGTGGAAAATTTCATTTCATTTTATAGTTTTTATTGGTTAAAAAATAGTTTTTGTGGAAAGCATTGCTAATCAAACTTCGAATCATTTCACTTCATTCTGAACTTTTAGTCTTCGGAAATGTCCGCCATTAGATTAACTTCAAGAATTTCCACGAATACAATGCAAGTTTGGTGTGTCACTCTGAGTTGCCACTCGCTAACATTTCAGCGCTGTGGAGAACACACACACACTTAGTACAACATATTGACTCGTTTCTCTCACTTCTGTACAAAAGGCATTTTATGTTACTGCATTTGTAAGATTTATCCCTCCAGTTATAGAGAGATATGAAGCACCTTGGTAGTAAGGCAAGTAGTGCCGGGCCCATGGGCGCTAGTACCATGCCCCTGGGCACTAGCGCTATGCCCATGGGCACCAGTGCCACCTGTCTTCCCGGCAGTGAGTCGCGCCACTCTCTCCTCGTCATCATCATCTTCAAACTTGGAGCCTTCTTGCAAGTAGTTCACGTAAAAGCAAGACAAGGAACCATCCAGGAACCATCTTAAAGGTGGGCATCACAGACACGAGGCAGGAACAAGCGGTCTTTCACACTAACAAGATCGGCAGCGCCTACCACCCACTTCACTCTAGGAGCCGTCGTTTTTTTGCTGTTTTTTTCTTTAGTTTCCACACAATTCTTGGAAAGTTCACACAACATGAGGCACCACCTTGAACCCGTAGTCGTCCTCGGCTCCGGCAAATAACGCACAGCTGCTGGTAGTGGAAGAGCTTCCTTGCTTCTGATCCGGGAGGAATTCTTGTTGATAGTCCTTCTGGTATTCTTGCTGCAAGGAGGCGGAGAGACACCGACGGTGGTCGCGATCTCTGAAAATGGAGTAGAGATTGTTACGTTGCTTTGGTTTATTGGTGGTGGGCTTGAGTCCCGCTGAGTCCTCTCCCTTTTGCTGCTGGACTGAGCTGCCCTGAGACTGAGGCGCCGCAGCTGGGAGTGAGGTCGTGAGATTGGGCTTCGTCAGTGGGTTTGAAGAGCTGCTTGTCGCAGACTTCAATGGGGACACTGGCTTGTTCCCCGGCGACTGACAGGTTCTGTGTGGCTTTGGTGGCTTAGGAGGGGGAGTTGGTTTGGTGCGGCTCTGACTTGGTTGTGACTGTGGTGATTGTTTAGGCGGAGACGGTGTCTGGGGGAGATCTGATTGTTTATCGAGTATTTGTCCGTGATGCACTGTTTGTTTGTATTGTGGGAGTTGAGTTTGTACTTCTGGCGGTAGGCGGCGCTGTGCGGGATAAGGTTGCCGGAGTCTAGAAGGTTGTCGGGAACATTGTGGCTGAGGTTGTGTCTGTGGTTGAGGTTGTGTCTGTGGTTGAGGTTGTGTCTGTGGTTGAGGTTGTGTCTGTGGCTGAGGTTGTGTCTTTGGCTCTGGAGTCTGCTGTGAATTAGCACTCCGGAAGAGGTGTGGAGGCCTGGCGGGTAGCGGCGGAGGCACCGCTTCCGGAGGTCTAGGGGAGGAGACAGTGGCCTCGTAGACGATCTCCTCATACAGATGGTAGTCGGAGGCGCTGTCGTAGGACGATTCGGAGGCGGTGTCGTCGAGGTGTTTATGTCGCCGGAGATCGTGGAGGAGAAGACGCGGGGCCGCGGAGGCGTCACGCGCGTCGCTGCAGAGGCTGAGGTCGTCGTGTGAGCGAGGTTGGGCGACGGAGCGGCACTGGAGGTCGCCGAGGACGGCCAGAACACACCGCGCCACCCCCGGCGAGCACTGGGGGGGCTGGACCCGCGGGGCGCAGCCTGGGGGGCACAGGGGCGCGCCGCTCCCCCCGACCCCGTCACTGGCTGAGCAGCAAACCGTCAGGACCGCCGTCGTCCCTGTGGGTGACACAGATAAAGTTAGTCATATTGGCTTGTCACTTTTAATCTACTCTCTCTGCTCCTACACTCAGTACACACACACACCTGCTACATCCACTACACACCTGCTGCACCCACTATACACCTGTTACACACAGTATACACCCACTACACACCTGCTACACCCAGTATACACTTGGTATACCAATATTAAGCCCTCTTTCTGGTATGTCACATCTACAGAGGTCAAGGCTAGGGTTAAACAAGTATCAACGCTCACATGATAGCAACATTGCCCATATACACGTTATATATCTTATCATACACCCAATGTATATGACAGAGGTATGATAGAGGTAGAGGTCCATCATGATAGACACAATTTCAATTATTAACGTATGATGGAAGTAAACTTATGATACAAGTTGTTATTATAACACGATAACAAACTATTGAAATATCTGATGCCTTGACCATCACCCTCTCTTAATCCTATTCTACCTATCTCCTCTTCCCCCTCTTTTTCTTCTCCCTTCCCCCCGTCCTCCTACTCTTCCATCTACTCTTACTATCCTTACCTTCTGCCACCACTAGACCAGCTATGGAGGAGGGATAGGGAGAGTTTAGCAAAGGACCACAGATGAAAGGATAGGTGGTATGGCCAGCCCCTACCCATCCCTGACCACCACCACCACCACCACCACAGTCAGCCCTTACTGACTTACCACCACTGCCACCTCCCCCCCCTGACCATCACTATTATAAGCCCTCCCCAACCACCACTAGCACGCCCTCACCACTACACTCTCCTCTTCCTGGTCACCTCAACCACCGCCACCATTTCCTCTGGCTGCCATAACTACGACCACCACCAGTTTTTCATACACCACCAAAACTTATGACCACCAAAACCTGTCATAAACAGGAAATAATCCTCCACAGCAACACTACTGAACCCCCAATGCTGTA
>WNGS01066681.1:9558091-9565591 GCA_020271785.1 Procambarus virginalis | reverse complement strand
ACACAGTTGTATTCTGTAATAAAGACGTATATGGGGGGGTTGATATTTATTTCAAAGGAGGTTTTCAGCTCCTTGTGTGATGTCTCTCGCCAGTCCTGTACGACCGAGTCATCATCTTGGGCCAAGTCATCCTCGCTGATGGTGTCTGTACCGCCTTGTTTAAGAAACCCCCGTTGCACATCTCCCAGACACGCTAATACCGTAAATATGCCGGATTTTATGATATCCTGATCATTAAACGCTGGATATTTCTTTTGTCGTGGACACTGCAAGAGTGGGCAAGAGATTACGTGAAGGAATGTCTTCCACCAGCCTCCCCTACCAGATGACACACACTACCTCAGATATTTGTCTGGGGTGCTGCACCACCCTTTTCACACACACACACACACACACACACACACACACACACACACACACACACACACACACACACACACACACACACACACACACACACACACACACACTAAACACACTAAACAACGGCAGATACTAATGAACGAAGAGAAATTTGGCTGACGCAGACAAAAAATCTCCAGAGCATAAACAAAGGGGATAATACAAAGCTACGTGCAGAAACCATCAAACCGAGAAAGAGCTCAGTAGGAGAGAGTTTAATATGCAGACAAGAGTTGAGCCAGACGCCAGGCGGAGACCAGACTGATGACACTCCCATCACCGGCTTCAGTGTTACCGTAATGTCTTAAACCTTCTCTTTGGTGTCTCTTAAACTGGAACAAAGTTTAGATTAAGAAAGGTAAACAATGAGTTGGTAATTGAGTTACAGACGAGTGAACAAACTGCCAAGACAAGGTAATGATAAGAAGAGACTGTAGAGCACCTGGAAGGGATACGAGGACATGGAACTGGAATATGAAGGAGTAAATAAATGATGTCCAATAGAGTGGCAGAAATCATGAAAATAACATGATGATATGGACAGGCAGAATACATATTTTAAAAGTGTCTTTAACATTATTCTACAGGAGATAAGTGGCGAGATGGAAGGTGCTACTGTGGTTAATGTAAGTGTCATCACCATAGCAAGATCTTACCAGCGGAGTCCCACAGGGCTCAGTACTAGTACCCATCATAGTCCAGATTTATGCTAATGATTTCCCCAAAGGAGATAGACTGATCCCTATCAATGGTTGCCAATGACGCAACAATGTTGAGGAGAATAAGCACGTAGGATAAGGCAACGAAGCTACATACTGGAAGACCTTAGACAAGTTACAGCTCAATTCCAGTAAATACTAAGTAATGAAGATGGGAGCTTGACACAAGAGGCTGCACATAGGAAACCAACAGAGGGAGAAAATCCTCCGGAGAAAGACATGGGGGGGGGTAGATACACCATCGAATCTATCTCCTGAGACACACAGATCTCTTGAGACACGCAGATCTCCTGAGATACACAGATCTCTTGAGACACGCAGATCTCTTGAGACACGCAGATCTCCTGAGATACACAGCCCTCCTGAGACACACAGCCCTCCTGAGACACACAGCCCTCCTGAGACACACAGCCCTCCTGAGACACACAGCCCTCCTGAGATACACAGCCCTCCTGAGACACACAGCCCTCCTGAGACACACAGCCCTCCTGAGACACACAGTAACACATAACACGAGCCTCATGTGCAGTCTGGCCGACATAAGAGCCGTCTTTATGGAGTTATTCAATGCTATGTATTCCACAGATTTTGCAATATGTCGAATCTAAAACGAAGCCGGAATAAGTCCAGAAGTCCAAACTTCAGCTCTAGACTTGCCAACGAGCTGAGATATATGCTGAGGACTATAACAACGAGCTGAGGAAATAATGTAGCCAAGACACCACACGTGACTGGAGCAGAGAAGTAACGAGGAAGGCACACAAATAAACTCAAGAATGTTGACAAATCTAGCAATAACGAGTACGACTAAAAGAGTCACGGGCAGAACCTCGGTAACATAATAAGCCGTAGGATATTATAGAGAATATTGTTAAGTGTCAGAAAAGCAAATAATGGACTGAAACTAGGAAGGGAAGTGAGGTCGAGGCTATGTGTACCACACCTTCATATGTAGAGATGACATAGCCTACAAATGCCTGGGCATCTGTACACCAGTGATTGAAGGTTGAGAGGCGGGACCCAAGAAGTGAAGCTCAACAACGTGAGTATACATTCCTACATCTTAGGTGGGATAGAAAATTGATAACTCTCCATTTAGAATAGATAGGGAAGCAAAAACAAAATTAAAATTGAGTTTCCTGTCATGTTACATCCCTATCTCCTTCCCTTTCCCCCCTCTCCTTCCTTCCCTCCTCTCCCTTCCTTCCCTCCCTCCCTCCCATTCATACCATCCCTCCCTCTCCCTCACCTCTCTTCCTTCCCTCCGCCCACTCGTAAATCCCAGGAGCATCAAATCCTAATCATCAACTAAACGGCAGCGTTGCACAGTAAACTTTTCCTAGTATGTGTAGAAAGTCGTAAGTGGCATGGCACTCCGTTAGAAAAGTGCTCAAGTAAGAGGTCACTCAAGTAAAGAGACACTTGAGCAGATAGGCGCTCAAGTGGTAGTGCTCACTCGCACCAGAGTGCCATGTTGGCAACACTGTACACTATGGAGATCTTGGCAACTGGCAACATGTCACACACACACATACACACACACACGCTAACGGGGCCTTCCGGCTGAGTAGACAGCACTTGGGAGTCATAGTCCTAAGGCCCCGGGTTCGATCCCCGGCGAAGGCTGAAATAAATGAGCAGAGTTTCTTTCACCCTGATACCCCCTGTTCACCTAGCAGTAAATAGGTAACTGAGAGTTAGACAGCTGCTACGGGCTGCTTCCTGGGGATGTGTGTGTGTGTGTGGGTGTGTGTGTGTGTGTGTGTTAGAGAGAACTGTATGTAGTAGATACAATAGAGGAAAAAACATTATTTAGAAAGCGGAGTCCAAGAGCTAATAGCTCGATCCTGCAGACACAAATATGTAAATAGAAATAGTAAATACACACTGGAGAAGAGATGGAATAACACCAAATTCTAAAGTGAATTGAAAAAGCAGTCAAGGAAATAATATTCATAGTAATGCACAATAGAACAATGCGATACAGATGAAAACAAGATAAAGATAGTCACAGTGATGTCAGAAAGAACTTCAGTGCAAAAGTTGCAAGTAAGTGGTAGGGATAGATGAAGAAGTTGTTGATGCTATCTCGGTACTTTATCTTAAATGTAAATATAAGAAAACAGTGAAAACAGAGCCATCTTGTTAAAAAAAAAAAAAAGTATGAAGGGCGAGAATTGGGTGCTGATGCTTGATTCAGTAAGTACATGTAGGTGAGTGTACACAGACATATCTTCTCACCCCCCCCCCACCCACTAGTACTCCGCGCACCCAAGTATACCCATCGGCGTGGCCCCAAGGAAATACTGCAGGTTATAATTTATGGTATAACAGCATACCCATGATTACCTCATCCCCCCCCATCCCCCTCCTCCTCCTCCTTCCCCACCTCACCCCACCACTGCCACCATTCCAAGCTGCCCAGGTGACAGTTTTATAACATAACTGCATATCAACACTGCTAGCTACAATATTACTCCGAAAACAATTATTTAAATGCAACCACAGCAACATAACCATTACAATATGGCTGAAACCACATGACCACAGCTACAACATATTATAATAGACAGCAACAACATGACCACATCCATAAAGTTACAATATGACCTCAACAACATAACTGCATCATAACACTACACTACACTGCACTACACTACACTACACTACACTGCACTACACTGCACTACACTACACTACACTACACTACACTACACTACACTACACTGCACTACATTACACTACACTACACTGCACTACACTACACTACACTACAGTACACTGCACTACACTACACTGCACTACACTACACTACACTACACTACACTACACTACACTACACTACACTACACTACACTGCACTACATTACACTACACTACACTGCACTACACTACACTACACTGCACTACACTACACTACACTACACTACACTGCACTACACTACACTACACTACACTACACTACACTACACTACACTGCACTACACTACACTACACTGCACTACACTACACTACACTACACTGCACTACACTACACTACACTACACTACACTGCACTACACTACACTACACTACACTGCACTACACTACACTACACTACACTACACTGCACTACATTACACTACACTACACTGCACTACACTACACTACACTGCACTACACTACACTACACTACACTACACTGCACTACACTACACTACACTACACTACACTACACTACACTACACTGCACTACACTACACTACACTGCACTACACTACACTACACTACACTACACTACACTACACTACACTGCACTACACTACACTACACTGCACTACACTACACTGCACTACACTACACTACACTACACTACACTACACTACACTGCACTACACTACACTACACTACACTGCACTACACTACACTACACTACACTACACTGCACTACATTACACTACACTACACTGCACTACACTACACTACACTGCACTACACTACACTACACTACACTACACTGCACTACACTACACTACACTGCACTACACTACACTACACTACACTACACTACACTACACTACACTACACTGCACTACACTACACTACACTACACTGCACTACACTACACTACACTGCACTACACTACACTACACTACACTACACTGCACTACACTACACTACACTACACTGCACTACACTACACTACACTACACTGCACTACATTACACTACACTACACTGCACTACACTACACTACACTGCACTACACTACACTACACTACACTACACTGCACTACACTACACTACACTGCACTACACTACACTACACTACACTACACTACACTACACTACACTACACTACACTACACTGCACTACACTACACTACACTACACTGCACTACACTACACTACACTGCACTACACTACACTACACTACCCTACACTACACTACATTTGTTCAACTGCATCATACGTTCTCCCCCCCCCCCCCCTACGATCTGCTGACTTCCAATGTTTACAACTTTCAAGACCATCTCTGATCTTAGATATACATCACACAAAGATGAGAACCTGCCAAGCTACCAACGGAGGCAAAGGTTCGTTCCAAGACTAACCACAAGAGGCTACAGAGATCAATTTCAATAGAAGACCCCCCTCATTATAATCACAATTATCTGCTTCGAGTTGAACATCTCTGCCAATCCCAGCATCAGGAACGCATTAATATGTTTACATTTTATAATCTATCCAAGGAGATGAACGCCAGGTAACGATGCAGGGGAACGAAGCTGTAGAAGAAAATATAAGAAGCTTTAAAAACCATAAGTCCTGCCCCCCTGACTGATATATCTCATAATAATATACCCGGCGCATATAACAGAATATATCTTGGGTATGCAAACACAAATGCTCAGTTTAAAAACACTGAGGAATATAATGATGGGATGGAAAAGGGGGGGGGGGGGGGAGAGAAGGCCTGCTAGCGGGATATACTGCCAGGTGTACAAGCATACTCCGCCAAGTATAATGAAATATATGCTAGTTATTATAAGCTTAAAGCAAATGCATTTTTTCGGCAATTAAGTGGAATATACATTAGAGCAGCAGCCATCTGCATCAGCCTCCCGCCTCTCTCGTCACAGTTACTCCTGAGTTCATATTATTATTATTATTATTATTATTATTATTATTATTTATTATTATTATTGAACAAATCCACATGAGCCATGATCAGGGTTCGAACCTAAGCCCTGGGTGTTTAATGTGATTTCTCTGTTTATTATTACTACATTTTTATACGCTTATTAACATTATTATACACTGCTTCAAGCGTCTGGGATATTGAAATCGTCTCAGCCATCTATCTGTACGTCCGCGTATCCGTTCGTATGTAGGTCTATCCGTCGGACGGTCCGTCCAATTATTCGTACATCCGCTGGTCCGTTCTTGGGCACGGTGAGGGCTTGCCTAGTTGGTTGTAATTTAGCGAAACTTGCTACAGATCGTGGTGAGGGTTGTCAAGAACTCTCCTGGACCCTGTCTTCCAGGTCCTGCCCTCTGAGGGTCCCCCAGGGCCTGACCTCTGACGGTCCCCCAGGGCCTGACCTCTGAGGGTCCCCCAGGTCCTGCCCTCTGAGGGTCCCCCAGGGCCTGCCCTCTGAGGGTCCCCCAGGGCCTGCCCTCTGAGGGTCCCCCAGGTCCTGCCCTCTGAGGGTCCCCCAGGGCCTGCCCTCTGACGGTCCCCCAGGGCCTGACCTCTGAGGGTCCCCCAGGGCCTGCCCTCTGAGGGTCCCCCAGGTCCTGCCCTCTGAGGGTCCCCCAGGGCCTGACCTCTGACGGTCCCCCAGGGCCTGACCTCTGAGGGTCCCCCAGGTCCTGCCCTCTGAGGGTCCCCCAGGTCCTGCCCTCTGAGGGTCCCCAGGGCCTGCCCTCTGAGGGTCCCCCAGGTCCTGCCCTCTGAGGGTCCCCCAGGGCCTGCCCTCTGAGGGTCCCCCAGGGCCTGACCTCTAGGGTCCCCCAGGGCCTGACCTCTTCGGTTCCTAAACCTAAGCCCGTGGCCCTTGGGCCAGACATCCCTGCCCCTCCCCACCCCCACGTGCACAAGTTACGAGGTCAGATATACAAACATGGGAGTCAGTTATTATTATTCTTAATGCTGATTTTATAGCTGATTGGTCTAGCGCCGACGTTGTATTTTGTTGTTGTTGACTGATATTTCTGGTGTTGTGATTGCTGCTGCTGCTGTTGTTGTTGTTGCTGCTGCTGTTGCTGCTTCAACTGCTGCTGCGATTCGCTTTTGTTAATACTGTTATTGTTGTATAATAATAATAATAAATATGGTTTTCAATTTGATCACCATTTCTAATGTGACCCCAGTTATATTAGTTTTATTAAAAATTCCTAATTTTATAATTTTGTAGGTTAATTGTAGACCTTGGTGTGGGGTGACTCCAGACCCTGGTGTGGGGGTGACTCCAGACCCTGGTGTGGGGTGACTCCAGACCCTGGTGTGGGGGTGACTCCAGACCCTGGTGTGGGGGTGACTCCAGACCCTGGTGTGGGGTGACTTCAGACCCTGGTGTGGGGTGACTCCAGACCCTGGTGTGGGGTGACTCCAGACCCTGGTGTGGGGGTGACTCCAGACCCTGGTGTGGGGGTGACTCCAGACCCTGGTGTGGGGTGACTCCAGACCCTGGTGTGGGGGGTGACTCCAGACCCTGGTGTGGGGGTGACTTCAGACATTGGTGTGGGGTGACTCCAGACCCTGGTGTGGGGGGTGACTCCAGACCCCGGTGTGGGGGGTGACTCCAGACCCTGGTGTGGGGTGACTCCAGACCCTGGTGTGGGGGGTGACTCCAGACCCTGGTGTGGGGGTGACTCCAGACATTGGTGTGGGGTGA
>WNGS01066681.1:9541970-9552953 GCA_020271785.1 Procambarus virginalis | reverse complement strand
CACACACACACACACACACACACACACACACACACCACACACACACACACACACACACACACACACACACCACACACACACACAACACACATACACACACACAAGCTCGAGAAGCCCAGGAATCTGTACACCAGTAGAGTGGAGGGACCAAAGGGCTGAAGCTCACCTCCCGTAAGCACAACTAGGTGAGACAACTAGGTGAGTTGAACATATAGATATGTGTTGCTTATTTATGAAAATACAATGTGGTAAATTATTAGTTAGAAACAGCCCTCGTAGTGATAACTATCATTTACAACAAACCTTGAAAGGATTGAAATACATTTTATAAACGTCAAATACCCAAATCTGGGCACGTTATCATATATATATATATATATATATATATATATATATATATATATATATATATATATATATATATATATATTATATATGCAATTGACGATCATTTGTATGCGGAAAATCCACAAAGAAATGGAAAGGAAAGATGAACGTTTCGGCGGTTTAAAGCCGTTGTCAGCACCAGACTCAAATTGGCTGCATGTCTCTCTATTTGTCTATCTATATATGTCTATCTGTACGTTCCTCTCTATCTATATCTATGGGTATCTCTGCCCTCCTGTCTAACCCTCCATCCCCCTTACATACAAGTCCCTATTATTGAAACAGCATTGTGTGTCCTCACTTACATGTGCTGGCAGGGTCGACCTAGGCTCCTGGCCCCGCCTTCCGAGCGTTCTTAATTAATGCAATTACTCATTTCAAGCGTTTTAATCATTTTGCATTGACAATTCTGAATCGAATTAGCTTCAATGACTTCTACGTCTAACGAACAGAATTTCATTTAGTGACAATTCTAACCCTGAAGTTCTTGCTGATATATCTATAACTCCTTCGTGTCTCCTTCTATGACCCCTCATTCTGCTGTTCCTAGTATTGAACACGCTGCTTTGTCTATTTTCCCTTGGAATCTTATATGTTGTTAACATGTCCCCCCCAACTCTCCTTTCCTCCAGTGTGGCAAAGGTAAATTTTCTTAAGTCTTTCCTCATAGCTCAGTATTCCTCAGCTCCGGAGCGAGTCTCGTTGCGTACCTTTGGTCTTTTTCTAGTTTCTCCTTGGCATTTTTTTCAGGAAGGGGTTCCAATGCTGGGGCTGCATACTCAAGAGTGGGTCTCACCTTTGTTAAATTTAGGGCCCGGAAAGCTGCTGTGTCCAAGTTTCTAAAACGATACACGGATGTTGACCAGCACGCCATATGCTGTTGTTATTCTGCTAATGTGGGCTTCTGGTATCAGATTTGGGGTTGTGTCCACACTCGGGTCTTTCTCCTTTTCTGACTGACGCATTTTGTCTCCCCTTCATCCTATGCTGCTGTACTGGTCTTCGCACTTGGCTACCGTTGTTGTCATGGTTACCGTGTTGCTACGGCTACTGAACATCTTTGTCTATAGTGTTGCCATGACCATCAAGCTTGCATGGTCGCCATGTTGTCATAGTAAAAACCTTATTTCATGGCCATTACAAAGACTAAGGCTTTCAAGCCCGTTATGACAACCATGTTGACATGGCGAAACATGTTTGCTGGCAATGGCAACAGTTTCCATAGCCACTTTATTGCCATTACTCTTAATTTACCAATGTTTTAAATTAACAATAATATTGCCATATGATGTTCTCAGGCTAACGGCGCTGCCATGACGACTTGGGTAGCCAGGACGAAGGAGTTGCCATGCCGGAGGTGGTGCCACGGTGACTGCCTTAAGTCACGACCAGCGCATCAATGGAGTCCGGTACAGGTTCTAAACAAGGAGCGGCATCATCGCGCATGCGCCGGGCTACTGACACCCCCCCCCCAAGCAGTGGTGACTGCGCATGCGCGAGTGGCTGCGTGTACACACGCGCGTCAACTAGTCGCTATGTACACATGGGTCAACAAAATAAGTCATAACACACACACACACACACACACACCACAGAGGCGGAAGTCCACAGGACTAGCATGTGAGTGTGGACGCTACGGCTGCAATGGATACCTCGGTGTAACATAGAAACCATGTACAATATGCACAGAAATTATATATGAAAGTTTTCAACACACCTGATCTCGACCACCCCAAGGTACATATATATATATATATATATATATATATATATATATATATATATATATATATATATATATATATATATATATATATATATATATTACAAATTGCACATTATATTCTATGTCGTGGTGTTTGGTCGAGTTTTGCATATATGGCACTCTAACCCATGAACAATTTGGGAGTAGTATATAAATGTTGAGAACATCTTTTATACAAGAAAACAAAAGAGGCACTGCGAGCGAAGGGGGTCACGAGCACACACGCGCGCGCACACGCGCGTCCGGTTACTCTAGGGTTCTAGTTTAGACTTAAGATAGGCAACTAGTCTTGCATCTAGCAGGAGCCTTTATTAGACCTTGAGCGTGACTCGAAACTGACTGGCGCTCAAGTGACTGTGAACACGACTGTGAATATGGTCCCCCCTCATTGAGGAAGCTCACTACAGTCGCTTCATTCACTCAAAAGACATACTTATATGAGTTCACATTTCACAGGTATATTCCATATTGGGTTTACATACACATTTTTTTTTACACCTCAAACACATTAAATGAAAAACATAGGTATACAAAGACACATAATTTCAAAGACTATACAATGGTCGCAGATACACTCAAAAGTCAAAGAGTTTACAAATTATCAAGAGGGTTTGGTAGTTACAGGTCACCAGTGGGTCACAAAGTACTATACTGTGAGAAATGGTATTATGAGATCATGGAACAACAATGAGAAGATAGTTCATGCCGCTGTGGACAAGATGGTTAACGAAGTCTTGTTTGGTAACACACCACCAGAGGGCAGGTCGCACCCACACACCCGCGCAATACCAGTACAGTCGCTAGGTAACACCGTTACTAAGCAACTGCGTCGCTAGGCAACAGCGTTACTAAGCAACAGCGTCGCTAGGCAACAGCGTCGCTAGGCAACAGCGTCGTTAGGCAACTGCGTCGCTAGGCAACAGCGTTACTAAGCAACAGCGTCGCTAGGCAACTGCGTCGCTAGGCAACGACGTCAGTGGGTAACTGCGTCGCTAGGCAACAGCGTCGCTAGGCAACGGCGTCAGTGGGTAACTGCGTCGCTAGGCAACTGCGTCGCTAGGCAACGACGTCAGTGGGTAACTGCGTCGCTAGGCAACTGCGTCGCTAGGCAACGACGTCAGTGGGTAACTGCGTCGCTAGGCAACAGCGTCGCTAGGCAACGGCGTCAGTGGGTAACTGCGTCCCTATTTAACAGCGTCGCTAAGCAACGGCGTCAGTGGGTGACTGCGTCGCTATGCAACGGCGTCAACTCCACTCCCAACACCCGCCAGGGGAAGAACATTAGGGATGGTGCCACTCCTCCAGGACCTCGCCGCGTCGCTGCCACATTACTGTATTGATGTTATTCCGCAGGAGATATGGAACACGAGGCTAATCTCTTATGGTGAAAAGTAATTTCACTTTGAACCTAACTACTTGAGATCTTGTTCAGATCCTGCCGTGTCAGGAGTGTTGACGAGGCCGTGTGTGTGTGTGTGTGTGTGTGTGTGTGTGTGTGTGTGTGTGTGTGTGGTGTGTGTGTGTGTGTGTGTGTGTGTGTGTGTGTGTGTGTGTGTGTGTGTGTGTGTGTGTGTAACTACAGCAGAAGACGGAGGACTGGTGGCTTGTTAGGTCACTCGAACCCTCCCTTCTACTGCGGCACTCTACCAACTCATTAAGTCACTACATACGCGATACAAACGCGTTACACTGGTCGAAAACAAAGTATATATATATATATATATATATATATATATATATATATATATATATATTATATATATATATATATATATATATACGTAGTCGTTCTACACTTGTATAAAACAAAATACATTCTACCTGTTATACAGTTGTATTACAGCAACGTGAATTCAGTTTGGTATAAAATACACACATTAAGGGACTTACACTAGCAGGGGAAATTAATAATTATCGTATTTGAAGTTATTTTTTCCAAGTCTGCATAATTCGAGCAGTGAAAGACCAACAGATCAAGAGTGGAGCTGTCACTTGGGATCACGTGTAGGACAATCAGGACGTGATTGATATCCCCCCCTCCCCCACCACCCCATACACCTCTGGAGAGGACAATGTTTAAAGGTTCAAAGTTGGAGATACCGGAAAAAAGTTAAGAATATTAAATGGTTTGAGGCCTCAAGTTCCATGGGAATATATTACAGAATATTGACTGGCTATCAATATTTTGACGACTCCTTGAAATAAAGCCGCAGAAAAAAATATAGATTAAATATGTTAACTGTGAAGAGAGATTCTTGGTTATACTGAAGGCTGACCAGGAATATATTGGAACCTTCGTCACTTGTTTTGTGAAGTTGAAGAAATGGAAAGGAAAGCGAGGACTGAAAGTGTGAATATTTCAATACGAAAGGAACATTAACTCGATGTGTTCAATGGTTTGAGAAGATTAGTTAGCACCGCCGCCTGTGCGTCTATATACCTGTATACGAGAAGAATATGTTGCTGGAAGTTGCAGCAAGAGAATAACAAGCATTGCATGGCTAAGCGCAGAAAGTTTGAGAGAAACATTACTTGGATAGAACAGGATCTTGATAATACAGCTACACTGTTATCCAGGAATACACTGCTATCATCAATACACTGAGCGGTCGGTTATCATCTCAGGAACTCCGGCCACACCGACAGGATAGAGCAAAACACTTTGGTAGTGCCACAGAGGCTCCAACAATATCGACAGGATACAGTGAACGGTTGAGTAAAGTCATGTCGACAGGCTTTATCCTGCCATGACGAGTTGGTTATATCCGGCTCTGTCTGTGCGTCCAATACCTTCAACCCGCAAGTGAAGATGTCCTTCGCTTAGTGTCTGTTGGATAGCTCCTTATACACCCCACCAACATTGGACAATAAACCAGGGGAATTTATGACATTAATTAGAATCGCTTAGCAAGCTTTTTTCTTTCAATAGCGATGTGAAGGTTGAGTTGTTTAATAAGTGGGTTTGGAAGTAAGGGCAACCACTCCACAGTCAATGGTAGGTTGTGATTGGAGTGCCTAATTAAGGTTGGTAAGTGTTGCTGTTTTAGTGGATAAATGCAATAGTTGTAATTGCTAATTGGTCAGACGTTGTTGTTGATGACAGAACACATGTGTTCTTGTTGTAGTCGTCAGAGAACTGTTCATGCACTTGTAGTTTATTAGGTAATAACTGACGATGTTGATCTGATGAGTGTGGGTTGATTTATTAGTTTCAACGAAACTTGTTTCTTTGGGGCATAAAGTTTGGGTTGTGTTCCGAAATAGCAATTAACAGTTTATGAAAACACTTCAAGTTGCATCCGGAGTGAACGCGAATGTTTGTTGATAGACACGCTAGCTTGGTACATCTGCGGTCATGTTTCTCTTGTCATATCACATCGTTACGCCACCTTCAGTCATGTCACATTGTTACAGCTACAGTCATGTTCCTGAGGCCTGGGAACTCACAGTACGTCCAGTCACGTTCATAAGGCCTGGTTACTCCCAACACTTCACCATGCTCGTAGAGTCAAAGGTCAAGCTACACCAGAGTGCAGTTAATTACCAGCTACCGGGGCCTTAATCCCTGCTTCAACGGATGGGCAGTAAGGAAGTGAGGAGTGTAGTTATGGGTGAGTAAGGAAGTGAGGGGGTGTAGTTATGGGTGAGTAAGGAAGTGAGGGGTGTAGTTATGGGTAAGGAAGGACAAAGCAGAGCAGAGAGGGTGAAGGGTGTAGGAATCGGAGCAGAGAAAATGTAGGAAATAAAGCAGAGGAGGAAGTGCAGCAGAGGGATAGGCAGGACATGAATAGGGAAGTAGATGTTGGGGTTATTTTAAGGGCGATGGCTGCCAACTCGTGTCCCTTAGCAAGTTCTAACATCGATATTCCGTTGCATGCTACACCAACCCAGCCTACAGTTGTTGACCATAGTTAATTGACAGTTGAGAGGCGGGACCAAAGAGCCAAAGCTCAACCCCTGTAAGTACAACTAGATGAGTACACTTTCCGTGTACACACAGGCACTATGTGTGGCAAGTACAAAGAATTAATTCGACAAGAAAAGATCAAATGTCATTTACTAATTTTTTTTAGTCAATTCAAAATAATAAACAATAGTATTGTATAAAGTTGGGCCTAGGCAAGCTTATTTGGTTCTCTAGATAATTTTACATTGCCCAAAGTTACATTACAGAACAACATGAAATTAGTTAAGGGAGTTTACACTTTGTAAACTTTGGAGCCCGTTCTCTAGATTTGCTACTCTCCGTAAAAAAGTCAACCATTTTGCGTAACCTGGGGCCAGATTCACGAAGCAGTTGCGCAGGTACTTACGAACCTGTACACCTTTCCTCAATCTTTGGCGGCTTTGTTTACAATTATTAAACAGTAATAAGCTCCGAAGCACCGGGAACCTGTTTATAACAATAACAACAGTTGATTGGGAAGATTTCATATTTGTTTACTGTTTAATAAATGTAAACAAAGCCGTCAAAGATTGAGGAAAGATGTACACGTTCGTAAGTACTTGCGCAACTGCTTCGTGAATCTGGGGCCAGAAGTGTTCGAGCCTAACAGGTCCCATCGAGAACGTCTTTATAAGATAGCAAACCTATAGGAAGAGTTTGTACCTTGAAAACAAAATATAATTAGGAATATACCACATTTGAACTTATTAATATGCCAAATATTGACTATAAGCAATAAGTCATATATGCACTGTGCGAGAGCGGGTTGCAACAATACGCCTTTAATTTTGACTAAACGTCGCATTTTTTTTGTTACGTCCGTAAAACTGCGAAAGGATGAGTTGAAACCGAGTCGTTTTAGCATACACTATCGGAGTAGTTCAACGAGGCTGGAATTGGCTAGTTAGATTATTAATCGAAGGGGATTAACTCACTAGCACCAGAACACGAAACCCAACAAGAAATGAATCAGTTCTGGAGATATCTGAACCCAGAGGTGACGATGGAGGCGGCCTATAAACAACTTTTAATCCCTTTCAGGCCAGGCAAAGAGGATCAAAGCCGACGGGTGCGACAACAAACAAGGCCATTCGACAGGTTTAGCCCCTCACCCTCTCAGCGTGCGCTCATATTACTGGCTCACAAGACCACTCGTCTTACTGGCTCACAAACCACACTCGCGTTACTGGCACACACACAGCTATGGCACAAACCTACTTGCAAGTTGGTGAAAGTTTGTGCGAACGAACGAACAATGTCCGGTAGACACCTGGGAATAGATTCACGAAGTAGTTAGGCAAGCACTTACGAATCTGTACATCTTTTCTCAATCTTTGGCGGTTTTGTTTACAGTAATTAAACAGTTAATGAGCCCCGAAGCACCAGGAGACTGTTTATAACAACAACAAAGCCGTCAAACATTGAGGAAAGATGCAAAGGTTCGTAGGTGCTTGCGTAACTACTTCGTGAATCTTGTGTGTTTTTCTGTATTTCAAAAGTACAACCTTGGGTTGGCGGAGGTAATCATGCCAGGTGAGCCTAGGATGAACGGAGAGGACTCCTTAGGTTAGCCGTGGTGGGGGATATATATATATATATATATATATATATAATATATATATATATATATATATATATATATATATATATATATATATATATATATATATATATATATATATTTGACGTATCTCGGCAGATTCGGATAACGTTGACGTATTTTAAGGGAAGACAAGATTCGTGAAAGTCGTAAACACCCATCCTCGACCCTGGCTGCGACTCGAGCATACGGGCAAGTGCTGACATTGTCAGCTTAATCATCTCATTCTTTACGCGGGGCGCCCCGCGTAAAGGGATTGCTGCGCCAGGGTTAGTAAAGCGGTGCGCTTGATACGGTCCCTTGAGTCGCAGACGGTGAGATCCTTGAGTACAGGAGCTGCTACGTGCGCCGGCCACCACCACCAGGAATGTTGATGTCCTACCCTCCTGCAGGTCACCCTTGATATCCTGCCCTCCTGCAGGTCACCCCTGAGGTCCTACCCTTCTTCAGGTCACCCTGGGCATGTGTCCTACCCTCCTGCAGGTCACCCCTGAGGTCCTGCCCTCCTGCAGGTCACCCTGAGGTCAAGCAAGCCACCTAACCTATCGAGGCCAATGCACAGAAAACGTCAATATTAGTATTTTACCTTTGACTATTTCGTCGCTCTTTTAACAGACTTAAATTACGTAACAAATGCGACTGATTAGAAGAGAGGACGGCGATATTGGTCTTGGGACGCGCCCCACGTTTTAATCCCCCCCCAAACACACACACCAATCACCAAACACGACTCCAAAACAAACAAGAGAGTCGTGATTTTCCTCGCTACCACCCGCCACACACAAAAGCCTCAGGATCTGACTGCATCTTCCGAAAGGAACTGAAGAACTCAATATTTTTCTCAGATGAATCCGTTTTGTGAGAGGTCGAGGAGTGGTGCGCGGAGTGCGCCGTTCTGTTGGTGACAGAGACGGAGTGGGACGGTGTGTTTGTGTGCGGGACTGTCCACAGACAGTGCCAGCCACTTTTTGCTTCCACTGGTGGTGTGTTTTTTTTTCCGTGGGATGGGAAGACCTCGTGCGGTGTTTATCTTAAGTGTTTGATTTTAACGAGTTTAATTATTTGTTCTGACTTGCCACTAAGTGAGTTTGGCAAGCAGTGGAGTACTTGGTGGGTGGGGATGGGTCAATATAAGCTTATTGAGTGTGGGTGAGAGCTAAGGAATGAGTGCCATGCGTACACACCTGACAGGCGGTCACACTTGACAGGCGGTCACACTTGACAGGCGGTCACACTTGAGAGACTGACACACTGGAGAGACGGACACACTGGAGAGACGGTCACGCTTGAGAGACGGACACACTTGAGTGACGGACACACTTGAGAGACGGACGCACCGACGAAGGAATGACCAAGTAAGGGGGTACGGATGAGCAGCAAGACAGAAGTATGAACGTACAGGTGGCCCGGGATGAACAGGTGTCGTTCTCTGAGCCACCCCGCACCTCGCAGAGCTCACCGAACATAGGGACCCAAATTAGCGTGAGAGGGAGAGCTAATGGACACGCCAGAGAGTTCCTCCACTCGCTGCCACCTCTAACACGAGCTTATCCCGGGAAGCTGGCGCACTCTGCGCGAACACGTCGTTGTTATGTGAACTACCGGGGGAATATTCCCCCATTTACGGGCTATTCATGCCCGTGCTACCTCTTGTGTGTGGCTTAATCTTTATCAATCCTCATTCCCTCATTCGAAGAGGTTGGATGAGGGGTATACTCTCAGAGAGAGGCGAGGGGAGGCAGTGGGAATGTCCGAGGGAAGCCATCAGAGTCGGGCCGGCCCATCTCCCACCATACACCACCCACTACAACCCTTTTGGATGACATTTCTTAAATAACCTCAATCTGTCCCACCTTCCCCCGCCCCCGACAATTTTCACGGTGAACTTATTTCATGATTCAGGGTATGGTAATCTGTCGCCATGTTGTTGTTATTGCTGTTGTTGTCATATGGGTGAAGCTACATGTTGTTGTCACGTGGGTACACACTCAAAATCATTTGATGACCTTGAGGGTGTACCTTCAGTCTGGTAACGCTGCCTACTGTACTTAGAGCGTGGTGTAAGGTGCATCACTAATGCGGAGCTGGTGTCCCGCTGGTCTGGTGATACTGTTCACGAGAAAAATTTTTAAATGAAGTAAAATGAGTTGTCACACTTGATGGCAACACTGGACATTACACCACCACCACTGGTGGCACCAGGTGAAGGCTGGAAGACCACACCACAGGCTGGTAGACCCCACCACAGGCTGGTAGACCCCACCACAGGCTGGGAGACCACACTATAGGCTGGTAGACCACACTACAGGCTGGTAGACCACACTACAGGCTGGTAGACCACACTATAGGCTGGTAGACCACAAAACAGGCTGGTAGACCACACCACAGGCTGGCAGACCACACCACAGGCTGGCAGACCCCACCACAGGCTGGCAGACCACACCACAGGCTGGGAGAACACACCACAGGCTGGCAGACCACACCACAGACTGGGACAACACACCACAGGCTGGCAGACCCCACCACAGGCTGGCAGACCCCACCACAGGCTGAGAGAACACACCACAGGCTGGCAGACCCCACCACAGGCTGGCAGACCCCACCACAGGCTGGCAGACCCCACCACAGGCTGGCAGACCACACCACAGGCTGGGAGAACACACCACAGGCTGGTAGACCCCACCACAGGCTGGCAGACCCCACCACAGGCTGGCAGACCCCACCACAAGCGGGCAGACCACACCACAGACTGGTAAACCACACCACAGGCTGGCAGGCCACACCACAGGTTGGCAGGCCACACCACAGGCTGGCAGACCACACCACAGGCTGGGAGACCACACCACAGGCTGGGAGACCACACCACAGGTTGGGAGACCACACCACAGGCTGGGAGACCACACCACAGGCTGGGAGACCACACCACAGGCTGGTAGACCACACCACAGGCTGGTAGACCACACCACAGGCTCGTAGACCACACCACAGGCTGGTAGACCACACCACAGGCTGGGAGACCACACCACAGGCTGGGAGACCACACCACAGGCTGGAGACCACACCACAGGCTGGGAGACCACACCACAGGCTGGGAGACCACACCACAGGCTGGCAGACCACACCACAGGCTGGGAGACCACACCACAGGCTGGGAGACCACACCACAGGCTGGGAGACCACACCACAGGCTGGCAGACCACACCACAGGCTGGCAGACCACACCACAGGCTGGGAGACCACACCACAGGATGGCAGACCACACCACAGGCTGGGAGACCACACCAC
>WNGS01066681.1:9490479-9502979 GCA_020271785.1 Procambarus virginalis | reverse complement strand
CCCCTGTTACCTAGCAGTAAAATAGGTACCTGGGTGTTAGTCAGCTGTCACGGGCTGCTTCCTGGGGGTGGAGGCCTGGTCGAGGACCAGGCCGCGGGGACACTAAAAAAGCCCCGAAATCATCTCAAGATAACCTCAAGAAGCACGGGCTATGGTGAGCCCGTAGTGGACTTACCTGGCACAGGAGCGGGGCAAGTAGCGCGGGCTATGGTGAGCCCGTAGTGGACTTACCTGGCACAGGAGCGGGGCAAGTAGCACGGGCTATGGTGAGCCCGTAGTGGACTTACCTGGCACAGGAGCGGGGCAAGTAGCACGGGCTATGGTGAGCCCGTAGTGGACTTACCTGGCACAGGAGCGGGGCAAGTAGCACGGGCTATGGTGAGCCCGTAGTGGACTTACCTGGCACAGGAGCGGGGCAAGTAGCACGGGCTATGGTGAGCCCGTAGTGGACTTACCTGGCACAGGAGCGGGGCAAGTAGCACGGGCTATGGTGAGCCCGTAGTGGACTTACCTGGCACAGGAGCGGGGCAAGTAGCACGGGCTATGGTGAGCCCGTAGTAGACTTACCTGGCACAGGAGCGGGGCAAGTAGCACGGGCTATGGTGAGCCCATAGTGTACTTACCTGGCACAGGAGCGGGGCAAGTAGCACGGGCTATGGTGAGCCCATAGTGTACTTACCTGGCACAGGAGCGGGGCTGTAACTGTATGTGGAGAGTTGACCCACTGCTTTAGTGGGTCACTTGGCATGTGGTGGGTCTGGTACGTCACTTGGCTCGCCAATTCTACCAATGATATAACACTAAATTTATTATGCTCATTATAATATTTTCATAAAAGATCTTAGAGGAAATCAGCTTAGCTAAAACCACTTTTTCTTGTCTTATATTTTTTCCGTCTTGATTATTCTCAATAATTTGGTATATTGTTAACACCAAGAGACGAATAGAGTTGTTCATATTTTGGGCTTCACATAAAATACAGATGTACTAACACGTCAATTTAAGCAACACAGGAAGCTATCTTACCGTTGTTAATAGTTAACTCATCAAAGTTAGTGACGCGTACATATTGGAGCACAATTGTTTACTGAGCGCCAGGGGGCGAGCCTGCCGAGGCTGACACGGCACCCAAACACTGCCAGAGGGAAATAGCTGGAGGTACAGCACATATACAAACACTCATTTGCATGCGGCGTTGCAGGGGAATATGACACATGAATAGTAATGTCCTGCACAGATAAAAATGTTAACTTTTTTTTCATGTAGAACTGAAAGTTTCGTGAGTGGCAGCGCGGCATTGAAGTGAAAGTAGGCATTTAATATTTAAACCTGAAGCGCAGTTTTTTTTATGATATATAGAGTGAGGCGCAGTTTAGGATAGCAAGTGTACTGATGATGGCACGGTTAACTACTGACTTACAAGTTACAGCCCCGCTCCTGTGCCAGGTAAGTCCACTACGGGTTCACCATAGCCCGTGCTACTTAGAACACAGGACTCTCACACTGGCAGAGAGAGTCAGGTGGGAGGCGTCACTCAGGACTCCTGAGAGCTGCTGGGAGATAAGAGTATCATCACTTATCACAGTGGCTGGGAGATACTAGCCACTGTGATGGCTAGTATCATCACAGTGGCTGGGAGATAAGAGTATCATCACTTACTCGTAATTCTTTATTCAAGACATCTAATTTTTACCCGACACATTTTTTTGACAGTATTAAGTTGTCTGAATTGTCTTAGGTACACAGTGGCATTGTAACGACTTCTGGTGTAAATACAGTCATCAAGTTATATATTATATATTATATATACTCTATTATACCCGTTATATTGGAGTATATTGGATTTACTGGCATTTACGTAAACATTTCTTCTGCCTCACCAACCACAGGGGTGCATAATTATTCCTTGAGCGGTGTTTTCCGTGCATCTTACGCTAGAGTTGCTGCTTGAGCTGAGAGTGGGTGCTAACACCAGGCTTATAATCTTGCTTTGGTAATACTCCTTAATGTGGTCACTTGGCCTGGGTTTTAATGTTCAAATTGGCTTGTTTGATATTGGGGGTTTTGTTCACTTGGAATTTATGTCGGTGTTTTGAAGCATTGTGAAGCTGAGGCTTCAGTTGTTATCCGCCCAGCCACTTGGGCTGGACGGTAGAGTGACGGTCTCGCTTCATGCAGGTCGGCGTTCAATCCCCGACCGTCCAAGTGGTTGGGCACCATTCCCTTTCCATCCCGTCCCATCCCAGATTCTTATCCTGACCTCTTCCCAGTGCTATATAGTCGTAATGGCTTGGTGCTTTCACTTGATAATTCCTTCCTTCCTTCCAGTTCTTATCTAGCCAGAAGGTAGTATATATATATATATATATATATATATATATATATATATATATATATATATATATATATATATATATATATATATATACTCCTCAATGCCACGTAAGCGATCTCTCTTGCCAAATTGATTTCACTTATTGTGACTTCCTGAACAGCCCGAGCCGTCAACTTGACGGATAGCGATTACTTCTTCTTGTTCACGAAGTCCAGTTTCAGGCGGCTGTGAATGCCGCGATGTAAATCTCAGTTGATATCCTACGTACCAACAGCATTTTGGTGGTCATATATTTTGCGATAAATGTTGTTTTTGCCGTGCAAATTTACGACTTAGGCGAGAGATTTTTTTTTGTGTGTTGAGTGGATGGAGGGGACGAGGTGATTTGGTAATTAATGGCCGTTACTGAGTGTGTGTGTTCGTCTGTGCGACTGTTTCTGGTCGCTGTCAGTCTTAGGCGGATAATTTAGTCGCTGTGAATGTTTTGGGGCATTGTTGTGAGCGGACAAATGCTTGATGGAACATGTTTAAGGTGTAAGCGTTTTGGTCGATGACAAGTGTTTGCTAACTTTTGTTTGGCGAGAGTTTAAGTTGAAGGACAAGTTTGGGTGAATAGTCACGCAGGCAAGAACTCGAGAAGGGGGGGGGTGAAGGCCTCCGGTGAGGCGGTTGTGGTCCTCCGCGGGTCAGAAACTTTCGGTCCCCTGGCGTCGGTCTCCACGGGTCAGAAACTTTCGGTCCCCTGGCGTCGGTCTCCACGGGTCAGAAACTTTCGGTCCCCAGGCGTCGGTCTCCACGGGTCAGAAACTTTCGGTCCCCTGGCGTCGGTCTCCACGGGTCAGAAACTTTCGGTCCCCTGGCGTCGGTCTCCACGGATCAGAAACTTTCGGTCCCCTGGCGTCGGTCTCCACGGGTCAGAAACTTTCGGTCCCCTGGCGTCGGTCTCCACGGGTCAGAAACTTTCGGTCCCCAGGCGTCGGTCTCCACGGGTCAGAAACTTTCGGTCCCCTGGCGTCGGTCTCCACGGGTCAGAAACTTTCGGTCCCCTGGCGTCGGTCTCCACGGGTCAGAAACTTTCGGTCCCCCTGGCGTCGGTCTCCACGGGTCAGAAACTTTCGGTCCCCAGGCGTCGGTCTCCATGGGTCAGAAACTTTCGATCCCCTGGCGTCGGTCTCCACGGGTCAGAAACTTTCGGTCCCCCTGGCGTCGGTCTCCACGGGTCAGAAACTTTCGGCCCCCTGACGTCTGTATCCACGGGTCAGAAACTTTGATTCCAAGCTCTGGTTGACTTTGGGACGAGTTCTTTTAGCGCAGATATTTTGAGGTTGATGCGAAGTGGCCGCTGTCGGCACTCTGGCCGTGTTCATCCTAGTGGCAGGCGGGAGAATTAGAAACTGAAATTGGGGTCAAGTTTACTCTAAATTCGTTCAAATCATTACCATATGCCTGGACTGTCAGGTGAACAACTGTGTAAATCAAACTTACAATTTTATAGACATAAATTTATTCAGTTAGCTTCTATTTGAGTGGTAATATTGGTAAGGCAATGTGTAATTTACCATTAGAGCGGTGAGGCAGGTATTGGTCCAAGATCTGTTAATATGTAGCAGCTGACTAACTCCCAGGTACCTATTTACTACTAGGTGAACTGAAGCATCAGGATGTTACATCCGGGGCATGCCAGAGCCTCAATGTTCTCACGCTCCAGCCCCATTCTCTTCATTTGCCACAACGTACAAAATACATAGTGCTAACCTAATAAATAAACGTAAACCCAAGCCACCCAACTAACCTCTCCATCCAATGGATAGAAAATGTGGATATTTGTGAGCCGCTGCTTTTCATAGGGAGGGGAGCCGGTCGGCCGAGTGGACAGCACGCTGGACTTGTGATCCTGTGGTCCTGGGTTCGATCGCAGGCGCCGGCGAGAAACAATGGGCAGAGTTTCTTTCACCCTATGCCCCTGTTACCTAGCAGTAAAATAGGTACCTGGGTGTTAGTCAGCTGTCACGGGCAGCTTCCTGGGGGTGGAGGCCTGGTCGAGGACCGGGCCGCGGGGACACTAAAGCCCCGAAATCATCTCAAGATAACCTCAAGAATGTTTCTTGATCACAGTACTTACAGTGAAGAACTGCTTCCTCACAGTCCCTGTGGTACATGTACGTCTCTGACTTTATGTATGATCCCTCGGTTTGTTGTGACTTGTTATCCTTACAATTTTGTACTTGAGGAACATGTCTCCTCATGTTCTCGTTTTAAGGTGAAGTTAAGATATGAGCACCTGATCGTTATAATTTTGGGGGTAGACTTATGAACATCTGGACTTTCTCGATTTTGCATTTTATGATTTGATGGGAGTACTCATTCCGGCGCTACCTACTCGAGTACATGTCTCACGTAGGTCGTAAATGTAAAGACTCCGGAAGGCTGTTGTAATATTCACCAACTTAGCGTATGCCGGCGTAGCTGTATAACATGTATGTTATAAGTTTGGTGTCCCAGCTGCTCGTAGGAGCCTTCACTCACATAAATAAATGGTTCCTTTGTCATTCTCATTACATTGCATTTACAGGAGTTATACTCTAGTAACCACTTGCCAGTTCAGCTTCGTTCAGGTCTTCTCGTAGTACCTGCAGTTATTGCTCGACCTGAGCTTTCACACTGTGTGTGTGTGTGTGTGTGTGTGTGTGTGTGTGTATGTGTGTGTATGTGTGTATGTGTGTATGTGTGTGTGTGTGTGTGTGTGTGTGTGTGTGTGCGTGTGTGCGTGTGTGGGGACGCACGCGCGTGCCCGCTGTAAATTCTCCATGTTATCCCGACATTAAAGCCACCATTACCATGCCCATCCATTAATTAATTTAGGATATAATTGGATGTTTTCGGCGGACGTGTATGGCCACGCTGCCAGAGGGGGGGGGGTCACCATCATCATCAAAGGAATATCTGAAAACAGATAAAGACAAAAAAGGAGAATGTATTATATAATAGAGGCCGTCGAAAAATAATGGAAAGATACAGTCTCGGTAGGATGGGGTATAAAAGAAAGAGGGTAATAATTTTAATGTAGAATGGGATGCGAAATAAAATAGCAAGTATATAGAATAGAAGCAAGAAAGAGAACGCATAAACAGTATTTTTGGGAGATTAGAACATTATACAAATTTGAGAAAATGACATGGTGGAAAGACCGGAAATAGAATTTGAACAAGCGCACAGCCAATAAAAACGCTAAATATAGTATAAGAGAGTTGAAATAAGATTTTCATACGAAACAGGTAAGAGAATAACCATTAAGAAAAAATGACATGTGGCGAATGGAAAACACTGTCATTATAAAATGTGGTCATAAATTTTTTTTCATGATATGAACGAGCCTTTAAGAAGAAAGAAATTTATCTGGAATCTGCGAGAAAACTGATGTCAAGTCTTGACCTATGAAGGCCTCTGAAGCACTGAACTCCTTGAACTATCTCCCACTCCTTGTTTAGTGTCAATTTAAGTCACATTTTTATGCTTCATTGAGCTTTCTTTGGGAACATATTTGGTTTTCTTTACATTGGTTCATATATTGTTTTCAAGGCATGTATTTTATTCATAGACTGTGTCATTCACTTATTCCTTTAAGGAGCAATGTTACGAAGATAAGCCAGCTAGGTCTCAAGTCTTGATGGCTGATTGGCAGACTGGCAGGCAGACTGGCGGCATTGCAGACTGTCTGGCAGTCAGACTAGGCAGGCAGACTAGGTAAAATACATGTACAGGGCTGATGTCGTGCATTAAGTCAAGAGTGCTGGGGTTGCTGAGCGGGGCAGGCTGGATAGCGTGCAGTGCAATCAGGGGGGAGCAAAGGCATACAGATAACATGCAGGATCCTTGGTAAATAGCGAGAAAAGATCAAACAGATTGCTTTTTTTTCTATGGTTTACCTGCCTACTTGCTTTATCATCATTTCCTCCCATCCTGCTCGCCTCCCTGCCTGCTTCTCCTGTTCGCCAGGCGGTGCAAGGGGAACAACAAAAAAATCATCCGGAAAGAGAGAACAGGGGGTAAGTTTAAGAAGGCGTAGGTGTCGAGGGCCGTCAGGCGTGAAGTAGTGAAGAAAATTAGACCGGGTTGCAAAACCTGCGGTAATGCAGATGGATAATTCAGGGGAAAACGGTCTGTTAGTGATGTAGTTGAAGTACAGGTTAGTGCACCAAGAAAGAGCCGGGGTGCCAGATTAACATTGCGTGGCAGCAGGTGTACGGGCAAGTAACTTACGGAGACTTGCACATCTTTCACGGGTCCATCTGGTTGACGGCTTATGGTTACATTTATTAAACAGTTTACAGCGTGAAAACTTCCCAATCAACTTGTTATTGTTATAAACATTCTTCTGTTGGCTTTGGAGCTCATAACTGTTTAATAATTGTAAACAAGCCTCTTGATGAGAAAAGATGTACAGTTTACGAACCGTGCTTGCGTAACTGCTTCGTGAAGCTGGCCCCAGGTGTGCATAGTGACCTCTCGTCTGTGTTAAGGGTCAATATGGGTGCGTCTCCAGTCCACCAGAGTGCCTGCAATCGCCTGCATGGGCCACTCCGCAACGTGTTGAGTGGTCATGTATGTCATATTAGATATCGCTTTGGATTATCAACAAAGAATATTAGGAGAAACGGTATGCCTATATGTGTATAGGCGTAAAGAGCAGAACGAGTACGTTAGATTTGTTGTATGTCGGCAATGCGTTCCTTGAGCCGGTAGCGATTGATGTTGTTATAAATTCAGCTACGCGGAAAAAGTTCCAGTAGCACGGCTATGGTGAGTCCCGTAACTTACCTGTCAAGGAGGCGGTAGCTAGCGATTGAAGATTAATTTATAGTTGTATTAGCTCCTAAGAACCCTGCAACCTCTGCATGCTCATGCCGACGAAAAAGCAGAACTATCAGGAAAGCGCCAGCCATTACGGCTATTAGTCACTGGGAGGGGTCAGATAGTATTTGGGATGGGACGGAGGGGAAATGAATTGTGCCTAAACACTTTTGACGGTCGGGGATTGACGCCGACCTGCATGAAGCAGAGACCGTCAGTCTACCGCCACCCCAAGTGATTGGGCACACGAGTAGTGTTGTTTACAGACTAAGATCACCTGGTTTGATTAATAATAATAATTATTATATTACACACAAATCCAATGTTTATGTGAAATGGGTTATGTGAGATAATGATAATCTGGATGTTAAAGTGTGCTTGTGCCTCGCGGGGACATGTTCACGACATGCGGGTTACCATTATATAGCAACCTCGTGCGCTTTGTTTAAGTTAATTGCTTTTTTTTGTTTTTTCTTTTCACCACCATGCTACTTTTGTGAATTAGGTTTTGTTGACATTTTGCTAGTGCTTTTTATTGTGACTGGTTTTTTTCTCTGTTCTCTCTCTGTTTCTTACCCAACCACTTGGGTTGGCACGGTAGAGCTGACGGTTCTCGCTTCATGCAGGTCGGCTTCATCCCCGACCGTCCAAGTGGTTGGGACACCATACCCTTCCCCCGTCCGCTCCCAATCCTCTTACCTCGAACCCTCTTCACTCAGTGCAATAGTCGTATGGCCTTGGGCTTTCCTTGATAATCCCTCCCCTCCCTCTCTACGTCGACCGTGAATTGATCTTGAATATTGGTGGATTGTGTGTTCACATGTTTATATTAGCCTGCTTGTGCCTCAAGGATCTAGGTGTTAGCTCCTGGACCCAGCCTTTCCAAATCGGTTGATTATGATATGACGTTCCTACCTAGTTTCTCTAGGCATGTGTATCATGTCGCCCTACGGGCCATGCGCCAGGCGCGCTCCCCTATTTATCGTCGCCCCAAGTTGGTTTTTCCCTCACACATGTACGGTTCATGGTAAGTGTGTACACACCTGTTAAAAAAACCTGTTCCCCCTCAAGCACACACAAACAGCGTTGCCAGCAAGCAGTAGCACATCAAACAAAGCAGACTCTGCCTTGTGGATGCTAAACAATAAACGATTAATGGTGTTTTTCTCTCATTTGCATAAATACAGGAAACACATGATATAATTGTGTATTAATTTTGTCTGTTTATTCATTTTCATTAATATATGGACGTAGTCAATATCAAGTTACAAAAAAAAATATAACTTTAATGGGGATCAATTTTTCCTAGCATTTCCTTCCACAATGAAGTAATTATAGAGACTTATTTTTTGTCGAACGTTTCAAAAATAAAACTGTTTAACAATTAAAGTGTTAACCTAGAGTGCGTCGTCGGTAGCGTCCCCGCGGCCCTGTCGTCGACCATGCCCTCGGTTTTTAGTGTTGGTTATTTTCCGTTCCATTTGGGGTGGGGCGGCTGGGGCGGGGGGGGGGTGGTGTCTCGGGGGAAGGGCCGCGGGAGGTAGGGTTTAAAAGGAGGGGATACTTAAAAAAATAGGGGGGGCAGGGTATAGCAGCAATTTTTTGCCGGTTGGACAATAGTTGCTATACGGTCAGCGTGTTGGAGGACGGTTTTTGTATCCAAGATTGTACAGGTGACCTGAAGGGAAGTGAAAACCACAAGGAGGCCTTAATGATTCACCTGTGTGTAACCTGGTCTACAACACATCTTTATGTGTATGTTGTCGTGGTCTTATGCAGGTTCAGGTCGGTGTGTGTCCCTGGTCAGGTGGTATGAGTGTCGGGTGTCAGGCCAGGTGTGTCGTCTGGTCAGTGGTCTGAGTGTCGGGTGTTAGGCCAGGTGTGTCCGTCTGGTCAGTGGTATGAGTGTCGTGTCAGTCAAGGTGGTCGTTCTGGTCAGTGGTATGAGTGTCGGTCAGGCGAGTTTTCGTCTGGCCAATACACGAGAAAAGAGTACAACTATATTTTTTACAAAGTTGAGTAAACAATCGGATTTTTCTTATTTTTTTTCCTTTTTTTCTATGTCTTTGGCTACCCCAGTGTGTGAGGGCATTCTACCTGAACGGAAATGTGCATTGACAGAGATAACGGGTTCTGTTTTCAAAAGCATTTTATTCGATTGCTTTACTCTTTTTGTGTGCATGTGTGTACGAAATATATTTCACATGTGAGTTTTCGATATGTGACAAGTTAACTTAATAATCTGCCACCCATCCCTTTCCCTGCCTTAATAAACTCGACGGATCCTGGTCCAAGTTTATCCTGGAGTATGGATAGCTTCTCCAGAACCCCCATCCTTCTCGTAATTTCCTCATTTCCAAAATCCCAAAACCACCAGAATTTTTTCATTTTCCCACAAAAAAAAATCAAAAACAAACAAACACAACACTTCTCCATAATTTATTATATATAAGCCTACCCATCCTCACTCTCCACACCATGATCTACATTCCCTGCACATTGCCTCGCTTCCATTCGCTGTTCTCATCCTTTTGGTTCGCTCACGACTCGATCCTCTTACACTTTATACACGTTACCCTGCCTGGCATCTTTTTTTTTTTTTTTTTGTATATGGACTTCGGTAGCTATCTTCCATCTTTCTGGCAAGTCTCCTCTCCAGTGACGGATTGTGCCTAAGTATAGTGGCTCCCATAGGTATTCTTCTGCCCCTGTTTAAGTACATATGTTGAGAGTCTGTCACTCTTAATAGTGAGGGTCGGCTCGCAGGTTCTCAAGTCTACGTGGTATAGAGGAGTGAAAAAGTGAGAGAGAAAGAGTGAGAGAGCCAGTGAGAGTAAGAGAGTAATTAGAAACGTGAGAGAGCGTCGGATTAAATGGAGAACAGGCTGAATGAGAGCGAGCCCAGGGAGTGGTGCATGTGAGAGGGATAACAATTGAGGCGTCTTAAAATAAAAAAATGAGTTAGAGTGAGAGGGGCACAATAGCGTGGCGGGGGTGAGTGCTCGTACTGCAGTTTAGGGATGCTTGCGTGGTCCCTCTGTTGACGCTTCTAAATTCATTACCACCAAACACCGTCGCTCTATTTCACATTCATAGTTCCGCTCTGGATGCATATTAGCTTGTGTGTGTGTGTGGTGTGTGTGTGTGTGTGTGTGTGCGTGTGTGTGTGTGTGTGTGTGTGGTGTGTGTGTGTGTGTTGGGTTTGTGTGTTTGTGTGGATGTGTGTGGTTTTGTGACACAGGGTAAGGATATTGTTTGGTTCTCCTTTGTTCACTCGTCCATATGAGAGAACAATAGATCACTTAAGATTGATACACTATCAGTCTCACCCTCTCCCCCCCCCCCATCATCAAGATAAAAATGTCGAACACATCATTTCAACCTCGACATATTCGACACAGTCAACTGCGACCATCATTTCCCACTTCCTCACAATCAATTCTAGCTCAACCTTCCACTATTTTTCAAGCCTGGCTCTTAAAAACGCTTCATAATAAGGAACTCACAGTAATCATGTTTTTTTTCTTCCCTCGAAGGGCTTGAACAGGGTGGAAGGTAGAGTTTGTATTGGACAAATAAAACGTTTGCCTTCATCTTAGTTTGTGAAGGATAATTTGTGCTTTCCTTGTATATACTAGATTATTTTCTTTGGATTATAATGCAAGAAGATTTTACCAAATTTTGTGTGTGATATCGTGATGAAGATTTGCGTATTCCATTCTATATTTGTTTTATTCAGCAATTATTCATTCGTTACAAAAGTATATTCCTTGCTCACCACTCGCTACATAGCCGTTTTAAGGTAATATTATTACACAGCAAAGGGCGGCCATGCTACATGTGTTACAAATAAAAGTAGAAATAATTTTTGAGAAGTCTTGCCTACGAGCTGTGTTGTGTGTGGTGTGTGTGTGTGTGTGTGTGGTGTGTGTGTGTTGTGGTGGTGTGTGTGGTGTGTGGGTGGTGTGTGTGTGTCGTCTGGCTCGTCGGTTTCCAGCTTGTGTTCCATTAGTGTTGTGTACCAGTGGGCTGTAGAGAAGACGGTAGTGATTGTCAAACTCCTTAAAAAGAATTGCGTGCTCTCTGGCCTTATCATAAGTCTCCGTTCACACTATTGGTGCCTTGATATAACGGTCTAGGTGTGGGTAGTTAGGGTTAAACATAATTGATGCTTATGACGTTCTTGTATATACATATGGATGAACCGAAATTCATAAAATAATTACATTCGAAATAACATCCAAGGCATCATTGCAACTCTAAACAGCTTTTGATATTACTTTTACTCTATATGACGTTGTTTTCGCCGACTCCTTGATGCGCTCTCAACTGTGTGTCTTAATACTGACTTTGTCTTCTCTCTCTGTCTCTCGTCTCTCTCTTCTCCTCTTAACCTCCTCCCTCACGTACTCTCTCTTTTTTTGTCCTCTCGGAAGGTCCCCCCGATGCCTCGTGGTTCGCCTCAAACTCCAAGACCTACTTCAAGTTTGTTCATCAAGAAAATAAACCTCCTGATGAGTTTCCTGGCGTGGGCGTGGTCCCACCCACGCCCACTTGCACCTCTTCCACCACCTCCGCTTTTCTTTCCTGCAAGTTTTCTTGGGGTCTTCCGGCCATTTGGTCTTTTTTCGTCTGGTCTAAACATTCATTTCCTTTTGGTCTACCTCGCTCTGTTTATGTGCTCTCTGGATCACTGTCTCCTCTCTCTCTCTCCTCTCTCTCCTCTCTCTCTCTCTCTCTCTCTCTCTCTCTCTCTCTCTCTCTCTTCTCTCCTCTCTCTCTCTCATCTCTCTCTTCTTCTGGTCTGCCTTGTCCTCGGGTCTCTTGTATGAAGGCCTCGATCCCTCTCTTGATCTTGAACTGCTTTCAAGCTCTCGTGTAAAAGATAAAATTAAAGTCCCGTGATTCTAATGGTCTTTGAAAGTTTACAGCAAAAATTCTTGGAGAATTATCTACACTGATGCTTCCCGTGTGCCGTCGTCCGGAGATAAGGTATTTGAGAGCATTAGTTGGCTTGTTAAGCAACTCTCAGAAGATGTCCTTCAGTAATAGCTGCGTGTTCGAGGGGAGTCTTCGGAAGCGGTGCTGGCTCTAAATGGTAAGGAACTGCTGGTTGGGTTTTTGGTGTAGGAGCTCTGCTTCACCTTAACGGGGGGAATTCTTCAAGATCCGTGTAAGTGGTCCCTTAATTGTTTCGCGTGACCTTTATCTAAGACCTTGTGTCTTTTGGTGACCTCTGATGCTTGCTTTGTCTCTGCAAGTGACCAGCTCTCTGCTAATGAAGTGTCTCACAGTCCGCCAAGTTCAAGACAGA
>WNGS01066681.1:9472794-9483118 GCA_020271785.1 Procambarus virginalis | reverse complement strand
TTCATATATGTATATATATGTGAGATTTGGGCAGGAAACGCTGATTTCGCTTGTGAGTTGATGTTTTGTCAGCCAAAGAAGTACAGTTTGCTTCCAAGAACATGACATTTTCTGAGAATAAAAATGTTAAGTTCAACAAAATTGCTGGACTTGGTGCCAAGGCCACCGGACTTGGTGCCAAGGCCACCGGACTTGCTGCCAAGGCCACCGGACTTTCTGCCAAGGCCACCGGACTTGGTGCCAAGGCCACCAGACTTGCTGCCAAGGCCACCGGACTTGCTGCCAAGGCCACCGGACTTGGTGCCAAGGCCACCGGACTTGCTGCCAAGGCCACCGGACTTTCTGCCAAGGCCACCGGACTTTCTGCCAAGGCCGCTGTGGCGGAGGAAGCAGCTGCCAGGAACATCTGATAACGCCTCAGATCGAAGCCTGCGACAAGCTCTCCTCAGATAGGCTAGGCGGGGCAGCGGCCTCCACCTCCTATCCCCGACGCCAGAAGGAACCAGCCGGGGAGGGAAAATTGAAATTGGGAGAGGTGAGGGAATTGGAAATTGGAAGGAGAAATCATGAAGGGAGATGACATAAGAATAAAATGGTTTGGAGAAGGTGAGATATAGGGTAGCGGGATCAGGGGAAAGAGAAGCAGGTAAGGAAAGGAATATAAGGAAAAACAGATAATGACAAGAAAAGGAGAATATGTATTAAGAAGAATAGAGACTTCGAAAAATAATGGAAATGATACAGGCTCGGTAGGATTGGGTAGAAATAGAAGAAGGGTAGATATATTATTAATGTAGAATAGGGAGGCGAAATAAAATAGCAAAGTAATATAGAATAGAAGCAAGAAAGAGACGCATAACAGTAGTGTTTGGGAGAGTAGAAAGTAGACAAATTGGAGAAAAATGACATGGGGAAAGAACGGAAAATAGAATGTGAACAAGCGCAACAGGCACATGAAGACGAGAAATAATAAGGTATAAAAGAGAAGTGGAAATAAGGTGTGTGAAGACGAAACAAAGGTAAGAGAAATAACCAGAATTAAGAAGAAAAATGACATGATGGCGGAATGCAAAACACTGGCATTAGGAAACGGTACCATAAGTTCAGGATTAGAACTGAGCCTTAAGAAGAAAGAAATTTATCTGAATTCTGCGACAAAACTGATGTCAAGTCTTGACCTATGAAGGCTCTGAAGCACTGACCTCCTTGAACTATCTCCCACTCCTTGTTAGTGTCAATTTCAGTCACATTTTTATGCTTCATTTGTAGCTTTATTTGGGAACATATTTGGTTTCTTTACATTTGTTCATATATTTTTTTCAATGACTTCTAGTCATTAATACATAACTGTGGCATTCACTTATATCGCTTTAAGGCAGCAAGGTTGACAAGACAAGCCAGCTGGTCTCAAGTCTGGCTGGCTGGCTGGCAGACTGGCAGGCAGACTGGCAGGCAGACTGGCAGGCAGACTGGTAGACAGGGCAAACTGGTCGGCAGGGCAGTCAAGCAAGGCATACAGATAGACATGCAGGCTGTAGGCAAGTCAAACAGATTGCTTGCTTTTTCTATGTTTACCTTGCCTGCTTTGCTTATCTACATTTCCTACCAGCCTGCTCGCCTCCCTGCCAGCTTCTCCTGTCAACCAGGCTGTCAGGGCAAACAAAAAAAATCATGCGCGGGGTAAAGGAACTGAGTAATTAAGAGCGAAGTGCGAGGCCATCAGGCCATGAAGTAGTGAAGAAAAATTAAGACCGGGTTCCAAAACCTCTGGTAAGGCAGATGTTCAGGAAACTTTGGTTAGAAGTACAGGTAGGCCCAGAAACCTGGGGCCAGATTCACGAAGTAGTTACGCGAGTACTTACGAACGTGTACATCTTTCCTCAATCTTTGACGGCTTTGGTTACATTTATTAAACAGTTTACAAGCGTGAAAACTTCCCAATCAACTGTTGTTATTGTTATAAACAGTCTCCTGGTGCTTCGCAGCTCATTAAGTGTTTAATAATTGTAAACAAAGCCGCCAAAGATTGAGAAAAGATGGACAGGTTCGTAAATACCTGCGTAACTGCTTCGTGAACCTGGCCCCAGGTGTGCAGGGTGACCTCTCGTCTGTGTGAAGGGTCAATATGGCACTCCAGTCCACCAGAGTGCCTGCAATCTCCTGCATCCACTCCAGCAACGTTGAGTGTCATGGATGTAATATTAGGATATCGCTTTGGTTATCCAACATAAGAATATTAGAGAAACGTGTATGCCTATAGTGTGTATAGGCTTAAAGAGCAGAACGAGTACGTTAGATTTGTTGTATGTTGGCAATGGCGTTCCTTGAGCCGGTAGCGATTGATGTTGTTATAAATTCAGCTACTCGGAAAAAGTTCCAAGTAGCACGGGCTATGGTGAGCCCGTAACTTACCTGGCACAGGAGCGGTGCTAGCGATTGAGATTAATTTATAGTTGAATATTAGTCTTCCCTCATAACACCTGCAACACTCTGCATGCGTCATGCCGACGAAAAAGCAAACTATCAGGGGAAAGCGCCAAGCCATTACGGCTATATAGCACTGGGAAGGGGTCAGGATAAGTATTTGGGATGGGACGGGGGGAAAGGAATGGTGCCTAAACACTTGTGGACGATCGGGGATTGAACGCCGACCTGCATGAAGCGAGACCGTCGCTCTACCGTCCAGCCCAAGTGGTTGGACATCAGACGAGTGTGTGTACAGACTAAGGATCACCTGGGTTGATGTAATAATAATAATTATTATTATTACACACAAATCAATGTGTGTGTAATAATGATAATGGATGTTAAAGTGTGCTTGTGCCTCGCGGGGACATGTTCACGACATTCGGGTTACCATTATAAAACTCGTGCAGCTTTTATAGTTAATTGCTTTTGTTTTGTATTTTTTCTTTTCTTCACCCAAGCGCTTTTGTGCACTTAGGTTTTGTTAGACATTTGCTAGTGGCTTTTATGTGACCGTGCCTTACCCCACCACTTGGCCTGGACGGTAGAGCGACGGTTTCGCTTCATGCAGGTCGGCGTTCAATCCCCGACCGTCCACCAAGTGGTTGGGGCACCATTCCTTCACCCCGTCTCATCCCAAATCCTTATCCTGACCCCTTCTCAGTGCTGTATAGTCGTAATGCCTTGGCGCTTCCTCCTGACAATCCCTCCCCCTCCCTCTCTTACGTCACCGTGATTGGATCTTGAATATTGGGGGATTGTGTGTTCACATGTTTATATTAGCCTGTTTGTGCCTCAAGGATCTAGGTGTTAGCTCCTGGACCCCACCTGCCTTTCCCAAAGTCGGTTGATTAATGTGAGCACTTCCTACCTAGTTTCTCTAGCATGTCTATCATGTCCACTACGGGCCATCCCCAGGGCGCGACCTCCCTATTATCTGTCGCCCCAAGTGTTCTCACACATGTACGGTTCATGGTAAGTGTGTACACACCTGTTACTACACCTGTTCTCCCCTCAAGCACACACAAACAAGCGGTGCAAGCAGCAGTACACAGCAGAAGCACAAGCAGACTCTGCCTTGTGTGTGCTAAACAATAAACGATTAATGGGGTTTTCTCTCATTTGCATAAAATACAGGTAAACACATGAATATTAAATTGGGTATTAATTTCTGTTTATTCATTTTCATTAATATATGGACGTAGTCAAATATAAAGTTACAAAAAAATATCACTTAATGGGATATTTATTCTAGCATTTTCTCCACAAATGATAGTACTTATAGAGACTATTTTTTTCGAACGTTCAAAAATAAACTGTTTAACTATTAAAGTGTAAGTTTGGTTATTCCGTTCTTTCTCGAACCCTCTTTTTAAAGGAATAGTTTAAAAAAATGGAGGGGTGGGGCAGGGGTTATATCAGTCCATTTTTGCACGTTTGGACAATAGTTGCTATACCTGTCAGCAGTGTTGGAGGACAGGTTTGTGTATCCAGAGATGTGTAGCAGGTGACCTGAAGGGAAGTGAACCACAAGAGAGGCCTTAATGATTCCCCCTGTGTGTACACCTGGTCTACAACACCATGGCTTTGTGTCTGGTTGTCGGTGGTCTGAGTGTCAGGTGTCAGGTCAGGTGTGTGTCGTCTGGTCAGTGGTCTGAGTGTCGGGTGCAGGCCAGGTGTGTCGTCTGGTCAGTGGTCTGAGTGTCAGGTGTCAGGTCAGGTGTGTGTCGTCTGGTCAGTGGTCTGAGTGTCGGGTGTCAGGCCAGGTGTGTCGTCTGGTCAGTGGTCTGAGTGTCGGGTGTTAGGCCAGGTGTGTCGTCTGGTCAGTGGTCTGAGTGTCGGGTGTCAGGCCAGGTGTGGCATCTGGTCAGTGGTCTGAGTGTCGGGTGTCAGGCCAGGTGTGTCGTCTGATCAGTGGTATGAGTGTCGGGTGTCAGGCCAGGTGTGTCGTCTGGTCAGTGGTCTGAGTGTCGGGTGTTAGGCCAGGTGTGTCGTCTGGTCAGTGGTCTGAGTGTCGGGTGTCAGCCCAGGTGTGTCGTCTGGTCAGTGGTATGAGTGTCAGGTGTCAGGTCAGGTGTGTGTCGTCTGGTCAGTGGTATGAGTGTCGGGTGTCAGGCCAGGTGTGTCGTCTGGTCAGTGGTATGAGTGTCAGGTGTCAGGTCAGGTGTGTGTCGTCTGGTCAGTGGTATGAGTGTCGGGTGTCAGGCCAGGTGTGTCGTCTGGTCAGTGGTATGAGTGTCGGTTGTCAGGCCAGGTGTGTCGTCTGGTCAGTGGTATGAGTGTCGGGTGTCAGGCCAGGTGTGTCGTCTGGTCAGTGGTATGAGTGTCGGGTGTCAGGCCAGGTGTGTCGTCTGGTCAGTGGTATGAGTGTCGGGTGTTAGGCCAGGTGTGTGTCGTCTGGTCAGTGGTCTGAGTGTCGGGTGTCAGGCCAGGTGTGTCGTCTGGTCAGTGGTATGAGTGTCGGGTGTTAGGCCAGGTGTGTGTCGTCTGGTCAGTGGTATGAGTGTCGGGTGTTAGGCCAGGTGTGTGTCGTCTGGTCAGTGGTCTGAGTGTCGGGTGTTAGGCCAGGTGTGTCGTCTGGTCAGTGGTCTGAGTGTCGGGTGTTAGGCCAGGTGTGTCGTCTGGTCAGTGGTATGAGTGTCGGGTGTCAGGCCAGGTGTGTCGTCTGGTCAGTGGTATGAGTGTCGGGTGTCAGGCCAGGTGTGTCGTCTGGTCAGTGGTATGAGTGTCAGGTGTCAGGTCAGGTGTGTGTCGTCTGGTCAGTGGTATGAGTGTCAGGTGTCAGGTCAGGTGTGTGTCGTCTGGTCAGTGGTCTGAGTGTCGGGTGTCAGGCCAGGTGTGTCGTCTGGTCAGTGGTATGAGTGTCGGTTGTCAGGCCAGTGTGTCGTCTGGTCAGTGGTCTGAGTGTCAGGTGTCAGGTCAGGTGTGTGTCGTCTGGTCAGTGGTATGAGTGTCGGGTGTCAGGCCAGGTGTGTCGTCTGGTCAGTGGTATGAGTGTCGGTTGTCAGGCCAGGTGTGTCGTCTGGTCAGTGGTCTGAGTGTCAGGTGTCAGGCCAGGTGTGTCGTCTGGTCAGTGGTATGAGTGTCGGGTGTCAGGCCAGGTGTGTCGTCTGGCCAATACACGAGAAAAGAGTACAACTATATTTTTTACAAAGTTGAGTACAACATATCGGATTTTTTTCTTATTTTTTCCTTTTTTTCTATTTCTTTGCTACGCTCCAGTGTGTGAGGGCATTCTACCTGAACGGAAATGTGCATTGACAAAGGATAACGGGTTCAAAAGCATTTTATTTCGATTGCTTTACTCTTTTTGTGTGCATGTGTGTACGAAATATATATTTCACATGTGAGTTTTCGATATGTGACAAGTTACATAATAATCCTGCCTCCCATCCCATTCCTGCCTTAATCAACTCGACGGATCCTTGTCCAAGTTTATCCTGGAGTATGGATAGCTGCCTCCAACCCCCTCCGTTCTATTCCAATTTCATCAACAATTCTCCATATTTATTATATACATCCTCACTCTCCACACCATGATCTACATTCCCTGCACATTGCCTCGCTTCCATTCGCTGTTCTCATCCTTTTGGTTCGCTCACGACTCGATCCTCGTACACTTTACCCTGCCTGGCATCTTTTTTTTTGTATATTGTGACTTCGGTAGCTATCTTCCAGCTTTCTGGCAAGTCTCCGTCTCCAGTGACGGATTGTGCATAATATAAAGTGGGCTCCCATAGTTCTTCTTGGCCCTTTTTTAAGTACATATGTTGAGAGTCTTCACTCTTAAGAGTGAGGGTCGGCTCCAGCCGGTGTCTCAAGTCTACGGTGGTACAGAGGAGTGAAAGTAGTGAGAGCGAGAGAGTGAGAGAGCCAGTGAGAGTAAGAGAGTAAGTTAGAACAAGTGAGAGAGGGTCGAGTAAATGAGGAACAGGCTGAAGTGAGAGCGATAGCCCGAGGGAGTGAGTGCATGTGAAGAGGGAGAACAATTGAGCGTGAGTAAAAGTATGAGTTAGAGTGAGAGGGGCACAAATAGCGTGCGGGGGTGAGTGCTCGTAACAGGGCAGTAATTAAGGCTGCGCCCTCTGATTGACGCGTCTAAATTCATTACCACCAAACACCGTCCGCTCTATTTCACATTCATAGTTCCGCTCTGGATGCATATAGCTGTGTGTGTGTGTGTGTGTGTGTGTTGTGTGTGTGTGTGTGTGTGTGTGTGTTGTGTGTGTGGTGTGTGTGCTCACCTAGTACTCACCTAGTTGTGTTTGCGGGGGTTGAGCTCTGGCTCTTTGGTCCCGCCTCTCAACCGTCAATCAACTGGTGTACAGTTTCCTGAGCCTATTGGGCTCTATCATATCTACACTTGAAGCTGTGTATGGAGTCAGCCTCCACCACATCACTTCCTAATGCATTACATTGTCAACCACTCTGACACTAAATTTTTTTTTTTTTTTTTTTTTGTGTGTGTGTGTGTGGTGTGTGTGTGTGGTGTGTGTGTGTGTGTGTGTGTTGGTAAGGATATTGTTGGTTCTCCTTGTTCACTCGTCCATATGAGAGAACAATAGATCACTTAAGATTGATACACTATCAGTCTCACACCTCTCCCCCCCCCCCCATCATCAAGATAAAAAGTCGAACACATCAATTTCAACCTCGACATATCGACACAGTCAACTCGACATCATTTCCCACTTCCTACACAATCATTTCTAAGCTTCAACCTTCCACTATTTTTCAAGCCTGGCTCTTAAAAACGCTTCATATAAGGAACTCACAGTAATCATGTTTTTTTTCTTCCTCGAAGGGCTTGAACAGGGTGGAGGTAGAGTTTGTATTGGACAAAAAAACGTTTGTCTTCATCTTAGTTTGTGAAGGATAATTTGTGTTGTGCTATTCCTTGTATATACTAGATTATTTTCTTTTCTTGGATTATAATGCAAGAAGATTTTACCAAATTTTGTGTGTGATATCGTGATGAAGATTAGCGTATTCCATTCTAGTATCTTGTCTTTATTCAGCATTATTCATTCGTTACAAAAGTATATTCCTTGCGCACCACTCGCTACATAGCCGTTTTTTAGGTAATATATTACACAGCAAAGGGCGTCATGGCTACATGCTGTGTACAAATAAAAGTAAGAATAATTTTGAGAAGTCTTGCCTACGAGCTGTGTGTGTGTGTGTGTGNGTGCTTGCCTGTTTGTGCTTGCTGGTGGGAGCAGTATCACGTGGTCTCTCTTGTGTTCTAACCCGCCAAAACACACACCGAAACTACGACGTTGGTACAACGTTCGAACCAGTTTTAACACCTCCTAACCAGTTATAACACACCAATATAGCAAGTTGTAACAAACGTTCTAATACGTCATAAACACAGAGCCAAAGATGTAACAACTTTATTAACAGTTTTAACAAGCGGGAAATAGAGACAGTTTCGGTTTGTGTTTCCAGGGTTTAAGTTATCTAGTGTTGGTCTATTTACAATGTTCATAATCTTGGGTCATATTTGTATCTTTTTTTTCGAAGTGTGTTATGTCCGCCTTAACTGCCCCTTCTGTCCATTTACTCTACACGCCGAGTAAGCAGTAAAATAGGTACCTGGGTGTTAGTCAGCTGTCACGGGCTGCTTCCTGGGGTGGAGGCTGGTCGAGGACCGGGCCGCGGGGACACTAAAAGCCCCGAAATCATTCAAGATAACCTCAAGATAGCCGCACCCACACATTATCTATATATATACAATTCGGCTCCGTTGACAGTTCTTACGGGCTATTCATGTCCGTGCGACCTCTTGGGTGGCTTAATCTTTATCAATCTGCGATAGTTCCCACTGTGGCCTCTCGTTGTGTCCATGCTCTTGTTCACCTTGTTTGTTCCTCTTAGTGTCCTCTGTCTGATTTATCTTTTCTAGTTCTCGATTCCATTATTTGAAGATTCAGTTCCCCCTTAACCTGTCCTCGTAGCTCAGGATTCGAATTTCCGGTACGAGTCTTGTGGCATATCTTTAGGGCCTCTTTGTGTCTTGTAAGGTGTGGGACTCGTGGTATTGCCTCGTTCCTCACATCTGGCAATGGATGTGTCACACACATCTGGCGTTGGCTGTGTCTCACACATCTGGCGATGGATGTGTCTCACACATCTGTCGTTGGCTGTGTCTCACACATCTGGCAATGACTGTGTCACACATCTGACAATGGCTGTGTCACACACATCTGGCGTTGGTTGTGTCTCACACATCTGGCAATGACTGTGTCACACATCTGACAATGGCTGTGTCACACACATCTGGCGTTGGCTGTGTCTCACACGTCTGACAATGACTGTGTCTCACACGTCTGACAATGACTGTGTCACACATCTGACAATGGCTGTGTCTCACACATCTGACAATGGCTGTGTCCCACACATCTGACAATGGCTGTGTACTATGCTTTGAAAAAAATATATTTAGCTTCGAGTGGTTTCGTTGTGTGTGCTTGCTGAGATAATTCTACTTCTGTGAAGTTTTAGAGTGCCGTTCTGGGTACAACCCGTCCTCATTAAGTTGCCGCAACGGACAAAAAATGGTGTACTAAAACACCTTAACCTAACCTCTCGACCCCAGGCATAGGAAACATGAATGTATGTGTGTGGCCCGCTTTGATTTACGGGATATCATATTTTGTCCATTGGGAATTCTGACTTCAAATCTGGTGTATTATTCGAGGGGGGGGGGGGACAGGTTAGCGTTGTGTTCGCCCCGAAGGTCTTAAACTCTGTACCTCTTCCTCCTCTCAGTCCGTATTGCTTCTCTTGATTTTCACTTCTCTCCTGTTCTCAAACTTTGCATTTGGTGAAGATAAACAGTTTAGGACCTTCAGCGACACTTTGAAGTCATCTCGTCTTCATAATTTGCTCATTAGCTAAGCATCATCCAAGATTAATGACTTGGGATAACGCAGTTTACGAAGCCTTGTTGTAGTTACGCAACAAGTGTGTGTGTGTGGGTGTGTGTGTGTGTGTGTGTGTGTGTGTGTGTGTGTGTGTGTGTGTGTGTGTGTGTGTGTGTGTGTGTGTGTGTGTGTGTGTGTGTGTGTGTGTGTGTGTGTGTGTGTGGTGTGTGTGTGTGTGTGTGTGTGTGTGTGTGTGTGTGTGTGTGTGTGTGTGTGTGTGTGTGTGTGTGTGTGTGTGTGTGTGTGTGTGTGTATACTCACCTAGTTGTGTTTGCGGGGGTTGAGCTCTGGCTCTTTGGTCCCGCCTCTCAACTGTCAATCAACTGGTGTACAGATTCCTGAGCCTACTGGGCTCTATCATATCTACACTTGAAACTGTGTATGGAGTCAGCCTCCACCACATCACTGCCTAATGCATTCCATTTGTCAACCACTCGGACACTAAAAAAAGTTCTTTCTAATATCTCTGTGGCTCATTTGGGCGCTCAGTTTCCACCTGTGTCCCCTAGTGCGTGTGCCCCTTGTGTTAAATAATCTGTCTTTTATCTACCCTAGTATGTGTGTGTGTGAGCGCGTGCTGGTATTCAGCATACACCAGACTGATATGATGTTTATACAACGGGATGTATTTGTCAGGTGTGAGCAATGACCGGGTGGCGGTGATCAGTCTTGTAATAAATTGGGTGGTGGTAAATGATAAATAAAGCTATAGAGCAGATCATAACTACCAGCAAACACCACATTTATCCTCAGTTGCTCCACCTATATATATGTTTTTGTGTTATTATCATTACATAATGCACCGAGCCGTGAAGACTACCACATATAGCACATGGGATGGACACGAGGACAGGAGAGGATCTGGGATATGGAGACTTGAGTGAAGGGACGATGCCCAACCACTTGAACATTGTGAATCGAACACGGAC
>WNGS01066681.1:9443542-9447606 GCA_020271785.1 Procambarus virginalis | reverse complement strand
TTGTCGTTTGAATGTCGGTTGGTCGGACCGTCGCTGTGGTAGTGTCGTAAATAGTCGGACCAGGGATGCTGTAGCATGAAACAATGAATACATATTTCTCACATATCCTTCTGTCATTATCCATCACTCAAGTGCGTTGCGATAATTGCAACTTTCCCACAGCATGGGCCATAAAGTGCCATCACACACACATCAACACAGCCCTCCCCAACTTCTCCCTCTCATCCCTCAACTGTAATCATCTGCGGCAGTAAAATTAAATGGTAAAAAGTTTTTCACGCAAGGGTGTTAATTAGAGGATAGTGTAGTGGTCCTGTATACACAGGTCCATAGGTGCGTAGGTTAAAAAACGCGACCGTCAAAATTACCGTGGGGAATATTCATTTGTTTTTAATGAAATTACGATCATTGGAATTTTCCTGTTTTGTATTCCGATAATTGGTTGAATTTACTAGTAAATTTGGTAACATACAGTGGACGAATGTGTGGTGCAGAGACAAGGGTAGGGGGGGGGGGTGAGGAATAGCGTTGTATATTTACAATTGTATCTAATGTATTCGAGGCTTGATTTATATACTGTTGAGGATATGAGTGCACAGTTGATGTGTTATAATTTTTATGTATAGTGGCTTCACACTCAAATATTCTAAGACGAGTTTTACTTATTTTTTTGTAATTTGATTCAATTGCGAGTCTCAGGCATTTAAATTCGGTGTTTATTGTATTAGAATTGACGTTACTGTTGCATTAGCATCGCACCACTATTTTTGACACCGAATTCATACGTGGTAATCTGTGAATGTTTTAGGTTCATTGGACGGTCATTACGTTAGTGGTGATTTACACCAGTAGTGTTTACATTATGTTTACATTACTGGTGTACCGACATGGTGGCGATTTACGAGTGATGCTTCTCGTGGGTGGCAGGCTGACCATGACATCATATACTCATGGGGATGTCATGACGTCAGTAGACGTCATGACATCTACTGACATATCGCCGCCACAACGTTACTCGTAGGCTTCCTCGCTCCCCTACACCTTCCACCTTATACTGTTGCTCGCGCTATATTATATATTTTTGCCTCACGTCGTAGTCATTATATGGCGTTATACTCACTATATTATCCCCCCCATCATGCTACGTCGTAACTAGCATGCTTCACCCCATTTCCTGGAGCTCCCATTCTTTTGTTGACCACCACCACTCCATTATCTCCTCCGTCTAAACCACTTAATCTTCCACTCTCTTCCCTAAGAATACTCCACTCGCACCCGCTGCCCCATTCCCCAACATTTCCCCCCCCCCATCCACCTCCCTCTGACTGTCACCTGCTGTCATTCCATTACCGTCTGAATCCAGGCAGGTCAGCTCCAAGCTCTGCCTTCAGTGGTGAAGATGTTGTTGTTAAAGATTCGCTACCTGGAGCAAGAAGTTCCAAGCAGCACGGGCTATGGTGAGCCGTAGTGCTGAAGAGACTCTCAATATTCCATTCAAACTTGGACCCTTGGCAATAGGAGTTTTACTCTATCGGCTCCTTGGAGAGTTGTTTGGCTAGAGCTGTGTGTGTGTGTGTGTGTGTGTGTGTGTGTGTGTGTGTGTGTGTGTGTGTGTGTGTGTTGTGTGTGTGTGTGTGTGTGTGTGTGGGTGTGTGTGTGTGTGGGTGTGGGTGGTGTGTGTGTGTGTGGGTGTGTTTGTGTGGGTGTGTGGGTGTGGGTGTGTAATTTCCTAAGTGTAGTTACAGGATGGAGCTACGCTCGTGGTGTCCCGCGTCTTCCCAGCACTCTGTCATATAACGCTTGAAACTACTGACGGTTTTTTGGCCTCCACCACCTTCTCACTTGACTTGTTCCAACCGTCTACCATGTGTGTGTGTGTATGTGTATTTATGTGTATTGTGTGTGTGTGTGTGTGTGTGTGTTGTGTGTTGTGTGTGTGTGTGTGTGTGTGTGTGTGTGTGTGTGGTGTGTGTGTGTGTGTGTGTGAGAGGGAGGGAATGGATGACAGACAGGCTGATATGAAGTAATATATTACCAAGTGGAAGATGACAGATGCCTCATATTGCCTGACCCTCTGGCATCCTGGGATCACAATCAATCCTCTATAGGATTGTGATAGAAAATCTCCCTAATTTCTTCATCATTATGCCTTGACATTTCATGCCCTTAGTACATAGGGTGTTTCTGTTGTTGATGTTCGATTCTTTCTTCTTTTATATATTCCAGATTTACAAACAAAATCTGGTGTTTGTGCATTTGGTTGGTTTTTATGTTACTGGAGAGCCTTATGTTTGTAATGTTTTTTCTCGGTGTTTTTGTGTATCTCTTCCTGGTAAATTATTCTGTGGTACTGTATCATCGTTACATGTTAGTGGTCCAGAAGGTTGTTGGTGCTGGTGGTGGTGGTGGTGCTGGTGGTGGTGGTGGTGGTGCTGGTGGTGGTGCTGCTGTTGCTGCTGGTGCTGCTGGTGCTGCTGGTGCTGCTGTGCTGCTGTTGCTGCTGGTGCTGCTGTTGCTGCTTTGCTCCTGTTGTGCTGGTGCTGCTGTTGCTGCTGTTAGTGGTGGTGCTGCTGTTGGTGGTGGTGCTGCTGTTGCTGCTGGTGCTGCTGTGCTGCTGCTGTTGTGGTGGTGGCTGCTGTTGCTGCTGTTGGTGGTGGTGCTGCTGTTGCTGTTGCTGCTGGTGCTGCTGTTGCTGCTGTTGGTGGTGGTGCTGCTGTTTGCTGCTGGTGCTGCTGGTGCTGCGTTGCCTGTTGGTGCTGGTGCTGCTGCTGCTGTTGCTGCTGTTGCTGCTGTTGCTGCTGATGCTGCTGTTGCTGCTGTTGCTGCTGTTTGCTGCTGGTGCTGCTGTTGCTCCTGTTGGTGCTGGTGCTGCTGCTGCTATTGTTTCTGCTGCTGTTGCTTCTGTTGCTGCTGCCAAGCTGCCCCGTCCGCCCTCTCCTCTGTACTAGCACGTTTTCCCTGTGTTGCCCTCAATGGTGAAATTAGATTCTGTTGTGGTGACGGAGCATACAGATTGGCTGGAGGATGTGGCCAGGTTGGGGGTGGTGGAACCTGGCTCTTGTGCTCATGCTCACCCTTGCTCCTGTTGCTGCTCACCCTTGCTAGTGTTGCTGCTCATCCTTGCTAGTGTTGGTGCTCACCCTTGCTAGTGTTCCTGCTCACCCTTGCTAGTGTTGGTGCTCACCCTTGCTAGTGTTTGCGGCTCACCTTGCTAGTGTTGGTGCTCACCCTTGCTAGTGTTGCTGCTCACCCTTGCTAGTGTTGGTGCTCACCCTTGCTAGTGTTGCTGCTCACCTTGCTAGTGTTGGTGCTCACCCTTGCTAGTGTTGTGCTCACCCTTGCTAGTGTTGGTGCTCACCCTTGCTAGTGTTGGTGCTCACCCTTGCTAGTGTTGCTGCTCACCCTTGCTAGTGTTGGTGCTCACCCTTGCTAGTGTTCTGCTCACCCTTGCTAGTGTTGCTGCTCACCCTTGCTAGTGTTGGTGCTCACCCTTGCTAGTGTTGCTGCTCACCCTTGCTAGTGTTGCTGCTCACCCTTGCTAGTGTTGGTGCTCACCCTTGCTAGTGTTGGTGCTCCCCTTGCTAGTGTTGCTGCTCACCCTTGCTAGTGTTGCTGCTCACCCTTGCTATGTTCCTGCTCACCCTGGCTATTTACCAACCACCTCTGCCCCCCTGGCCTACTCCTGACGAGCTTATAACTAATACAAAATGAATGTCTTGTATATATATCTATTAATTGTCTTGTATATATATCTATTAATTACACCAAATGTAGAGCTGGAAAAATTAATAATTAAAAAAACTTCCGTCAGTAACTTTACTCATGAAAAATTAAGAAACCTCTTGAGACGAGTGAGTGAGTGAAGCGACGCGTGAATGAGTGTGAGTGACCCCGTCTTGAGAAAATGCACCTTCCCGTTGGCTGAAGGGACGGGTGGGAGGGAGTACCTGATGGGTGGGTAAGGGTAGCGGACTGGTGGCCCATACCCGCTGATCAGATCACATGACTTGATTAAATTGCTGTGTTAGAAATGATCTCAGACAAGCTCCTGCAGGAAGTGTCGG
>WNGS01066681.1:9436042-9438542 GCA_020271785.1 Procambarus virginalis | reverse complement strand
AGGACAAGATTAATGGGCAATAATAAGGGCGAGGTCAAAGGTCAATAATAAGGGCGAGGTCAAAGGTCAATATATGGGAAAGAATCACGGCAAGTTTAAGGGAAAATAAGTTTGACAAATGTAATGACACAACAGAGCAGGATGATGAATTATGATGATTAGGAAACAAGGAGTAGATTGTCACGATTGAAGATTAGGGTTATAAGGAAGAGGTTCCAGGCACAGTATGGCATCTGCCATTTGATAGTTTGTGTTTTATTAATAAAACAAAAACTATTCAAATGGCAGATGCCATACTGTGCCTGGAACCTCTTCCTTATAACCCTAATCTTCAATCGTGACAATCTACTCCTTGTTTCCTAATCATCATAATTCATCATCCTGCTCTGTTGTGTCATTACATTTGTCAAACTATTTCCCTTAAATTGCCGTGATTCTTTCCCATATATTGACCTTTGACCTCGCCCTTATTATTGACCTTGGACCTCGCCCTTATTATTGCCCATTAATCTTGTCCTGACGCCTCGTGTTCCTGGACATTTGTTGTGTTATGACAATGATAATTTTCCCTCTACAGCCGCTTATGGCTAACTGTTCTGTTCTTGGCCCGTATATATTTACCTCTAGCACACAACCGTGTCCTTTTCCCTCACACGTGCTCCCTGCCCCCCCCCCTCACACGTGCACCTGCCCCCCTTACACGTGCCCCTGTCCCCCTTACACGTGCCCCTGCCTCCCTCACACGTGCCCCTGCTTCCTCACACTTGCCCCTCCCTCACACGTGCCCCTGCCCCCTCACACGTGCCCCCGCCCCCCTCACACGTGCCCCCGCCCCCCTCACACGTACCCCAGCCCCCCTCACACGTGCCCCCGCCCCCCTCACACGTACCCCAGCCCTCACACCCGTCCCGCCTCTAACTCTCACCCAGACGCATGGGTTGGACCCTGCTCGTTATACTCTAAATTATATACTTCAGGGAGGCTGTAATCCTGGTGGCAGGAGAGTGGCACTATGTTCGGTGGCACAAACGGCATGACAGCACCAGAGGCGCTATGCTCGGTGCCAACATTCGACTCTAGCCAGGAGGTCCTCTATTGGACAACGCGGCTGGGACGGCGAGCAGCTCTATGGTGGACTGTGCGGAGGTCATGCCACAGTCGACAATAAGGACGGTGAAAGCTGAGGAAGGAAACGTAATTATATGCAAATGGGCTAGTGAAGAGTGACGCTTTGGCAGGAGAGCTCTGCTAGTTAGAGCACCGGGAGCCGGTCGGCCGAGCGGACAGCACGCTGGACTTGTGATCCTGTGGTGCTGGGTTCGATCCCAGGCGCCGGCGAGAAACAATGGGCAGAGTTTCTTTCACCCTATGCCCCTGTTACCTAGCAGTAAAATAGGTACCTGGGTGTTAGTCAGCTGTCACGGGCTGCTTCCTGGGGGTGGAGGCCTGGTCGAGGACCGGGCCGCGGGGACACTAAAGCCCCGAAATCATCTCAAGATAACCTCAAGATATGGGGCGCCACAACAATAATGTCAGCTTGTATTCTTCCAGAGTGGAGGAGGCGGGAACAGTACCACAATCGACTTGAGAATGGTCCAGGACGGTCCACAATCGACTTGAGAATGGTCCAGGACGGTCCACAATCGACTTGAGAATGGTCCAGGACGGACCGAAACGTCGTCGTCCCTTCACCTTGTAGTGTGTGGTCTGGTCAACGCAGCACCAATTCGTTCAGGTGCGCCTCCACGGGCGTAGTAACTCCACCCACCCTCCCTGCTGGCTACCCGTGCCAGAAACGCGTGTTGACACGCAGTTGCCTTGCAACATAAAGCAGACATGTTGCATTTACGTCACAGATAACTGAGAGCGCGTGTAGTATTAAGTGAGCCGCGCTGTCCATTGAACTAAGACTTATACTCTCTTATACACTCTCACACTCACACTTATACACTACACACTCTTCTCTCTAAGACTCTTATACACTCTGCCACGCATGTACATGTAAAAAATGTAAAAAAAAATGTAAAAGCATAAAAAAATGAATTAATTGATAAATGAATTATCTAACAGCGCAGCAATGAGGCCATTAGCGCCGTATAAACACAACATTCATCAAACATTTGGGTTAGGATCGCAAATCTAAGCCCGACTTTTTAGCCAGGGAAAAAAAGTCAAATCGGAGGGGATAGGGCTTTGTGGTTCAATAAAACCAAAGACCCCAACCTGTAGAGGACAAAACACTTAGTCTATATCGTATCCTTTGGATAAAAGGACAGAGAAGCCACATTCAGCTATCCTCTGGACCGTAAAACTACTTCACCACGACGGAAAAGTGGTGATCTAATGGTAGAATGAGTGAGTGTAGGTAGTGAGATAGCAAGAGTAGGTAGTGAGATAGCAAGAGTAGATAGTGAGATAGCAAGAGTAGGTAGTGAGATAGCAAGAGTAGGTAGTGAGATAGCAAGAGTAGATAGTGAGATAGCAAGAGTAGGTAGTGAGA
>WNGS01066681.1:9410085-9425826 GCA_020271785.1 Procambarus virginalis | reverse complement strand
GATATGATTTCGATTTAGTTGGTAATAGTATTATTTTAGTTTAGGTTGGGCGCTATGTGACATTAGTTTTACGATAGTTAATAGAGGGTTTGCTTTGTTAATTGTGAGTTTTACGTTAGTTGGCAAGGTATTTCTATCATTCCCTCTCTCTAGGCCCAACCACTTGGGCTGGACGGCAAGGACGGTCTCGCTTCATGCAGGTCGGCGTTCAATCCCGATCATCCAAGTGGTAGGGTACCATTCCTTCCCCTCCGTCCCCCCCCCCCAATCCCGTCCCAAATCCTTATCCTGACCACTTCCAGTGCTATATAGTCGCATGGCTTGACGGTTTCTCCTGATAGTTTCCCTTCCCTTCTCTCATTCTTCCCATTTATTCACCTTCTTCTCCCTCACACCTCAATTCCTGGCTTCTAATTTCCTCGCACGACGACTTTCCCCTTCAGTTCCTCACCTCTCCATTCTCTCCCACCTCACCCCTCCCTCTCTCCTTATTCCTCACCACTCGTGTCTCGTCCCCTCTCCCTAACCCATCCCTTCTCCCCTATCCCATTCCTTCTCCCCTATCCCATTCCTTCTCCCTATCCCATTCCTTCTCCCCTATCCCATTCCTTCTCCCCTATCCCATTCCTTCTCCCTATCCCATTCCTTCTCCCCTATCCCATTCCTTCTCCCTTCCCATTCCTTCTCCCCTATCCCATTCCTTCTCCCCTATCCCATTCCCCTTCAGAAGTACAGCGTTGAAAAGTTGAATCACTATAAAGCAGTTTAAATTAAAAACTTTATCAACTTTCTTTTTTGTCTGCGTCATATTCTTCAAGCAGAAGCTGAGGCTGAGCAGACTGTCTGCGGAATGCTGACGTTGAGGAGTTTGTAATCTGTGTCAAAGTGGTTGGTGTCTTGGCTCTGCTGAAGTTACTTGGCGAAGGATCTCATCGTGTAGCACTGTTGGGTTAGTCTAGGAATGCTCTCTGAATGAACATCCAAATGTTTGGATGTTCAAGAATGGTTATATGGTCATTGTTAACGTGTAAACAAATATTTAACTAACATTCTTCGCGTGTTTTCTATCGTGTGGTCACAAGCTTGGTTCACCTTCCTTGAATGTTAGTTCTTCATGTCGTGGGATTGTGTTCTTTAACGACTCTGTGGACATCTGAGTGTGATTTGTGACGCTCTTCATCTGGGCGAGAATAAGAGACGAAGACTGTTCCGCCATGTAGTGCCGAACCTTGTGGTTCGTTGGATCAAAGAGCCATTCCCTAGTCACTTTATAAGCTGGACCAATGACCATGTTGTTACTACACCAAATATATTAATAATCAATCAATCACGATGGACTTTTCAAGCCCCCGCAACTCAAATGCAGCAGTTAAGTCATATAACACAGATTTATATATATATATATATATATATATATATATATATATATATATATATATATATATATATATATATATATATATATAATGTTTCATTGAATATCATTGCATATTCTGTGTTGATTATTTTCTTGTTTAAGTGTTCTAGCCCTCTGACTAGTGTCCTTGCATCTTAGTCTAATTGGAAGGGAATTTTCTCCAAATGTCATCTTTGTTCGAGGTAAACTAAAAGAGTAATTAAATGTAGAATGTATTACACTAATTATAATTATCACAGCAGTTAAGTCAGACAGTGTCATTGTCTGTGGTTCTACAATGTCTGACCTGCCATAGTCTGTGGTTCTCCAATGTCTGACCTGCCATTGTCTGTGGTTGCCATGATCAGGTACTCGCCGGCAACTGCAGAGGCAGCAGAGAAGCAGATTTTTAATTGAACTTAATTGGTCGAATGCGTGTTAGGCGCTTATTTGTGAAAGGGGAACATTGGCACCAGGGAATGGTTGGGTATTATTGGATTAAATAAAATGACTTTAATGGATAAAAAAAATTGACTTTACAAATAACTGATCTCTTAATTGAAAGCAAAATATTAACAAACGTTAGTGGATGATATGCGAATTAAGACCTGCTGAGGGGAGATTATCCATTTGTGATTAGATTAATTACTTCCAGGAAAGGAAAATTGGATCATCTTTAGTGATTTAAAACGGCTTCGTTAGAGTGTAGATGGATTAATTGTTGTTTCAACTCTCACTCTTCTTCACTCGTCATATGCGATTTAATCCCGTTTGCTTTGTTAACTATTTTTAGTCACGTGAATTTTGATGTAATACTTGTAAAGCTAAATTAATATTTGTGTCTGTTGGAGTAGGGATAAGAAGGTGTTGTTAGCAAATGCTGCTTGTTGCGTGTGGCGTCCTCCACACACGCACACTATAGTATGGCGGGAGTTTTGCGGCCGTCTATCTGTGTGTGGTTGAGAGGTGAGAGTGCGTGCGGGGTGAGTGTGCGTGCGGGGTGAGTGTGCGTGCGGGGTGATGTGCGTGCGGGATGAGTGTGCGTGCGGGTGAGCGTGCGGGCGGGGTGAGTGTGCGTGCGGGGTGAGTGTGCGTGCGGGGCAGGAGGTGGAAGGGTGAGAGCGAGCTGCAGGCAGCAGATAATCAATTACAAGATGAATGTTCGCTCCCAACACACCATTCTCATCCTCGCTGCTGCCTCCTATGGCAATTAAGTGATAGCCTGTCATCGTGGTCTGGTACCCATCCCCCTGTGCGGGTATCCTATTCATCTATCCCCTATACATCCCTTTGTATGATAGACAAACAGTAACACCCCCCCCCATCCCCCCCCCCTTTTATTTCAACCCCTCCTTGCTTGTCCACCTTTACTGTTCGGCAAGTATTAATCTGTACATCATATTCTCTCTCTCTCTCTCTCTCTCCTCTCTCTCTCTCTCTCTCTCTCTCTCTCTCTCTCTCTCTCTCTCTCTCTCTCTCTCTCTGCATCCACACACACACACAGCGTAGGCAGTAAGCTGTCGTAATGTCCAACCCGTTCTTAACTTTAATAGTTTTTTCCGTATTGTTAATTCAGACCCTGAACCACATGCCGACTAACGACGCTTACCAGTCTCTCGTGTGTGTGTGAGAGAGAGAGAGAGAGAGAGAGAGAGAGAGAGAGAGAGAGAGAGAGAGAGAGAGAGAGAGAGAGAGTCGTAAGTCAGCTGTAGAGGCTAGGGAGGAGGTGGCTGGGGGCGTCTTGGGGTCTTGGTGTTGCTCTAACACTAAATATTGAATGTGAGGGCAGCAGCCACCATTCACAGGCGGGTCGCTACTACCCGGTTCACGACACATTAATGATTCACCCGCCGCATGCCGCGTCCCTTGGGCCGGTGGGAGTAAGGCACAGTTATGTCTCGTATTGTTAAAGGTTAATGGAAGCGGGTGGAGTCCTTTCCGTCGCCACAACTAGCAATAGCAGGCAGTTCAGGGTATGGATCCTGTTCTCTACCTGTCTTTATGGGTTCTGTTCCTGATGTGTGCTATTTTCTACCTAGCTACTGTGTTCTAGTCTCAACCTATTTTAAGTCTGGGCTTTCTGCTGTTGCAGGCAGTGAAAGGAAGCAACATTGCCGGCAACTAGGCCTCGAGTACAGTCACTTGTGATCCCTAGCTAAACACTTGACGGAGTTTAGTTAGTTGGGACGAGTGGTGGCCGTGGGTGTTCACAGTGCTGGCAGGGCGTGACAGAGGCGGCTGCCTAACCAGCCCGCCGTCTCCAGTGTCCTCAACGTCTCTAAACTGATGTACGAAATTGCCCCAACCTAACCGAAGGATCACGACTATAAAACGGGACCTCACGCCAATTTTGCGAGCCACTATGACATTAATTACAGCTGTGCTTGTTAGCCTTACGAAGTACTGTTGGAGAGACAAGTGAAAGATCTCTCCTGCTGCCAGGATTGACAAGGCATTAATCTCCCCTGCTGCCAGGATTGACAAGGCATTGATCTCCCCTGCTGCCAGGATTGACAAGGCATTAATCTCCCCCTGCTTCTCGGTTTGACAAGGCATTGATCTCCCATTGCCTCGGGATGGCTTGTTATATCCTCCACCACTCGCCTAGACAACCCTTAACCCACGCCACACTCTTCTTGTCAAGTACAGAGATACAGTCAAAACCTCTAAGTCAACAAAATCTGTTTGACTCATTTGGGGAAGCCTGGATCCTAATTTATGGAAACCCTCCGTGACACCTCGTGTTATACTGAGGTAATAACCCTCTTGTTACGGAAGTAATCTCTTGTTACGGGAAGTAATCTCTTGTTACGGGAAGTAATCTCTTGTTACGGCAAGTAATCTCTTGTTACGGGAAGTAATCTCTTGTTACGGCAAGTAATCTCGTGTTACGGGAAGTAATCTCTCGTTACGGCAAGTAATCTCTTGTTACGGGAAGTAATCTCTCGTTACGGCAAGTAATCTCTTGTTACGGGAAGTAATCCCTTGTTACGGCAAGTAATCTCTTGTTATGGCAAGTAATCCCTTGTTACGGGAAGTAATCCCTTGTTACGGCAAGTAATCTCTTGTTACGGAAGTAATCCTTGTTACGGGAAGTAATCTCTTGTTATGGCAAGTAATCCCTTGTTACGGCAAGTAATCCCTTGTTACGGGAAGTAATCTCTTGTTATGGCAAGTAATCTCTTGTTACGGCAAGTAATCTCTCGTTACGGGAAGTAATCCCTTGTTACGGGAAGTAATCCTTGTTACGGCAAGTAATCTCTTGTTACGGGAAGTAATCTCTCGTTACGGCAAGTAATCTCTTGTTACGGCAAGTAATCTCTTGTTAGTAGTCGTCCCTCGTATTTGTTGAGAAAGATAATCTTGGAAGAATAACAATACTCCTCCAAAGGTTTAAGACGTAAATCCTGCCACACAAAGTGTATATTCGTCGCCCATATAGTGTTGTAGACTACCGAGGAGATGTGTTCCCCGGCACTTTGTACTTAACGACCCGGCAGTAGGGGACGAGTGCCGTAGTCGTAACTGTCTGCGAAAGACTCGCAACTACACTGTCTCTGAAGGTTTTGGAGTTATTAAATATACACATACACACATACATACACATGTTTCCCGCTGAGGCGGACCAAAGAGCCAAAGCTCAACCCCTCGCAAGCACAAAGAGGTGAGTACACATATACACATACATACACATACCATACACATACACATACACTACACATACACATAACACCATACACATATACACACACACATACACATATATATACACACCCCCTACACGGCTACTAGTTGGTGTGCCACAAGAACACAAATCTTTAATTATTTCAAATNGCCACAGAGACGTTAGAAGGAACTTTTTCAGTGTCAGAGTAGTGAACTGTTGATTGACAGTTGAGAGGCGGGACCAAAGAGCCAAAGCTCAACCCCCCGCAAGCACAAATAGGTGAGTACACACTTAATGAGACGCACATACTCTACAGGCACACACACATACACACATACATGCATATGTGCACACCTTCACTCAGACACATACACTCAAGTACTCTCACACCTTGACAAGCAAAGCAGTGCACCTGAGTAATAAAATTAAGACAAGGAGGCGTGAGAGGTATGCAGTAAGTATTACTGAAGGTGGAATGACTAGCAGGTGGAGGTAGTTGATTCACCTCCATTCAGAGTGAAGGTGGTTCACTCTGGAGCCTCAACAGTGGGGCAGAGTGGTGGTCGGGAAGCGTGAATACTGTTGCTCCTGGGGTCAATTAAAACTTGAAATTGGTGGGAAGTTTTGGGGGGCTGTGAAATAAATTACGATTTACAGCATTGAAAGGCAGTTTTCAACGTCTAGAGGGGGGGGGGGGGAGTGGGAGAGGGAGGAAAAATGTTTCCTGAATATTACTCTTTGTTTTAGAGTCATTTTAGCCATCTTTAGAGTCCTTGGCGAGCAAAACATAACCTGCACAATCGACTCTTAATACCTTCCTTCTCTCCGTTCCCTGCCCCTCCTATAACCTCTCCCTAAATACATGTCCTTACAGGTACCTCTCCTTCTACCCTATCCACTCTCCCCCCCCCCCCTTGCTAACTTCACCCTATCCTATCTCTCTCACTCTCCTAACCTCGCCCTATCATGTCTCTCTCTCTCTCTTCCTCCTCCTCCTCCTCTTCTAAGCTCACCCTATCCGCTTTCGTCCACATCCTACCTCGCGCTATCCTTTCTCTCCCTCTTTCATCCTATCCTCCCTATCCAGCACCCACGCCCATCGCGCCCACATTAACATAACAGACCCGTGGCTGTGCAGCACAGTTCCGGGCGGAATGCCTCACAAAAGCCGCCACCTGCTCGGCAGTTAATACATTAGTCAATAGGTCGGCATCATAAGGAGAGAAACTGGTGTATGGGTTGTTAGTGTCTTATGTTGTGTGTGTGTGTTGTTTGGCCGGGCTGGGACGATTGTTTGGCCGGGCTGGGACGGTTGTTTGGCCGGGCTGGGACGATTGTTTGGACGGGCTGGGACGATTGTTTGGACGGGCTGGGACGATTGTTTGGCCGGGCTGTGACGATTGTTTGGCCGGGCTGTGACGATTGTTTGGCCGGGCTGTGACGATTGTTTGGCCGGGCTGTGACGATTGTTTGGCCGGGCTGTGACGATTGTTTGGCCGGGCTGGGACGATTGTTTGGCCGGGCTGTGACGATTGTTTGGCCGGGCTGGGACGATTGTTTGGCCTAGCTGGGACGATTGTTTGGCCGGGCTGGGACGATTGTTTGGCCGGGGTAAAACAGTTGTTAAGCGGCGTGGCGCAAATGCTTCACAAGATCCGGTAAACAGTTCCTTTACCCCATTCATACTTGTAGCAGCAATTGTCTGAATCTGTGTCTGGACAAGGCCATTAGACTTGAGCTTCCAAACGAGCTGAGGCAGCGTAGAGTGATGGCATTGACGCCTCCTTTTACGTTCAATGTAAATCTTGATTAATTATATCTTAAAAATTGTGGTACTCGCGCAAGATGTTTTGTGAGGAGGAAGACTACCCCTCTGTGAGGAAGCCTCCCTCTTTGTGAGGAAGCCTACCCCTCTGTGAGGAAGCCTCCCTCTTTGAGAGGAAGCCTACCCCTCTGTGAGGAAGCCTCCCTCTTTGTGAGGAAGCCTACCCCTCTGTGAGGAAGCCTCCCTCTTTGAGAGGAAGCCTACCCCTCTGTGAGGAAGCCTCCCTCTTTGTGAGGAAGCCTACCCCTCTGTGAGGAAGCCTCCCCCTCTGTGTGGAAGCCTCCCCCTCTGTGAGGAAGCCTCCTCCTTTGAGAGGAAGCCTACCCCTCTGTGAGGAAGCCTCCCTCTTTGTGAGGAAGCCTACCTCTCTGTGAGGAAGCCTCCCCCTCTGTGTGGAAGCCTCCTCCTTTGTGAGGAAGCCTCCCCCTCTGTGAGGAAGCCTCCCTCTTTGTGAGGAAGCCTACCCCTCTGTGAGGAAGCCTACCCCTCTGTGAGGAAGCCTACCCCTCTGTGAGGAAGCCTACCCCTCTGTGAGGAAGCCTCCCCCTCAGTAAGGAAGCCTCCCCCTCAGTGAGGAAGCCTCCCCCTCAAGCCTCCCTTCATCGAGGCAATATGCTGCTCTTTTCTCCGCCCTCCTCCACCAAAAGCGTCTCATCTGGAAGGAGTTAGAAAAGCATTTTAAGAAAATCCACGCGAACATCTCCAGGGCGACCTCTGGAAGTGCTAGAAAGTTAGCAAGTCCCGTAAGTTGATACAGTGTCCCTTTCTTCCTTGGAGCATATGGCTCTCTCCTCCTGGAGCGTGGTCCCCTTATCCTGGCTGGTGGAGCGTGGTGTCTCTGTGTACTGGGTCCCAGTTCCGTGCTTGGTGGAGCGTGGTACCTCTTCCACTGGGTGGTGGAGCGGGCACGCCTCGCCTGGTGGTGGTGGTGATGGTGGTGGTTGTGGTGTGGAGTTGCTAAGTTAGTGATGATGGGGGTTAAGATACTGGTAGGTAAGATGTTAAGGTTAGGGTGAAAGTGAGGCATTAAGGTAGCGGCCTAGGTGAGGTATCACAGCAGGAGGGCAAGGTGAGGAATCAAGATAAGGGGTGTGTTATCAAGGTAGGGGTGAGAGGTGAGGTACAGGGGGGCAGGATGAGTATCAAGGTAATAGGCAAGGTGGGCTACGGAAAATAACCCAAGGTTCGGTGTACGGAAGTGAGGAGGTAAACACAGAGACCCCAAAGTGACCCCTGTGTAACCTCGGGACCACAGAGCTAAGCTCAACACCAAAAAAACCACAACTAGGTGAGTACACGTAAACCTCTCAATCGACTTGAGAATGGTCAGGACGGACCGAAACGTCGTCGTCCCTTCACTTCTAGTGTGTGGTCTGGTCAACATACAACTCTCAACGCTCGCAGCTGCAGCGCCAACATTTAGAATTGCTCACACACACACACACACACACACACACACACACACACACACACACACACACACACACACACACACACCCACACACACACACACACACACACACCACACACACACACACACACACACACACACACCACACACACACCCACACACACACACACCACACACACACACACACACCACACACACACACACACCAACACACAGACACACACACACACACACACACACACACACACACACACACACAACACACACACACACCCACACACACACACCACACACACACACACACACACACACACACAATGTGGGTTTACACATTATTCCAAGCGTCGCCTGTGGAGAAATGTTAGTTCACCAACTTGTTGATTTGCTCCAGATGGCTCAAGGCAATGGAGCGGCCCCACAGCCAACGCCAGGCACCTGTAGTCTTCAGGGATCGCGTCGGTGTTTGTAAACTTTGGTATACCAGACGGTCCCAACACCCCTGTGATGTATACCCACCACCACGCGAATATATTTTTGTCTACGTTGGTATTGCTTTGGGAGACTAAGGTCAAGATTCATCAACCATTTGCACAGCAACTTACGAATGCTGTACATCTTTCCTGAATCATGTCGGCATAGTTAGCATTTATTCAACAGTTTTTGAGTTTCAAAGCGCTACGAGTTCCTTAAACAACTGTTAAAACCGTTCAGTGTAGCCCCTAATCCTCCTATCCCAGCCCCTAATCCTCCTATCCCAGCCTCTAATCCTCCTATCCCAGCCCCTAAGATTGAGCACAGGTGTACAGTCTTAAGAAATTGACACTTAAGTACTTGAGAAATTCTGGTCCAGTACATTGCTGGCTTCTTCTACTCGTACCTGTTAGACAGGTACCTGATTCTTGCATAATAAATCACTACCGGCCTTCCTAGCAGACTACAGCAACATTGTTGGCTTTTAAATAGAGAATAATCTCCACCGACAGACTTCTCCTTCGACGTCTAATCTGCGACTAGCTTTTAAAGTTTGAATATCCGCCTGTATATGTCTGGCTTGGGGGGGGGGGGGTATTTTCTAACACACTCCTATTGGTAGACAAATCCAGCCGAGGCTGATTGGCTAATTGTATATGCAAATGGATTTAATTGGGGCTTTCGCATACCTTTGAAGTGTGAGCTCCTGGTAGATGGGCTTCTTATGTCATAAACACATTTTGTGGAACAACCGTTAATCTATGACGTAAATACCGCATATTGTAAATGTTATCGACCTTTACATACTACATACATACATACATACATACATACATACATACATACATACATACATACATACATACATACATACATATACAACCACACATGATGTTTCTTGTTTTAATTTATCGAATGTAACCGGTCGTGTAACCGGAAAGGAGCCGGTCGACCGAGCGGACAGTACGCTGGACTTGTGATCCTGTGGTCCTGGGTTCGATCCCAGGCGCCGGCGAGAAACAATGGGCAGAGTTTCTTTCACCCTATGCCCCTGTTACCTAACAGTAAAATAGGTACCTGGGTGTTAGTCAGCTGCCACGGGCTGCTTCCTGGGGGTGGAGGCCTAGTCGAGGACCGGGCCGCGGGGACACTAAAAAGCCCCGAAATCATGTCAAGATAACCTCAAGATAACATTGAATACAAACTTTGGATACTTGAATCTGGCGGGCAGTGACCGTAGAATTTAACATTATTCTGTAGGTAGCACCACGCGTGGCTCTTATTTAGCTCTATTTAACGGTTCATATAATCTAGGAGAGCTGCGTAAATGCACATCTCCATGAATATATTAATAAAATGGACCATCAGACTAATTACAAATGGACCGAAACGTTGTCACATTCATGTCAAATATGTGGGTTGCAGGCGAAGAGTCACAATAACGTGGCTGAAGTATGTTTGACCAGACCACACACTAGAAGTTGAAGGGACGACGACGTTTCGGTCCGTCCTGAACCATTCTCAAGTCGCTTGTGACTTGACATTCTCAAGACAAGCGACTTGAGAATGGTCCAGGACGGACCGAAACGTCGTCGTCCCTTCAACTTCTAGTGTGTGGTCTGGTCAAATATGTGGGTTTGTTTGTCCCTTCAGCTAAGGTACTGTGACCTATTGTTTGCATAGTTCATTCAAAGTTGCATATTCAAAGTAGCTTGTCATCGTAATTCATCTGTTTGTGGATTTTCTAGTGACGAACGTGGTTACTAGACAACATTAGTCCCTTTCGTTTGGACTAGGAAGAGACGGGATGCGGCCTAAGATTTTATCGCGACAAACGTAGCTTTAACTTACAAAGTTATAAGTTAGCAACTTGCAAGTGTTTCATTAAATTAGTGCGCGTTCGTGGCACAAGTTTTGATGATGATAACATGGGAGCTGATGCGTCTCTTAATGTGATTTAAAGTTAGACACCGCCGCTAGTCTGCCTTTCCCGCCTCGAGTGGAGGTTGATATGATGTTAGATGGGTTTGACACACTCACACACATACACACACACACACACACACACACACACACACACACATACCTGGTACCAGGCTACCAGGCGGGGGGGGGGCCTGGTAGCCTGGTGGATACCGCGCAGGACTCGTAATTCTGTGGCGCGGGTTCGATTCCCACACCAGGCAGAAACAAATGGGCAAAGTTTCTTTTATCCTGAATGCCCCTGTTACCTAGCAGTAAATAGGTACCTGGGTGTTAGTCAACTGTCACGGGCTGCTTCCTGGGGTGTGGGCGTGTGGTGTGGGTAAAAAGAATAAAAAAGTTAGTAAAAAGTTGAGTGACAGTTGAGAGGCGGGCCGAAAGAGCAAAGCTCATCCCCCGCAAACACAACTAGGTGAACACACACACACACACACACACACACACACACACACACACACACACACACACACACACACACACACACACACACACACACACACACACACACACACACACAAACACGGTATCCAAGAGCAAATGCTCGATCTTGCAGGCACACAAATTAGGTGAGTACAAACCGGTGACATAAACCCCTCCCCCAAAACTCTCTCTCTCACTTTCCATAATTTTATTTTGTAAATGTCAGTAATTTATCCAGGTTTACATTGTTCGTCCTGCCAGTGACCAACCGCAGATCTAACACTCTTACGTTATGACCTGTAACTTGTACCATATAACTGATTTGTTTGTTTGATAACAAAATATAATAATACACACGGCAAACCAAATAATTATTTACAATTATGGATTCATAAATGTATGTATTCACTTGTACTAGAATTGATTTGGCTCTAGTAAGGCTTCATGCTTAATTACTTATTTCAATATATATATATACAAGTGGTTCTGCTCTTGTACGGTTCTATGTAAATTAAATTATATGTAAGGGTACCACCTATGGTGCAGTTGTGTCGGCCCATAGCCTTGGAGAAGGAAATAATGAGCATTGAGATGGAATCTTGTCGTATATCTCTAAATTCGTGTGAGTATGTACTTCATCTACCACCCTTTATTGTATTATTATTACATACTTTATCATACAAAGTTAGTGAAAAATTTAAATAAGTATTTGGTACTTTTCTTTCCACGTGGGATATATTTTATATTTTATTCATGTCACATGTTTATAATATTATCTCCCAGATGCATGTAATTGGTTGTTTACGAACGTTTGTCACGTGATTTCCAGCTCTTTTTGAAGGGCACGACTCACAATGATATGGTGTTCTAGGTTTACAACATTAAATGCATGATCGTGGACTATTGGTTATGTATATATATATATATATATATATATATATATATATATATATATATATATATATATATATATGTATATATATATATATATATATATATATATATATATATATATATATATATATATATATATATATATATATATACATACATACATACATATATATGTATATAACTGAAAACTCTGGGGACCATTCAGGCTTGTTCGCATATATATACATATATATATATATATATATATATATATATATATATATATATATATATATATATACATTTATATAAAATTTAACTCTCCAAAGTTCATTTTCAATAAAGTGTGACAATGAACTTTGGAGAGTTAATTTTTCAACTACCCTCGACAGTGAAGAAAACTAAGAAATATGGAGAAGATTCGTGTTAGAATCATTAATCTTACCCTTTCGGTCATATTCAACAACATTTCTATAATTAAACAATTGATAGTTTAGTCATCAGAAGTAATTTATATGATCGCTGTCACAACTTGTCAGGAAGCCGATGTGAAATTCATCATTTAGCAGCGAAAGCCAAAATGATCTTTGTTAATATTCTTACAGCCACAACCTTCCCCCCTTCTGCAACGTCTGAAGGAAAGATTAATGTGATATGGAATCCATATTTTGGCTTAGCGAGAGAGAAATGAGACTAGGAGTATCCTTCCTATAGCCAGGAAGGCTATAGGAAGGATATATAACTCCTTCCTATAGCTCCTGTAGACTTGTTGGGTCTCAGAACATTGTCTACTCTGGAAAGTGTCATTTGCTAATAGACAGTCGTCTCGAGATTTGTTATGATCTAAACTGTAACTTATGTTGAACTCCGGTTACCGTCGCCTTCACATCACATAAATTTATTTTCAATCTTTCGAATAATTGTTGAGGTTTTTAGTGTCCACAAATTAAATCATTCAAACAATCAACTGTTTAAATCAATCAAATAATCTCCTGATTAAATTTATCAAACAATCAACTGATTAAATCAATTATATAATCTCCTGATTAAATCAATCAATCAACTGATTAAATCAATTATATAATCTCCTGATTAAATCAATCAATCAACTGATTAAATCAATTATATAATCTCCTGATTAAATCAATCAAACAATCAACTGATTAGATCAATTATATAATCTGATTAAGTCAATCAAACAATCAACTGATTAAGTCAATCAAACAATCAACTGGTTAAGTCAATCAAACAATCAACTGATTAAATCAATCAAACAATCAACTGATTAAATCAATCAGACATTGAGATCAAACACAAATGTCATTCTATATTTAGTTATTGTGTAGAAAGTACTTACACCGAAATGTGTGTATTATCAATGAGACTTTTCTTCTGTCCTTAAATTCTGTGGAGGTTCTTTCACGCATGAAGGAGATAACTAGGCAGGTTGGGGTGTTTAGAATGGTGGTGGATTATGCACCTTAACCATTAGCTGTAGTGCAGAACAAATCCATAAGTCCCGGGCGTAGGTTCGAATCCTCATCACGGTCCTTGTGGCTTTGTTCATTTGATCCATCAGGCTATTGTGGTTTGTGTGTGTGGTGTAGTATAGACTTAACCAACCATGGCTCACAGTACCTTAACTGGGGACAACAAAGTACTCGTACTTATAAGCATCAGTCTTGCAGTTCGTAACAAAAACGGACAATTTCAAAGCCATTCTGATGAGGTTTAAAGGTTAATGGGAAAGGTGATTTCATGGTTAGTTTAGCACGTTTTTTCCCCTGGGGTAGTTAGCGTGTGCCAAGAGGAGAGAGCCCGGCTGCTCCACCCGCCCGCAATATATTATTTTAAATATATATACTATATATTATATTATATATATATATATATATATATATTTAAACAAATATTCCTTTAAGTCGAACCTCGACCCTCTGAGGCTCGCTTTACCTCCTCCAACTTCGCACAAAAGTTTTAATTGAACGTGTAAAAGTGTAATATAATACACGAATAACAAGTCTTATGTTATAAGTCTTATAACAACGTATTCTGAACATGATTTTTGAGAACTTTACCGTCGAGAGTTTGATTGAGACGTGAACTGTGCTGAGGGCTTCAGCACGCGTGCTTGTTGGTCTGTAAGTTGTGTGATCTGACTAACAGCCTCTAGAGTCTGATAGGTCTTAACCAGCCCTCTAGAGCCTGATAGGTCTTAACACCCTCCAGAGCCTGATAGGTCTTAACCAGCCCTCCAGAGCCTGATAGGTCTTAACAGCCCTCCAGACCTGATAGGTCTTAACAGCCCTCCAAGCCTGATGGTCTAACAGCCCCCAGCATAGGCTTAACAGCCTCCAGATTCTGATAAGCCTTACAGCCCTCCCAGAGCCTGATAGGTCCTAACACCCTCCAGAGCCGGTAGGTCTTAACAGCCCTCCAGAGTCTGATAAGCCTAACAGCCCTCCAGAGCCTGATAGTCTTAACAACCCTCCAGAGCCTGATTGTCTACACAGCCCTCCAGTCTTATAAGCCTTAACAGCCCTCCAGAAGCCTGATAGTCTTAACAGCCCTCCAAGCCTGAATAGGTCTAACAGCCTCCAGAGTCTGATAGCCTTAACAGCCCTGCCAGAGCCTGATAGGTCTTAACAGCCCTCCAGAGCCCTGATAGGTCCTATCTTAACAGCCCTCCAGAGCTGATAGGTCTTAACAGCCCTTCAGAGTCTGATAGGTCTTACAGCCCTCCAGAGCCTGATAGGTCTTAACGAGCCCTCCGAGTCTGATAAGCCTTAACAGGCCTTCAGAGTCTGATAGGTCTTAACAGCCCCCAGAGCCTGATAGGTCGTTAACAGCCCTCCGAGCTGAAGGCCTACAACCCTCCAGAGCTGATAGGCTTAACAGCCCTCCAGAGCCTGATAGGTCTTAACAGCCCCTCCAGAGCCTATCCTTACAACCTTAGAGCTGATGGCCTTAACAACCCGAGCCTGAGGTCTAACAGCCCCAGAGCCTGATAGCCCTAACACCCCTCCAGAGCCTGATAGGTCTTAACAGCCCTCCAGAGCCTAAGGCTTAATAATCCCCAGGTATAGGCCTAACAACCCTCCAAGCCTATGGTTCTTAACAGCCCTCCAGAGCCGGATAGGTCTTAACAGCCTCTCCAGAGCCTGTAGGACTTAACACCCCTCCAGAGCCTGATAGGTCTTAAGCCCCATATTATTTGTTAGTTTCCGCGCATCACTTACAAGCCCACGCTTAGATTAGTCAGTTCAGGTGTTGGTCTACGTACTATACAATGCCAATAAATACAGTTCACTTAAAAGTTACAGGAAAGACGACGAATATAGTCTCGGGGAATCGGAAATCTTAATTATAAAAAGATTAAAAAGATTATTAACATTCTATAGAAGTCAAAGAGTTGGAAGTGACATGAAGAAGTATACAAATTATAAACAATGTGATATAAATAAAGCTTAAAATATAAAAAACAAATAGATCTCGCAAACTATGGATATAAATTAGATGAGTTTAGATTCAGGAAACACCTGGGTAAATACAAGTTTGGAAATTCTGCTAATTTATGGAACGAATTACCGGGTCAATAACAGAGTGAGGGATCGCTGGATTGTTTCAAGCGTAGGTTACACCGCCATGTAATGAGTTGGAGGTTTAATGTTTCTTGTTCTTATCTCAGTTAATGA
>WNGS01066681.1:9168026-9221319 GCA_020271785.1 Procambarus virginalis | reverse complement strand
TTGCCATGGATATTTATTTATGTCTACTGGTTATTTATTTCAGATGCTTAATTGCAATAGAGTATTAGTGTTTAAATAAAGGATATCTTTCATTTGCCAGATAAGAAGTTATTATAAAAAAATATAATTAGTTGGATAAAACTATACAAGACCTTCATTTAATTTGCCATCACAGATTTCAGTGGTATTTATAACATTTATTGGTAAAAAACATAATGGGTTGCACTCTTGCATCGAAAGGAAAACTTTTAGGCAAAACGAACTTTTTTAATTACATTAAGACTGAGTGATTGTTATCATTCAACGTTTAATTTATTTAAGAACATTTGTATATTATGATTATATTTTATATTATGTAGGTATACTTTACTATTGTTTATATATGAAGTTCCCTGTCTTTCATTAAATTACATGTAGTATCCCTTCAGGTAGTGCGAGAAACTTAATTTTTTATATTTTGATGCTGTACTGTACTTGCTTTGAAGTACAGTGGTACCTTAGTTTTTAATTTAATCCGTTCCCAGACATGGGTCGTAAACCGAAAATTTGCAGCCCGAAACAAATTTTCCCATAAGAAATACTGTAATGTAAATTGAATTAATCCGTTCCTCCTCCTAAAAATATTAACTTAAAAATACATTTCATACTTAATACACACAAATATTTTGTACTATAATATGTACAAGTTATAGCTTTCCTTTATTGATGACTTGTTAGTGTTTGGAAGATGGTGAGGAGGAGGGAGGAGGAGAGGTATTAGTTTTTGGAAGGGAAGTCCCCTTCCATTATAACATCAGGCTATGATGACTTCCCTGGGGTACTCTCTCTCCTACATTTTACCTGCATGCCACTAGGACCTGATTGTGGCTCTCTGTTTGTTTTTCTCACTAAGAACCTTTCCATAGATACTTTTTTCCCTATGTCTTGTCAGACAACTTACTTGTCTGACAACAAGTAAGACAACACTTGTCTGTAATGAGGCATCACAGTGTCCTTAAAAAGGTTAAGGTAGTGGCCTACTGCAGCTTGCCTCTATGGTCATCCTCACATGTGTTTTCTTAGCCACTGACTTTCTTGAAACCCATGGTGTGATATATGATCATTACTTTTATATTCAAAAACCAAAAAAGCAGAAAAAATTAAATTCTTTACAAAGAATTCAAGCACGATCGTCACTAAGCGGGAGGCACTGGTAAACTGAAGACTGGTCGCCCGTGCCACCAATAACTACCCGCTCAGTCGACCTATACGTGCATCAAGAAAGTCACAAGGCGAGGCAAAGTTTGTAACCCAGTTTGAATTTCTGAATAAATTGAGTTTGTAACCTGAAAAATTTGTAAAGAGGGACATTTGCTACCGAGGTTCCACTGTATAATGAAGGCAAAGTCAGTCACACATTTGAAACAACGTGCACATTTCTTTCGGAAAAACCTTAGATGTAGACTCCGTCTGTATGTAGGAATTTTATGCATTAACCACTGCACTGCGCAAAGCGCCTTTAGGCGCTCTGAGAGTTGTGCTTTTTGTTTTTTAATTAGGCTATATTTTAATGTTTTGTAATGTTTTCATTACTCTTTGTGTTTTGAAATGGAAAAGTTGACTTTGGAAACATTTTGACATTAACTTTACCTGAACATTTATAAAAGTAACAAAAATATGTCCTTGAGAATTGCACCAAGACGTTTTTGCCGAAAATGGGTGAGCAGTGCAGGGGTTCAACTTTTATGCAGGGGTAACTGAGACTATTATTCAGTTTCAACACTGGCAATTCTTGTTTTTAATTCTTCATTGCACGTCATCAGTACCAGGAGTGGGATGTTTTTGACTAACTTTCTCATTATCAGTTAACTTAAAACATAAATATAGGAGGAGATTTTAAACTTAACACACATACCCAGCTAGCACCCATAGTTAAAAGTAACAAATTTGATATAGTAAACAGTATGTCAAGTTGGTTATAGTTTTGAATAAATTCAACTTTGCTTATAATGGGAACTGATGGAAATTGAGACATTTTATACCAGAATTAAGTGGGCTGTATTTTATTTAGTTAATAAAACTTAACATATAAGTTTTACATGCATACATACATACATACATACATACATACATACATACATACATACATACATACATACATACATACATACATATAGACATACATTACATACATATATAGACAGATGACCATGTGCTCTCTGGACACCTCTTACCCGGATATGCCTGTTATTTGTTTTGGTTTGTCAGAAAAAATGTGTGATAAAGTGAAGTGTGGAGTGATACTAATTTTATATCTAAGGTTGCCTTGTCAGGCAAGACAGAATGCCAGGCTAAACAAACTGTTAGGCTAGACACGCTGTAGGCAAATAGGCTGTCAGCCATAATAGGGTGTCTGGCCAGACAGGCAGTCAGGCTGGACAGACTGAGGCTAGACAGACTGTGAGGCTAAATAAACCATCAAGCTTGACAGCTAGGCTAGACAAACTGTCAGGTTAAATAGGATGCAAGGCTAGACAAACTGAAAGTCTCGACAGACTATCAGGCTAGACAGGCTACACAGGCTGCCAGGATGTACAGACTGCACAAACTGACAGACAGATGATCACACGTCTCCTTCCTGTTCAACCCTCTCTCCACTTTCTGTACAACCTCCCTCCCTCTCTTTCCCCAACTCACCCCACATGAGTTGTAGGATGATGCAACATCATATGCCTTAAATTGTGTCAAAACCATTTGATTTTCTTGTAAATATTTCAATAAATAAATTACCAAACAAATACACATGTTATGTTCTGTTATTCACAATTTGTGACATGAGTAAGCAGCTCATACACCACATCCCCATCCCCCTCCTACCGATAACCAACCCTCCCCAAATTGCACCACAAATATTACCAGGGATTGCTTGGTCCTGGAGCTCACTTGGCGAGCTCCAGGTCCAACCAGTCCTGGTCCTTCACCAGGACTGGTTGGTCCAGTCCTGGTGAATCTTCCCCAGGACTGGACCAAATCTTCAGTCAATCTGAAGATTTGGTCCAGTAACGTTGGTAATAACGTTACTGAGAGATTATTACCAACCAATCTGAAGAGGTAATAGTACTGTGTATGCAAGGGAGTGAGCCCTGGATATGCAGGTTCAAACTCTGGTCAGGTCATAGAGTTCTTAGTGATTCTATGTACTGTATATATATATAATGTATACTGTACACATACACATACATATACATATGTATAGTAATAGTAGGCATCCTTCAGTCTAAAGACTATGGAGTTGTGCCCTGACAGGGCGCAAAGCCTGGGTAGGTAGATATGGAGGAGAAGCTGTTACCCATGCAGCAGGTCCCCCCTCTCCACATTGCTGAAATTATCCAATAGAAAGGCAAATGCCAATACACATGGTTCCAGCAACGTCGCAGGAGCTGCCAGAACGAGGTCGACGTCAACAACGAACTGCCTTAACCCTTACACTGCTCAGGGGTCCTGGGGACATTTACACCCCTGTGCGCAAGAAAAAAAAAAATTCCAAAAAATTTTTCGTCTTCTAAACACGTTAATTTGTGTCCCCTGAGCACGGGAAAAATAGCAAAAAAATCGTAGGTCACATATTTTGGGCGCAATTGACCGAGGAAGTCTGGCAAAAAGTGGGCGTTGACAGAGCGGTCGCCAGGGCCGGTCAGCGTCACCCGCGCTGACAGATGGGAGTTGCCACAAAGATATTATTACCTAATTGTTTCAATGTCTCCGATTGATTTTTTCTTAGTTTTTTTGCAGTAATATTATTCAATAGTGTGTATTGTAATATATTTATATAATAAAAGTGGTGAATAATCGCTATACTCAAAAGTATGGTGTGCATATTAGTGATTCAATTATTATGTTCATAAAACAATAAACAAACAGTTTTGCTGCTATTACACTCTATACACAGGTTATATATAAGTATCTGCATATTTTGGTCACCCATAACGAACCACTAAGTTGGTATTGAGAGTNAACTCTATATTAATACAACTAATGCTAGCCAAATATGTATTTGCTCCCAAATACAAATGAGCAATTATTTCCATATGCTGAGGTCTTTAATTTTTAAATAATGTGTTGAGTTGAAAGATATTCGTCTAGTTTTAAGGCTTCGGCTAACTCCTTAACTGGGTAACTGAATCCTAGACATTAAAAGCCCTTTTACCATGATTATCCAATATTTAAAGCATTATTATTTTAATTTATTAAAAGGGAGATGAGCAATGTTTGCTAGCATTTATTAGCATAGATTTTTGTGACTAATTGGATTGAACAAATAAATTTTGAACAAATTTCTCTATATTGTACAATGAATATGTAATGTAGCTATTGCTTTGTGGCGCTCTGCATAGTTTCATCTCTTTGACTTATTTTGAAATGTTGATATTTGCTGCATTTATGTTCCTGTGTTTGCTTTGTCAAGTGTCCATTATACGATATATATATAGGTGATATATATATAATTATATTGCTATATATATATAGTATATACTCTAGTTGATGCTTAGCATAATTAGCTAGCTATTGCATCCCAGATACAGTACTTAGTTTTAAACTTTACTTTTGTATCAACACAAAATTAAAGTTTTATTGTACAGTATAATGAATGTACGCGACAGGTAATTATTTACATTGCCCGAAACGCTATGCAAATTAGTGGCTTCAGTTGCCCGAAAATTTTTGCGTATTAGTGGCTTTAGGTATTGTATGTACTAGCTCTATCTATAAATCCAATATTATGTTTGTAACTCTTCATCTATGTATGTACTCTTGAATTTGAATTTGAATTTAAACTACAAAAAATGATGCGTGTTACTGTTTTCTACGGAAAGCTTCGTGTAATCCACTCTTGAGCTTTAGTATGTAATGAGTTTTCAGCATACTGCTGTTGGCTTCTTTGCTTTTTGTGTTTTATATATTTGTTGCTTGTCTGTATGTTAGTAAATACTGTATGTTAGTCATTTCAGCATTTTTCTGCTTTTATTTTAGTGTTCTTTCACCTGACCTAAAGGCATGATGAATCTGGATCAGGGTTCAACACGTTTATTGCTGGCCAGTCTAGCCAAAAGTTTGATATCTTAGGAGTTTCACAATTTTTAATATTTTTCATTAAACTTTTAATATTCTTCAGACCAGTTTTCATTATCTTTTAAAAAAAAGTGGGGGTGTTGAATTTTTTATCATTCCAATTTTTTTCAAATTTAAGTAAATGGTCAAGTTGTTTTGGGAATCTGACTATAGTATCACATATTTTTTTTTTTTTACTGCTATGAAATGTCTTTGGCTCTGATGCTCATTGTGTTAATTTTTCTTCGCTAACTTCTAAATTATTTTATCACTCTTTACTTTATCTGTATTCACAATAAATGTTTGTATTATGCTTTTCAGGATTTTCAGATTTTTTTTTTTTTGCAGCTTGTTAATTTATTTATGATTTAGACCTTTGGTCAAGCACAGGTGCTGCTTATGTGTTTCATTATTTGTGATTTGTACTTTATAGCAATAGTTTGTTACTAATTTGTTGTATATGTTTTATTCTATGTTGTATGTTCTTAAAATACTGATTTTTTTTCCTTTATTGTATGCTGCTTTGTGTTTCATTGTTGTATATTGTGTAGGTTGTGTACCATCCTCGAGTTATGTATGAATTTCAACAATTTATGTGAGTTGTGTGTATTGCTAAGATTTTTTAATGTTAATCATTCATTTTTAGCATTTTAAATAGTTTCAAATACTGAAATTTATTTCCTGGCATTTGCATTTTTGGTGCTGTACAAATTGCTCTATTAGATGTACAATATGATATTGATGTGCTCATATAATTTGTTTCACGTTTTGTATATTGTGCTCTAAGCTTTTGTGAACATATTTGTGACCACACACACACATGATGCCAAAAACCATCAGTAGTTTCAAAAGGTCATTTGACAAAGAGTACTGGAAAGATGGGATGGATACCACGAGTATAACTCTAATCCTGTAACCACACTTAGGTAATTACATTTAGGTACAGAAATTATAAGCTACAGAAATACAGCTATTGTTAAAACATACAAATATAAGCTTTTGCTAACAGAAGTTGACAGGTGTAATAGACTTGTGCACCAACATCATTGAATTCTTTATCCTGTAACTGTAATTAGGAAATTATAATTGGGCAATTATACCCACTCAGAGGCACATACACTTAATTTAAAGCTAAGGAAAGAAAGGGGCTGATAAAGTACATGAAAGTTGAGTGAGAAGGTGGTGGATGCCAAAACTGTCTGGACTGTAGTTTCAAATCACATTTGATAAAGATTATTGGGAAGACAGAACACCAGGAACATCGCTCTCATTCTGTAACGACACTTAGGTAATTACACACACGCATATACATGTACTGTAGAGTATATGTTATATTTTCTCGAGTGGACTGTGTAAGTTCAGATCTTTGTCAACATGCTAAATTGTTTAGTAGAGGGATTTTGTATTTGTATTAGCTTTTAGCTTTTACAGTAAAAATCTTAGTGCTTTTCTTATCTGCTTTGTGTCTGAATTTTTGTTATGCTGTCAGTTATTAGACTACAGTACTAAGTCTGTGATGCCTTGATAACTGTTAACAACTTACTGCTCATTTGTAACTTGCATAATCCTCTCTTTTTTTTTAACTAATTGCATTTTATATTTTTCTCCAAAATATGGTGACTAGTGAGTGATAATATTTAGTGATTGTTCTGCAAACCTACATTTTTTGAAGAATTATTTTATGAAACATTAATTTTCTTAAACTTGTTATAAGAATGTTTTAGTGTATATAGTACTATATATATATATATAATACATACATACACACTGTACATGCTGTATATATTTATATTTTTGCATGCCAAGAGACTACGCTTATATAATATATATATACTGTATGGAACATTTAGTACAAGGAAATATATTCTAATTCAGAAAATAATGGTGTATATGAGCTATTACTATTACATGAGAATATAATTTTGTTTGCATGATTTTTTAACTATTTAAGCATGTTTTAAACTGTTTTTAGACTCATTTTAAATGTACATAATAAATTTTAGAATGAGTATGGGATGGATCCAACACAAAGCAGAAATTTCATTGATTCTGTTTTCTATCAAAATTGATTGCTGTTATTCAGTAGAGTATTGTACTTAATCGTTTGTGACACTGAATTATCAGCATTACTGTAATTTTGAATAATGATAATAATAATAATTAATAATTATTCTGTAATATATAACTAGAATCATAACAAGCATAGTGTCATTTTCATTATTACAAATGTTATATTTTTCATTATTACTATTATTATTAAGTACCAGTAATGTCTTCTCACAGACATAATAACGTAGGATAAAAACCCACTTGTGTATTTTTTTATTTTATATAAAGATTTACACCAAGTCTTTTGCAATGTCCTGAGTGCTCAGGAAAGTGCGAAAGACTCGGTGTAAATCTTTACATAAAATTCACAAATACGTACCTGTAAGTGTGGGTTTTCATCCTATACTAGTACTTATCATCATAGACATATCTCATCATGCAGGCGATGAGTCACAATAACGTGGCTGAAGTATGTTGACTAGACCACACACTAGAAGGTGAAGGGATGACGACGATCGACTTGAGAATGGTCCAGGACGGACCGAAACGTCGTCATCCCTTCACCTTCTAGTGTGTGGTCTGGTCAACATATTTCATCATATTCTGTATTATTATTATTCATTATAATTATTAATAAAATAATTCATTGTGTCGGGGAACAGGCATCCAGAGTATATTCATACACGTAAGGCTTATATCGAGGTCATCATCCCCCCCCCCCCCAGGTCAAATTACTGACCCTACCCAGGATGCAACCCCACAACTTTGCTGACTTATCTTCTGAGTACCTACTTACTGCTTGGTGAACTGGGGCATTAGGTGATAGGAAATGTACTCAACCATTTCTGTCCCGCCTGGGATTCGAACCCAGAATTCTCAATTATGAGTTGAGAACGAACCCGACTGTACTACTGGGACCCCTCTAATTATTTTTACTATTACATTATTATTATTATTATTATTATTATTATTATTATTATTATTATTATTATTATTATTGCACGGAGAAATCACATTAACTTGATGTATCGGTGAGAAGATCAGTAGGAGCCATGACAAGGATTCGATCCTATGCTCTGTGTACTCCCAAGCAAACGCCTTAAGTGACTCGGCCACGACAAGGTCAAAAGGTTTGCAACTTGGGATTTAACTGAATCCTCAAAGGTACTTGAGGCTTCCACTGAAGCCAAACCAGGGTTTCACGCAATCCTCTTATGCACTCTTGCTTTGAATGTCCAGAAAATCTATCTTTAACGCTTCCTCTTCTGCGCACAGAGAAATCACATTAACATGATCTATCATTGAGAAAATCATTGGAGGTAGCATTCCAGGACAACATAGCCAGGGTGCATTGGGGGGGGGGGTTATTTGTGAGAAACCCTGGTTTGGCTTCATTGGAAGCCTCAGGAACCCTTGAGGATTCAGTTGAATCCTAGGTTGCAATATTTTTTACCATGTCGTGCCCCTAGTCATCTAATGTGTTTACTTGGGAGTACCCAGATGTTAGCTTTGAATCCTTGTCATGGCTCCTACTGATTTTATTATTATTATTATTATTATTATTATTATTATTATTATTATTACTATTATTATTATTATTATTATTGAAAATATTCGTAGGAGCCATAATGAGGGTTTGAAGCTATGTGGTCAGGGTCAGAGTTAAAGATCATGTTGCACTCTTTCAAACTGCATGCCATATCAAGCATATACAGTTTTGTAGTTTAGTTCATTTATTATGCACCCCATACCCATCTTGTGGGCGGTAGTGGAAAGGATTACAGAGGCTCATAATGGGCTCAGGGACTGAACCCCACAGTTCATTTAGCTAAGTAAGTTACAATCTTGATGATCTAGTTATAAAATTCAGTATAAGTCGTCACATCAACAATGGGTTCGAGATCGACCACAAGTACAGTTTCTAAATTAAGTTTCATATACAGTATATGATTATTGGCATAAAGAAATATAGTAGATGTAGGTGGGTACTCTAATTCATATTCAATGTTAAATAAAAATAGATCACCTTCACTTGATATTTATATAGAACATAATAAAGAAATTGTGTATTTTCAGTTAAAAAGATCCAATAACAAAATGGTACTCTTGAACAAAAATTCCATATTACCTCTATATTTTTTATTTTAGCCATAATACAGTACTTCCAGTTGTAGAATTACTTGATTGTAATGTATAAGATTGATTGATTAAATGCATGACTTGTTCTTTATCAGTTAGTTGCTTGAATAATCATTGTCATTTTTTATCTTGCAAGAAATTTGATATTATTCTTAGGGGAGTGCAAAAGCGTGTACTAAAAGCCTATGCATTTCTATTTATTTATTTATGGAAATATTTTTAAATAACAATATTCTTGTACTGTACTGTACTGAATTCTCTATTTTCTCCTTAGTCATAAACTTTTAGCATTTTTTCTTAGGTGTCATGATATATGGCTCATAGTTCATTGTATTTTCCTCTGAAAGACAAATTGTTTTGCATATTGATATATCTCATGTTATGTGATTAACTACAATGTGATCTACAGTAGGGTGCTCAATACAAAATGTTCTGCAGATGCTCTGATATTGGCAGACTTTAACTTTGTCATACTTTTTTTTTCACTTCCATGTATCAGTATGTTTACCCTCATCTCGCCTCCATTTATAATGTGCGTAATTAGTGGCTTTATAAAATATGCAAATATGGTAACTACCAGGTAACATTTGTAATCTAATCATTTGTAATTTTATATTATTATTATTATTATTATTATTATTATTATTATTATTATTATTAGTGTTAATTAGTCAGTATCTTTCTGGGTTGAATTAGGTTCATCTTTAGTGCTTTTCTATTGCTGTACCTTTAATGACCTTACAGGGATGCTTGAAAAGTTCCTGTGATGCTTGTACCAGAAGTGTTTCATGTCTGAATTTACCTGAATTTACCTGAGGGGCCTCTAATACTAGTGGCCTCGACAAGGACAGAAAGCCGGTGGCTTGTCAAAGGTCCCCCTCCCCCCATTTGCCCTGATGATCTCTTCCAGCTGTATTTTAAAACCCACCAGAGTGTTGATGTTTATGGCTTTCCAAGGTAGACAGTTCCGCAGGTTTACAACCCTATGGGTGAAAAATCATCGCCTGTTTTCAGTCCTACATTGTGGCTTGTTGAGCTTGAACCCGCTGCTCCTCGTTCGTGCTACATCTGATCTTTTGAAGAAATTGTCCGGGTCAACATCCTCCCAATTGTTCAGTATTTTAAAGGTTTCGATGAATGTACTTGATTCTGGTCTAATGACGTAGTGGATCCTTATCTTATGGAACAGCCAAATTATTATGCTCAGAATTGTGCTTCCCATTTTGACTCTAAGCCATTTTATTTTACATACAGTACTTTGAAAATGGCACATAATCAGATACAGCTCTGTATCTCTGATATTCTTGGGATAGAATCAGCTGCAGCGTAACTTTCATCTCGCTTATGGATTAGGATCAAGTAAGCTTTCTGTCATTTAGCTCAAAAAAATAAAAAAATAATCTGCTAGAAAAAATCCTCAGGAATACTGAGGGGGGGAACCTTTGACAAACTGCTGGCTTCCTGTCTCAATTGAGGCCATTAGAGACGGTGGAACTCTTATTAAATTCAGGTAATCTTTCTCTCATTCATGGGGTAGGATCAAGTATAATGTAACACTCATCTGATTGAGAAAATCCACAGGAACGATGATGAGGATTCGAACCCATGCGCTGGGTATTCCCAGACACACGCTTTAGACGACTAGGCCATGACATGGCCATAAGAATTGCAACCAGGGGTTCTGCTGAACCCATAAGGATTCCCGAAGCTTCCGCTGAAGCCAAACCTGGGTTTCACACATTTCTCCCATGCACTCTGGCTTCTATCATCCAGGAAGTCTACCTCTGATGCACCTCTTTCAATACACATACAAATCACAGTCACGTGATATATCAGTGAGAAAATCCACAGTAGCCGACGCCTGTGAGCTTGAGAATGGAGAAGCCTCGTGGGTTCAGAACCCTTTGGTTGCAATTCTTATGACCATGTTGTGGCCCCTAGTCATCTAGAGCGTGTATCTGGAAATACCCAGCGCATTGGTTTGAATCCTCATCACGGCTCCTGTGGATTTTCTCATTGATATATCACGTGACTGTGATTTCTCTGTGTACTCTTCTCAGTAATAGGGAAGGATCAGGTGCAATGTAGCCCTCATCTCACTCATTGGATAAGACTAAGAGCAGTGTAACCTCAAGCTACAGTCAGTGAATTAATGTGATTGCATGTTTCTCCATGTGATTTGTTTTCTTTCACAACGCCGGGAGCCGGTCGGCCGAGCGGACAGCACACTGGCTTGTGATCCTGTGGTCCCGGGTTCGATCCCAGGCGCCGGCGAGAAGCAATGGGCAGAGTTTCTTTCACCCTATGCCCCTGTTACCTAGCAGTAAAATAGGTACCTGGGTGTTAGTCAGTTGTCAGGGGCTGCTTCCTGGGGGTGGAGGCCTGGTCGAGGACCGGGCCGCGGGGACACTAAAAAGCCCCGAAATCATCTCAAGATAACCTCAAGATAACGCTCATGAAGCTGACTCAAAAGAAGGGGCCCATGCATTCATGGGGTCCTTTAGTAACATGTGACAATAACTGCATTTGCTTAGGAAGCACTCATGAAATGATAGTAGATTTTGTCATGGATCTAGATAAACTCAACTACAGTACTGTATATCCATATAGAACTATTATATCCATTTTAGTATCGTTCGTATAAAATCCAGACATTAATAGCTTAAATTAATGTATGATGATAACTGCAGTATCCTATGAATTAATGTATGACAATAACTGCACTTTAAGGGTTAAGAATTTCAGTTTGCAATCTGAAGTTTGCCTGCATGGTGTAACCTCTGGGCAAGGTTTGGTTTCAAGTGATGTGCCATTTTTGTCAGTTCTGTCCCTTTTGCAGCTGCTGGGACTATTTGGTGCAAGCTCTGTGGGTCTTTCAGTGGTTTTTGGTTTGTCAGTTTCCTCTTCTGGCTTTTCAGGGTTCTGTCCCTTAGTCCCTCATTCTCCTTGCTCTCAACCTCTTTCATGGCTGCCTCGGCCTAGAGCTGGGGGTTTGGGAGAAGCAGTCACTTGGTTGCTCAGGGCTGTTGAGTGGGTTCATTGTGTTGGGCACACAGCATAGTACTTGAGTTATGGCAGTTTGACATGCTCTGTAGTTGCTGCAGCTCCCAGTGGATGCCATGATCTGGTTCCACCTCAATTGTTTTCCTGTGGTTCACTGTCTGAATTGCATGGATGGTTGCTTTAGTCTCTTCCTTTGTTTGACTGGACTCTGAGAGTAGCTCTTCTAATATCTCAGGGTTTGGCTATCCATGTGGTTCATTTTTGGTGCTGTCCAACCTTCTGGTGGATGGTCTCAAAGTGGACCGTTGATGACATATCCTTCCGGTGGTTTTGAAAAATATTTAGTTACTCCAAGGTGGACCTCTTCACATTGGCATGTAACCAGTAGCTCCCAGTTTATATGATCCCTTTCTCTGAAGGAAGCATGGTGGATGCCTTTCAGTTAGACTGTGGCTGGTAGGGTTTCTTTATCTCTTCCCTCTGGTTCAGCTGTTGCTCCAGGTTCTGTCCAGACTGGAATTGTTCTCTGACAGAGTTCTCCTGCTGGCTCCCTTTCGGCCAGCCCAGCTGTAGTTCAAACAGCTAGGCCAGCCCATCTGTAGTTCGATGTCATTTTCTGCAGCTCTGCTTCTTTCAGCAGAATGACCAGAGATGTTCTTTGATGCCTTTAGACTCTCTGGTGTACCGCTTGTGTACCGCTCATTTTATGGTCCATAGCTGGCCGATCTTTTGGTGTACTATATCACCTGGAGCTTTCATCGAGGCAACATTATGAGGGTCCTTGATGCTCCTGTCTTTTTTTCCTCGCCTCATCATTTGTCCTTCGTTTCTGTACTGGTGATCCTATTCTTTTTGTTATTACAGTATTTGTGGATTTGTATTTACCTTGCTGATTGTTTTGTTTTGCCAAGTTTTCTGGTGGCCTTTTCTTGGTTAGAATGATTTATAATAATAATAATAATAATAATAATAATATAATCATTTTTATTTAAGCAAAAGGACATACATACATACATAGGATATATACATAGGATCATATAAGGAGAGTGTATGATTCTTGGGTAGGGCAAGTACAATGCCTAAAGCCACTAATTCGCAGAGTGTTTCAGGCAAAATACGGGAACAACTAAAAACTAAATCAGATAAAAACAATAATGAATTGAAGTAGGGAAATAGAAATAAAATGATAATTATTTCATGATTGGAACAGTAAGAATTTAAACAGAATATATTAATTTTACTGCATAAATACAGTAGAAGGAATAGATTTTGGCCTCTGGTCCTCAATAGGCTTACAATGACTTAAGAGGACCCAGTGTGGAATGAATTTGGTGAAGGTATCCAGTAGCTAGCAACTAGGACCCAAGTGAAGTGTTTTATTGCATTCAATGCTGTGTTTTGTTGCATTCAGTACTGTGTTTTGTATTTTCCCCTCATATAGAGTCCTTAAACCTTGCTCCAAGGCCCTCATATCATACTTCTCACTTAAACACACTACTTTCATCTTTTGGTTTGACTTTTCTTATATTTTCTCCTTTCCCACTGCAGTATTGTTGTTCAGATCCAGGTACTATTAGAAAGGGAAATTTAGCTAGCTTTATAAGAAAAATAAATGAGGGGAAATTCTATAGGAAATTGGTGCCCTGTTACCCAGTAGATGTAATTATATTATCATTAGAGCTGCAGATAAATGGAGCTTCAGATGAATGGAGCTTTAGATGAGTGAGAATATACAAGAAATTCATGTTAACAATTACTGTATTTAACATATCTTCCCTAATATAGTCGCTCTACCATCGCTGGACGGTAGAGCGATGGTTTCGCTTCATGCAGGTCGGCGTTCAATCCCCAATCGTCCAAGTGGTTGGGCACCATTCCTCCTCCCCGTCTCATTCCAAATCCTTATCCTGACCTCCTTCCCAGTGCTATATAGTCGTAACGGCTTGGCACTTTCCCCTTGATAACTCCCTCCCTAATGTAGAGAAAGTGATTTCAACATTTGGATAATGTTTTGCTTGAGCATTCCCTCTAAAGTAAGAAACACTAAACTATATGTGCATTTTGATAACAGAAAACTGAGTAAGTGGTGAAATGCGCATGAAAATGTTATACGAAATGTGATTATAGTTTAGTGAAAACATATAGAGTACATAATAGTTTAGAGAAAACATCTAGAGAATATTATAGTATAGTGAAAACATCTAGAGTATATTATAGTTGCCTGTATTCTGCTATATTACTGTAATTGTTGACCAATACATACTCATGTACTGTATTGTTCAGTAATTAATATCTTTTGTGCCTGATATAATTTACTATTCTTGGCTTGTACATATTTGATATTTCTTATATAATACTTCTATATTTTCTTGGTGATTTTTGAGCATTCAGGAATTTTATATTTTTGAATAGTTGGGTTATGCTCTGTGATGACATTTTTTCTAATCCTAGAAATATTCCAGCTAGTGTATCTCATACCTTCCGTATATCAATAATGCTGTCTTAAGGGTAACCAAGTCATTTGAGGTGACACTGTTACATTTAATCCTTTACAAGTAATAGCTCCACATCCTCATTAATTTCATGTTTATCTTAGTATTATATTATATTCGGTGTCCTCTCCTATCTAATCCTACAATCTCTTAAGTTTTCTGATAAAATACAGTACATTACAAATTCAGATCAATTCTCTTTTTATCATCCATACCATGTAATTTAATTTTTTGTTATACTGTACTTCATCAGTCCAAATAAACTGTATTACTGTACAACTACAATAATATAAAAATGCACTATCAACATAACAAAGTATATATCTCTATATGTCTTTATTTAAATGGAACAAGATCTTAAACTCATTATCAATTCATTCTCTCTTCTGTGTGTTTTTAATTTTTTTTTAATTTGGAATATCCACTGAATTTTTTACTCACACGTGGCAAGTATTTTAATATCTAGTAAAGGTTTTGGTGATCTGATATACTGTAGTGTACCGTACACTGGTAGAGGGACCTGTCTCTCCTCATTTCTTCTATTGTAGTGACAAATAATTGTACGGAACAGTCTAAAAAAAAAGTAACATTTTTCTTCCATAATTTTGCATGTTTCATCTTATTTTACTAAAACGATTTTCATCAGTTCTCAGAGTAATACCTTCAACAGGTGGGCCACTCCCGAAACTTCACTTTATCACCCGAGACAACTTCGTGTGACTCGGGCGACGTGGAAAGTGACTACTCTGGTGTTGACCCGGAAGGGTCAATCCATTCATCCTCCCGAGGCATCTGCTCGGCTATGCCAGTGCTGGAGGATGGTCTTTCCTCAGGTTTGTGTCATTGCATTAACCATCATCATTGGGAAATTTATTAGTTGTATTTTATATTTGGGAAATGAGACTTTTAATTTAAATTTAAAAAATATATATGTTAAGTACAGTATACGCTACTTGTACAGTAAAGTAATATGTTCTGGTAAGTACATAAGTGCTTTATAGAATTCCTCAATATGCCAACCCAGGAGAGTTAACATATGAAGGATAAAACTGAAAGGAGCAGGGGAGATCATTTGTATATAATTACACTATGGTAATTACTTGCTAATGGCCTCTTATTGATGTGAGAGAGATTTGCCTTAAACCAGCATATAATAAAACTAACTAGAAAAGAAAACACCCATGACCGTATTTTTACAAAACAATAATGAACTGGTTAGGAACTTAATGATCAAAAACAGATGTTATTCAGATCACAACCTAATTGAAGCTCAGACAAGTATACACAACAGACAACAGACTTGTGCAGTCAGTCTTTATTCCAAGAGCAGCAGCAAATCTAATTTTGGAGAAACTTATTATACTGCAGTAGTTCTTGACCTCTCTTGACCTTGACCTCTAGTTCTTGAAGTTGCAGTTTTCAAGAATTCTTCTTTTCAAGTTTGTCAATTCTTGTTACTGTTTTGTATGTAGTGATATCTTTTTTTTTCTATTATCTCCTAGCTTTGGTAAATGTAACACTTTGAGCCTCTCCTCATAGCTCTTGTTTTTCAGTTCCAGTAGCCATTTAGTTGCTTGTCATTACACTTTTTCCAGTTTATTGATGTGCTTCTTGAGATGTGGGCACCATATGACTGCTGCATATTCCAGTTTATATCTCACATTTTTTCATGAATCATTTTTTAAATATTTCACCATCCATTTATTTAAAAGTGATTATAAAGTTGGAAAGCATAGCATAGGCTCCTCGCACAGTGTTCTTTATGTGGTATTCAGGTAACAGTTTTCTATCAAGAACCACCCTTAGATCTCTTTATCAAATTTCTATATGTCATGTTATACGTACATGGATTTATCAATAGATATATAATTAAGTTTAAAACTTACTGGGTTTACTATATGGTATACAGTACAGTGCTTGAAACATAGGTACATTTTAGACTGCACATTTTTTGTATTAACTGTATGGATGAACACTATTATGTGTTATATAATTACAATCTTTTCTTGTTTATCAACATGCCAATAATTTTTCACTGCTGCATGTTCAGTATTTATTTATAGCTTTTGCTATAGCAGTGTCATCTCATATTTTATTACAGTCATGAATTTATATTATAGGTGATGAGAGTGGAATGGAGGTGCCAGAAGAAGAAGACAGTAAAGAATCTTTGTTTGAACAAGAACAAGAGCAACTCCAACAGGAGCAGTTGCAACAACAACAACGTCCTGTCGTGCGGTCCCTGGACGAGCAGTTGTGCAGGGGTGAGCTGCCACCCCTCTACCCCCTCCCAACGCTCAACTCACATAACTCCCCCCTCCCCAATGCTGCCAGTTCCCCCCATACTAAACTCCACTCACGGAATTCCCCCCACACCAATGCACAGTCTCCTTCGTCTTCAACACTAAAACTGATGAAGAAGCAGATTACGGAGATTGAGAGGGAGATAGCCTTGAGGAGGCCAGAGGGAGGGGCCAGGAGGGGAGGGCATGATGGAGAGGGACCTCAGCCCCCACTTGACCTTCACCTTCTAGATCCTCTTAGTGAGTAACATTCTCTCATGTTTTTGCTTAGACAGTTTACATAGCTTGCGGGTGTGAAACAGGTTTTTGTTTTGCCCTTGGTTGACATAATGCATTTTTAACAAAAACAATGGCATTGTGTCAATTTTTTTTTTTTATTTTTTTACAACTTTTTCTGGAGACTTTTTATCTCAACATTTTTAATTATAAATTTTGCTTATCGCACTTTCACTCTTCTGCACCTCAGTATGACGGTGATATCCTGACTATCTTCAAATCCCTTATCTGTTTCCTTTCCCACCCATGCCATATCCTTCCCTAATCCTCACCATGGTCTACCCCCCTTTTGTTAGTAGCCGTACTGTTAATCTGAAATAGTAGTACAGTATCTGTAATATATCTGAAATATAACGTTATGTATCTGAAATATAACGTTAGATTGTGAATCAATTGTTTCTAATATCCATGGGAAATGATCATCTGACATTTTGATATGATGAAACTTGCCATGGATATTTATTTATGTCTACTGGTTATTTATTTCAGATGCTTAATTGCAATAGAGTATTAGTGTTTAAATAAAGGATATCTTTCATTTGCCAGATAAGAAGTTATTATAAAAAAATATAATTAGTTGGATAAAACTATACAAGACCTTCATTTAATTTGCCATCACAGATTTCAGTGGTATTTATAACATTTATTGGTAAAAAACATAATGGGTTGCACTCTTGCATCGAAAGGAAAACTTTTAGGCAAAACGAACATTTTTTAATTACATTAAGACTGAGTGATTGTTATCATTCAACGTTTAATTTATTTAAGAACATTTGTATATTATGATTATATTTTATATTATGTAGGTATACTTTACTATTGTTTATATATGAAGTTCCCTGTCTTTCATTAAATTACATGTAGTATCCCTTCAGGTAGTGCGAGAAACTTAATTTTTTATATTTTGATGCTGTACTGTACTTGCTTTGAAGTACAGTGGTACCTTAGTTTTTAATTTAATCCGTTCCCAGACATGGGTCGTAAACCGAAAATTTGCAGCCCGAAACAAATTTTCCCATAAGAAATACTGTAATGTAAATTGAATTAATCCGTTCCTCACTCCTAAAAATATTAACTTAAAAATACATTTCATACTTAATACACACAAATATTTTGTACTATAATATGTACAAGTTATAGCTTTCCTTTATTGATGACTTGTTAGTGTTTGGAAGATGGTGAGGAGGAGGGGAGGAGGAGAGGTATTAGTTTTTGGAAGGGAAGTCCCCTTCCATTATAACATCAGGCTATGATGACTTCCCTGGGGTACTCTCTCTCCTACATTTTACCTGCATGCCACTAGGACCTGATTGTGGCTCTCTGTTTGTTTTTCTCACTAAGAACCTTTCCATAGATACTTTTTTCCCTACGTCTTGTCAGACAACTTACTTGTCTGACAACAAGTAAGACAACACTTGTCTGTAATGAGGCATCACAGTGTCCTTAAAAAGGTTAAGGTAGTGGCCTACTGCAGCTTGCCTCTATGGTCATCCTCACATGTGTTTTCTTAGCCACTGACTTTCTTGAAACCCATGGTGTGATATATGATCATTACTTTTATATTCAAAAACCAAAAAAGCAGAAAAAATTAAATTCTTTACAAAGAATTCAAGCACGATCGTCACTAAGCGGGAGGCACTGGTAAACTGAAGACTGGTCGCCCGTGCCACCAATAACTACCCGCTCAGTCGACCTATACGTGCATCAAGAAAGTCACAAGGCGAGGCAAAGTTTGTAACCCAGTTTGAATTTTCTGAATAAATTGAGTTTGTAACCTGAAAAATTTGTAAAGAGGGACATTTGCTACCCGAGGTTCCACTGTATAATGAAGGCAAAGTCAGTCACACATTTGAAACAACGTGCACATTTCTTTCGGAAAAACCTTAGATGTAGACTCCGTCTGTATGTAGGAATTTTATGCATTAACCACTGCACTGCGCAAAGCGCCTTTAGGCGCTCTGAGAGTTGTGCTTTTTGTTTTTTAATTAGGCTATATTTTAATGTTTTGTAATGTTTTCATTACTCTTTGTGTTTTGAAATGGAAAAAGTTGACTTTGGAAACATTTTGACATTAACTTTACCTGAACATTTATAAAAGTAACAAAAATATGTCCTTGAGAATTGCACCAAGACGTTTTTGCCGAAAATGGGTGAGCAGTGCAGGGGTTCAACTTTTATGCAGGGGTAACTGAGACTATTATTCAGTTTCAACACTGGCAATTCTTGTTTTTAATTCTTCATTGCACGTCATCAGTACCAGGAGTGGGATGTTTTTGACTAACTTTCTCATTATCAGTTAACTTAAAACATAAATATAGGAGGAGATTTTAAACTTAACACACATACCCAGCTAGCACCCATAGTTAAAAGTAACAAATTTGATATAGTAAACAGTATGTCAAGTTGGTTATAGTTTTGAATAAATTCAACTTTGCTTATAATGGGAACTGATGGAAATTGAGACATTTTATACCAGAATTAAGTGGGCTGTATTTTATTTAGTTAATAAAACTTAACATATAAGTTTTACATGCATACATACATACATACATACATACATACATACATACATACATACATACATACATACATACATACATACATACATACATATAGACATACATTACATACATATATAGACAGATGACCATGTGCTCTCTGGACACCTCTTACCCGGATATGCCTGTTATTTGTTTTGGGTTTGTCAGAAAAAATGTGTGATAAAGTGAAGTGTGGGAGTGATACTAATTTTATATCTAAGGTTGCCTTGTCAGGCAAGACAGAATGCCAGGCTAAACAAACTGTTAGGCTAGACACGCTGTAAGGCAAATAGGCTGTCAGCCATAATAGGGTGTCTGGCCAGACAGGCAGTCAGGCTGGACAGACTGAGGCTAGACAGACTGTGAGGCTAAATAAACCATCAAGCTTGACAGCTAGGCTAGACAAACTGTCAGGTTAAATAGGATGCAAGGCTAGACAAACTGAAAGTCTCGACAGACTATCAGGCTAGACAGGCTACACAGGCTGCCAGGATGTACAGACTGCACAAACTGACAGACAGATGATCACACGTCTCCTTCCTGTTCAACCCTCTCTCCACTTTCTGTACAACCTCCCTCCCTCTCTTTCCCCAACTCACCCCACATGAGTTGTAGGATGATGCAACATCATATGCCTTAAATTGTGTCAAAACCATTTGATTTTCTTGTAAATATTTCAATAAATAAATTACCAAACAAATACACATGTTATGTTCTGTTATTCACAATTTGTGACATGAGTAAGCAGCTCATACACCACATCCCCATCCCCCTCCTACCGATAACCAACCCTCCCCAAATTGCACCACAAATATTACCAGGGATTGCTTGGTCCTGGAGCTCACTTGGCGAGCTCCAGGTCCAACCAGTCCTGGTCCTTCACCAGGACTGGTTGGTCCAGTCCTGGTGAATCTTCCCCAGGACTGGACCAAATCTTCAGTCAATCTGAAGATTTGGTCCAGTAACGTTGGTAATAACGTTACTGAGAGATTATTACCAACCAATCTGAAGAGGTAATAGTACTGTGTATGCAAGGGAGTGAGCCCTGGATATGCAGGTTCAAACTCTGGTCAGGTCATAGAGTTCTTAGTGATTCTATGTACTGTATATATATATAATGTATACTGTACACATACACATACATATACATATGTATAGTAATAGTAGGCATCCTTCAGTCTAAAGACTATGGAGTTGTGCCCTGACAGGGCGCAAAGCCTGGGTAGGTAGATATGGAGGAGAAGCTGTTACCCATGCAGCAGGTCCCCCCTCTCCACATTGCTGAAATTATCCAATAGAAAGGCAAATGCCAATACACATGGTTCCAGCAACGTCGCAGGAGCTGCCAGAACGAGGTCGACGTCAACAACGAACTGCCTTAAGGGCTCCAACTCCGGATTTTTCCTTGAGGTTGACTCCTGAAGCCTTTCCCAAAAAAGGGGTATGGCCGCAAGGCAGCGGAGGTTTAAAATCAGGGTTTTCCTTCCCCTAGATGGGCTGCCTTCCCAGGCTATCGAATCCCATCTACCCGGAGCAGCTGGTTTTAAGGCGCCAGAGGCACGCTCTCGCCCCTTCTCCTGTTGGTAAAAGCAGTTCCGCCGGACTTAAAGACTAAGCCACCCATGCAGGCCAGGAGTTGGACTTGGTTGTCAGAGGCTACTGGAGACGCATGCCGTATAGGAGCATTTTATAGGTCATGGGAGCTCGTCCCCCATTACCACCCCCTGGCTATGACAACCCCTTGGAACCACACATATGTACATAATACATACATATGTACATACATAAACATATGTATATGTTTATATGTATATAGAAGAGGTACCCAACTGCACCGGATCTCTTCCTCCCTCTTTCCACCCTTTCACCCCACCTCTGCACCCCATCTCCCTTTTCCCTCTCTCATCATCCTCCTCTTGGTCCTCCACATGCAGACGATGAGTGACAATAACATGGCTAAAGAAATGATGACCAAACCACAACTTAGATGATGGAGAAGCAACAACGTTTCGGTCAATCCTGGACCATTATCAAGTGGTGTGGACTTGATAATGGTCCAGGGCGGACTGAAATGTTGTTGCTTCTCCATGGTCTGAGTTGTGGTTTGGTCATCACTTGGTCTTCCACTTTGTCCTCTCCATCCCCCTCCTCTCTCTCTCTCTCTCGCTCTCAAAAAAAAAAAAAAAAATTATTATTAACACTTTGGCACTTTGGCCAAGCGAGTGAACACCACACCACCCCAAGGTGCACCTGGCATTCCATAGGAGCGCGCGGTAAAATTGAAATGTGTATACTTTTTTCAACTTTGTCATCTCACTTCTTGTCCTAGGTTTTTTCAATTTGGTATCAATGTGTTCCCAATAGAATTCTCTACAGGACTAAATGCATATAACTCCAAAAGTCCAGCGTACAACCCGCACCAAATAGAGAAAGTGAGAGCGAGTTACCCGGAGTGCACAAGAGCAATAAAATGTGTACACTTTTTTCACTTTGGTCACCTCAATTCTTATCCTAGGTCTTTCATTTTGATATCAATGTGTTCACAATAGAATTCCCTACAGGAGTATATGCAAAAATGGTGGCGCACTCCACCTGCAGACAAGATGAAAGCAGGTCACGCGTTACCCGTGAGCGAGCACCCATTTCCCCACCCGCTACACTCCCATTTCCCGCTCACAAATGTTTAGTATTTTTTTCCGGTTCCTAACATCAATTTTCGTGTTACAGCGTTCATTTTGGTATCAAATTGTTCCAAATAGAATGCTTTAAATGGATATATGCATGTCAGGGAAAATTGAAGAACAATATTACCAATACAATAAGATAAAGTATAACCCACAATATAAAATGTATAAAAACAAAAACTCTTTGTACTTACCAATCCAGTGGATCATAACATGGGTTGAACATTAGTTTTATCCACTCCACCTGCTCCAGGAACAAGTTTCCTAAAGATTTTCGACCCATGTTTTATAGGTGGAGTGGATGGTGGGCAAGCATTACTGCTTATCAACCCAGTATTGTTTCTTGCGATGGTATTTGCTGTAGCATGGTGCTGCACACAGTGGCACATCACAGGACTTGCACTTATACCTTGTGTCCTTGTGTCCTTATGTCTTGTGGCGCTCGGTTTAAAACCAGTCCCAAAAATTGGATAAAAACCTGAATTTTAGTAAATATATTACTTTTTGACGCCATACTGCGTCGTTACCGCACATTCGTCTACTAAGTTTTTGATACCATACTGCATTATTACCAAGCGAAAGTGTTAAGAAGCACTGTACTGAAACAACTCTATTGGTCTCAGAATATCTATTATTATAAAGTGCTAAAAACTCTATGGGAACTCACAATTATTTCACAATTGATTCCAAGAAAATCACATGTGGGTGTTGACCAGACCACACACTAGAAAGTGAAGGGACGATGACGTTTCGGTCCGTCCTGGACCATTCTCAAGTCGATTGTGAGAACAGTCCAGGATGGACCGAAACGTCATCGTCCCTTCACTTTCTAGTGTGTGGTTTGGTCAACATATTTCAGCTACATTACTGTGACTCCTCGTCTGCATATGGATACCTCACATGTGGGTTTTTATAAATGCTAATATTTCTTAAAGCATTTAACATAGGCCAACCCCCCGACCAGCTTTCGTCTGTCCTGTACCCCAGACCACAACCACTGCAAAGTTGGGTGAGGTTAGTCCCAAGCATCTGGCTTCCAACCTTGAACAGACAGACAGACAGACAGACAGACAGACATTCTTTCTTATAGATATAGATGGAGGAAGAGCTTGACCATTGGTAAGTACCTTTATGATGTATATGATATTATTAGTGAATTTATGCAGTATTGTGATGTGTGTTTTTGGACATTAAAATATACATTTTCTGTGGGTGCTACGGCACACGTGGGTATTCAGATTTCTTTTGGTTTTTGTTTGATAAGTTTGGTCCAGAGTGGTTTGGAATGTGGGAAGATCTCTGTAGAGTCAGTTTCCCCTGTTAATAATTAATGTTCATTTTAACAGGATGGTGTCTGGGTCTGTAAGATCTAAATATATAGCGTGTACATGTATTTTCAACCATCCTCCAAAAATGATAGAACCTGTAGCTTCTATAAATGGAATGTATAACATATGGGCTGTAATACCCTAAAAAAGTTCACATTTTGAACTATTAGAATTATAAAGGACATAACAACAATTGAAACAGACTAATGATAAACTTAATCTAACCTGTCCTAGACTTAAATAAGCATTCCTGGGCCTAAGACTGGCAAATCTTAGGTCTAATTGAGTACATATATGTACTATACCAGGCCTAGGAAAACTTAGTTTTCATTGTTTTCTTTTTCTTGGGCCCTTATCTTGAGGTTATCTTGAGGTTATCTTGAGATGATTTCGGGGCTTTAGTGTCCCCGCGGCCCGGTCCTCGACCAGGCCTCCACCCCCTAGGAAGCAGCCCGTGACAGCTGACTAACACCCAGGTACCTATTTTACTGCTAGGTAACAGGGGCATAGGGTGAAAGAAACTCTGCCCATTGTTTCTCGCCGACACCTGGGATCGAACCCAGGACCACAGGATCACAAGTCCAGCGTGCTGTCCGCTCGGCCAACCGGCTCTCCCTCTACAAAATAGCACAAAAACTAAGATATATTTTGGGAGTACAACAGTCTATATGTTGTACTTGTACTTTCATTCATAGTAATTATACATACAGTATTATAATATTTGGATGGCAGGGTGTGTGTTTTATACTTGTCACTGCATTAACAATGCAGTTTTATAAATAAATTACTGTACCATAGTTTCGATTCTTCAAAATTGATAGCTTAGGTTTAAATGATGAAGATGAAAGGTAAAGGGTTCTCCTATTGTGTTGAACAGAAAATGTTGCAATACTGTATATTGTGTGAGAAAATCAGCAGGAGCCGTGAGGAGAATTCGAACCCATGCTCTGGGTACTGCCAAGCAATGTGCAAGTTGTGCATTGAAGAGAAACATTGGCGGTAGAATTCCTAGACTACAAAGCTAGAATGCATGGGGGAATTGTGTGAAACCTTGGTTTGGTTTCAATGGAAGCTGTAGGAATCCTAGAGGATTCAGTTAAATCCCAGATTGCAATTCTTTAGACCATGTTGTGGTGTAATTGTCTAAGATGTTTGCTTGGGAGTACCCAGACCATACGTTTGAATCCTCCTGACGGTTCCTTCCATTTTTTTCATTGATTCATCACGTTAATGTGATTTTTTGTGCAATATCCAGTACATTGTGTATGTATTCTGGATATAAATTGGAGCTGCCTCGTATGGACCAATAGGCCCTCTGCGTTTACCTTCCTTCTTATGTTCTTATTAATGGTGAGCTCTCTCTCCCTAATGATGTAGAAATGCTTTTTACATTTCATTTTAAATGTAGTACAGTACTGTATTTATAAAGCCCTGTTGTCTCAGTTTTATTTACTGTGATGTACAAATTGTTTTTCTCTACTTATGGAATTTTAATTCTGTTACTTTATTAAACTGAGTCTTTATCTTACTCTAACACATAACAGATGAGAAAATGCCTGAGCCTCCACCTCCCCCTGCTCCTCACCCTCATCGTGGGGGCTCTACAGGGAATAACTCGGTTGTAGAAAATGGGAGCTCATCATCAACCCCAAATCCGATACCATCTGTATCCCCGAGCCATGTCCTTGGGCACCTACACTCACCTCAATATACTCCAGGTAGTTACTTTTGCTGGCCATTTTTTCTGAATGACGTTTGTGGTTAGGATATTTTTTTCGGGTACATACATATCTGATTTACCTGAGGGTCACTAATCCTAGTGGCCTCGACGAGGACAGGAAGCCGGCGGCTCGTCAAAGGTCCCCCCCTATGCCTTGATCTTTTCTTGGTATACAGTATTTTTAAATTCAGCACAGTTTTGGCAGGCACATGAGAGGTATTCATTCTTGAGGGGTAATTCTGTTACTTTTTAAGGTTGGTAAAGAATGGGTATGAAGTTTTTATTCACTTATAAAAGACATTTGGTTTGTGTTCCATGAAAAAATAAAAATAATATTGTTAGTATTTAAAATGAAAGGTCGCCTAGACTTAGTTTGTGATTTCATTTATGCTGCTTAAACAAACTATTTTGTCTACTTTTCCTTGTATGGATTTCTTCTTAAAAATTTATACCTAATAGCCAGAACACACTACAGTACTTGGCCTACTATGCACGGCCCGATTTGCCTTATTAGCCGAGTTTTCCTGAAGTTTTTTCTACAAAATTTTCTTATGAAAAAATGATAAAACTTTCCATTATACAAGAGTTTTCTGTTTAATATGAGTTCAAACTAACATAGAAATATGACCAAACCTAACCAAACCCACCTAATCTAACCCACTTTACCTAACCTATCTTAACCTAACCTAAACTAACATAACCAAGTCAGTAATTCATGTTCTTAATATAGTATAATATAATATAATAATATTAATTCAAATAAACCAATATAACAAAATTATTGGAAAAAAACGAAAATCACTCTGGCTATTACAGCAAATCGGGTTTTGCATACTAGGCCGAGTAGTGCATTCTGGCTATTAGGTAAAACTTACTTATATATATATATATATATATATATATATATATATATATATATATATATATATATATATATATATATATATATATATATATATATATATATATACTGTATTATAAACTCAATTTATGATGCTCCAAAATTGATCCCACTCTTGGTAGAGATAAATATAGTAAAACTGTGATGCAGTTTACTAAGAATTTCTACCCTTGCCACAGGCTTTGGTTGTGCAAGTGGCAGGTTTCTGGCCACCACCAGGTGTGAGTAGATGTGTTGGCTAGCTGTTATTGTGTAACTCTTGTAGTTTAAGCCTTACATTCATAGTACTGGTCTGTGGTGTTCCATCTGTATATATTTTATGTTGGATATTTTCTTTCACCGAGTATTTAGTTTCACATTAATTGTACACTAAAGCTTTTTTCCCCTGTCACAGTATCAGTATGTTTTATCAGAGTATTTGGGTTTATCACTTTAAGCACAATTAAACAGTTTAATAGAAACATTTTATTATTGCTTGGGTGTCAGTTATAAGATGAACTATACTGTATGCTTCATATTGGTTTAGTTATTGAGTATATACCATCTTTTTACTGAGTGACCTGGCACCTTTGTAGATGAAACAGAAATAGATAGGCAAATGTATTAGATGTAACTCATCAATCCTGTAATCATAGTTCAAGGAATGTTAATTAGTCGTATATGGAAGCAGAATTGAACCAAAAATGCAGGCGATGAGTCACAATAACGTGGCTAAAGTATGTTGACCAGACCACACACTAGAAGGTGAAGGGACGACGATGTTTCGGTCCTTCCTGGACCATTCTCAATCGACTTGAGAATGATCCAGGACGGACCGAAACGTCGTCGTCCCTTCACCTTCTAGTGTGTGGTCTGGTCAATGAACCAAAAATCTCAGGTTATGAAGTTGCATGCCATTTACACCAAATTCACCACTTTATCCTCTGTCCTTAGTAGAACGAAAGTTTGATATTCCTGATATTTTAAATGAACATGTAAAATAATTACTGTTCCTTCAAGAAAACAAATGCTTCTTCTGGTGGGAAACAATTTTAAACACACACACACACACACACACACACACACACACACACACACACACACACACACACACACACACACACACACACACACACACACACACACACTTATACACTGGCCAACTGAGATCAGACAATAGAGAATGAGGGAGGACTGTATATTTTTGGACTGTTGGAGTGTCTTTGACACAGTACCCCACAGGAGACGAGTACACAAAATGGAGATACAGTATAGGCAGGAGAGATACAGTATGTCAGGGCGCCTGACAGCTTGGTGGGCAGTGCTTCGGATTCGTAGTCCTGAGGTTCCGGGTTCGATTCCCAGTGGAGGCGGAGACAAATGGGCTAAATGTTTCTTTCACCCTGATGCCCCTGTTACCTAGCAGTAAATGGGTACCTGGGAGTTAAGACAGCTGCTACGGGCTGTTTCCTGGGGATGTGTAACAAAAAGGAGGCCTGGTCGAGGACCGGGCCGCGGGGACGTTAAGCCCCGAAATCATCTCAAGATAACCTCAAAATAGGAGTGACAGGGAATTTGCTGCTATAGATAAAGGAGTACTTCTGCAGCAGAAGACAGTCACAATGAGAGGAGGGATGTCAGAGTGGTGAGATGTTACCAGTGGTTTTTCACAGGGGTCAGTACTATATCCCACAAGCACATGTGGGATACACATGCATTTGTTTATATGGAATGCCAAGAATACTCTTCGTAGTCTGGTTGGTATGGGCTGTGTTTGGTGTTATTTCTATTGGCGAGTGTCCTTAGTGCGTTGGTGTCCTGCTTGGCTAGTTACCCTCAGGCTCTAGTAATTTCCTGTGGGTCTGCAGCTTGGCTTGTTGTGGATCGACTTGTCGAGTTTGCACTCACTGCATGTGAGTTTGAAGGTTGTTCATTGATCCTGTTTCTGGTCAACAATCATTCTCTCTTCCTTCGCCATGGTGCCTGTTGGGTCAATGGCCCGGGGGTATTGGATCATATGCACACATTGGGTCTCATTCTCTCTCGGCATGCTTCTCATATAAAGCTTGCCAGGCAGATGTTGCTTAACAGGAATGGTTTTTATGTATTCGGGGTTCATAGTTTGATTCTTGTTTGGCCAACTCCACTTCGGTTCTGTCCCCACGTCATTCCTCCCCGCCCTAGTTCTGACTTCGATGTGTCTGAGGGTTTTAAAGCCAAGGCAGAGTTTGCTTGGTCATCTCCGGGGATGATTTCCATACATTTCAACAGTGGAGGGAGTTGAGTCGTCTCTTCTCGCCGTGGATATGAAGCTACTCATAGTCACTCTCGAAGTATTGTAGCTTTCACATCTTATGAGGGATGCTTATGATTTTTTCCAAGATGGCGTATGTTTACTGGAAGACTGAAAAAGCAGATATGAGCCCTGTGTACCCATGATGGTTTTGAATCTTATAAGGTACCTTAAAACATCCCTGATTTTCACGTGCATTTGAAGGGTTAATGATGTTTGTACTGGTATATAGCTATAGCAGACTAAGCATGGCAAGCTTCCTGCTCTCTCTGTATATATAGGTGATGTAAATACCACTGCCTACAAGCAGGTAGCATTGTTCACTCTGAACTATGCTATTAAATTATGTAAATTATGATACTGTGATGAAGATAGAGAAAAGAATGCAAACCTGAATTACAGTACTGTTAAGATGTGAAAGTACAGTACAGTATATGGAACTAAAGGACTACATGCCTGAATTTTCCTGAGGGGCCACTATCTCTCTAGTGGCCTCAACAGGGATAGGAAGCCAGCAGCTTGTCAGAGGTCCCGAGGATTTTTTCCAACTTGATTTTGAACTGAAGTAATATTTTGGCATTTACAACTTCGGTGGGTAGATGGTTCCATATATATATATATATATATATATATATATATATATATATATATATATATATATATATATATATATATATATATATATATATAAATAACAAGCCTAAATGGTCCCCAGGCATATATGCAACTGACAACTCACACCCCAGAAGGGACTCAAACCCATACAGCCAGGAGCACTTTTTAACTGGTGTACAGGACACCTTAACCACTCGACCATCACGACCGGACAAGATGATGGTAGCCGAGGCCATTTCCCCATCATCCCACCAGCACTCTGATGGTAATTTTGGGCATAGTATTTTATCAAATCACCTCATTCTTCGGGGCACACGTGAGGAACACAAATGCTTTAATTAGTAGTTTCTTCAATTAATTTCTTTAATTAGAGGGATGCAACAGGAATATAACCACTTATTGCATCCAAAGAGTTTAAAGCAATCGTTAAGAAAATCAGAGCCGCCAAAAGTTTTAAATCGATGTTGATTTTATGCACATCTTTTTTTTCTTAGTTTCAGGCCCGAGTACTGGTCCTCACCTCTTAAGTGCCATGGGATCACTCACCAGTCCTGTACAACACAAAGTGACCCCTCATATGGTCCAAGGTCACCCAGCAGCACATGACATTCACCTCAATCCAGGTACGGTATTTTTAAATATATTTACTGTAATTATAGATGATTATTGATATAATTATTGATATAATTATCAATAATATAGATGTACTGTACTAGGAATTGTTTTTATTCATAATAAATTAGTTACCTTTGTATTTGATAGATTTTTTTTTTATAGTCGGTGTAACTTAACCAATCTAAATCTCAATATGATAAATACTGTACCTTGAAATCCTAAAAGCTTTGTCTTCTGGATCATGCAATATCTTTACATGTTTCCCACTTTAATGGGTTTTGGGATATTATTAGTATGGAGAAAAAAGGTGAATAATTTAGTAGCATTATAAATACTATGTTAAATAATAAATCATTACAAATTTAGCTAGTCCATTCATTATAGCATTCACAAAATATATAATGAATAAATAACCACTGCCAAAACAGTATTCTAAAAGCTCTGAATAGAGATGCAATTTTTTAAATGCGTGCAGAGAAATTTTTGTTGAATTTGACATCAGTAATGTTTGAAATCAGTAAAGTTTGCCAATTATAGTTGTTACACACACACACTATATTGTATGACTTTCAAAGGTGCATTCCTCTACACTAAAAAATCTCCTCCATGCAGTACCTGAAGTGAAGTAGCCCCAAAAAGTATTGCCCTGCTATGACTAACAAGCATTAACAGGTTACCTGCTTGGCCCCCAATGTTACTAGACACCAAGCATCAGCACCAATTTTGTTAACAGATACAAGAGGTGGATGCACTTCCCGGTCTCACAGGCTCCTCAGGCTCCTCCCCATTATATTAATGGGAATTGAGTTTTGACTTTTGTTACTTCCTGTAGATGTGTTCATTGTTTGTTCTTGTTTTTCTATGTTGACCTGGTTTTCTGTCCGGAGTTCCTTAAATTTTGTGATTTCTTTGTGTTGTGAAGGAAATGCATATTGTGGGGAACACTGTTACCCACAGGCCAGAGTGTTGGCAGGCTATCCGTAAGAAACCTGGTTGTAGCCATTGGGATTTCTTTGTATACTGACTGTTGTTACTTTGTAATTACCTAAGTGTAGTTACAGGATGAGAGCTATGCTCATGGTGCCCTGTCTTCCCAGCACTCTTTGTCATATAACACTTTGAAACTACTGACGGTTTTGGCTTCCACCACTTCGTTTGATTTGTTCCAACCGTCTACCACTCTGTTTCAAAATTGAATTTTCGTATAATTCTTCAGCAGCTTTGTTTAGTCAGCTTAAATCTTTGACCTCATATTCTTGAAGTACCAGGTCTCAGGAACTCTTACCTATCAATTTTGTTGGTTCCTGTTATTATTGTGCACATAGTGATCATATTGCTTCTTTTTCTTCTATCTTATACTTTTGGCATATTTAATGCCTATGACTTCTCGTAGTTCTTCTCTTTCAGTTCTGGTTGCCGATTAGTTGCATATCTTTGTACCCTTTCCAATTTGTTGATGTGTGCTTTACTTATTCTTTTGTCTGGCTGTCATCAGACTTTAGATAAATTGTTATATTATAATGTGAAATAAAGGTTTCCAAGTGTATTTAATTGAAGGTAACAGATTACGGACCTATTAGTGACTTCATGAGAATGTTCCTACATGCAATACCTTAATATTCTATCCATATTAATTACACTGTAACTATTCACTGCACAAATACAGTATGCTTGTATTGAATGTATGCACTGGATCTGAATTTTTATTCTTTATCAAACATCCTGTACTGTTCCTTCTCGGATGCAACCTATATTTACATGTTTGATTTTTTATACGAGCAAGACTTGGTATACATTTTTTATTTTCCATTTATCCAGGCGGAGGAGTTGGTCAGAGTCGAGAAAGTGTGGAAGCAGCCATAGCAGATATCAAACAAGCCATTAGGAGAACTAAAAATTTGCCTGTTAAGTCTCATCCTCAAGATAGATCACCTATAAATGACAAAGCTCCTGTTTGGATACCACGGTAAGTACCCCCATTTTATTCTTAATAAAATGTATGCTAAAGGATATGCATTTGCATAAGTGCAGTATGGAAATAAAAATCCTGTGATGTAGCTGTAGTATACGAGTGGTGCCGGCTGTGGCTCAAGCACTTGGCAGGGAGAAACAAGTGAGCACCAACTAACCATTTTCTCCCTGTTCATCCAGTATATATTTGGATTGTGAATGTGTTGATGGATTGTGTTTCAGAGAAAACTACTAAAGTAAGGCTTAAAATGAGTTGTGGGAAGGGGGAAGTCTCTGCCTTTTTACAAGAATCAGAAGTCATCTTGGCCTGTACCCACCTCTGTGGAAAACAAATCTATCTATCTTTCAGTTTGCTGATTGTTTACACTTGTAACTATACTGTTATTCAACCATTTCATCTTACTCAAATGACAGCTATTATATATCTTATTTGTATTTATAATATCAGAACACTTTCTAGAATGTGTAACTCTTATATTTGTGTAACATTATGTATTTATAGAGCTTGATAAAATATTTGATGCAGTATAAAAAGTAAGAAATGCCAAAGAAAATATTTAAAACCAAGGAATGAAAATGATATTTTTTTTAAGAGAAAGAGAAACTAGCAATAAACAGAGAGGGCATTACATATTGCAGGAGTATTTCAATTGAAGCAAACATTATTACTGAACGGGAAGAGAGAACTTACCTTCTGCAGACAATAAGTCACAATAACATGGTGAAGAATTACACACTTAACTCACAAATCTGAAAAGGAAAAATGTAATGACATATTTTGATCCATCATGGACCATTATCAAGTCATAATTGATAATTAATAGTTCCTTACCTACATGATGCTGCAAATAACATGTCTATTTTACTTTTCAAATTGACTTCGCTGTTTGATAATACATTAACCATGGATACATATTAACATTATACTGTTTAATTGAAATGGTGGGTACATGGGGGGGGGCGCACAGCTTACGAACGGGTTTCTTTTCGGAAGCAGTTCTTAAGTCAATTGTTCGGAAGATAGAACCAGGCTTCCCACAAGCGGAATTCTATCAATGAGGTTTGCGTTCACAGGCCATCAAAAATCATCACATAAAGCCAATAATTTGGGGACATATGGTATAAGAATCACTGCATATTATTCATCTCCCCGGATGAAAAGCGTAACTGGAAAAGTATTTTTGTAATTCAAGTGTAGTCCTCTCTTGTACCCTGTTCCCTCCCCCTATCTAGTCCCCTCATGTACTGTTCCCTCCTCATTTAGTCCCCTCTTGTACCCTGTTCCCCTCTCGTACCCTGTATCCTCCCCTATCTAGTCCCCTCATGTACTGTTCCCTCCTCATTTAGTCCCCTCTTGTACCCTGTTCCCCTCTCGTACCCTGTATCCTCCCCATCTAGTCCCCTCATGTACTGTTCCCTCCTCATCTAGTCCCCTCTTGTACCCTGTTCCCTCCCCCATCTAGTCCCCTCATGTACTGTTCCCTCCTCATCTAGTCCCCTCTTGTACTCTGTTCCCTTCCCATCTGGAAGGTAGAGCAACAGTCTTGCTTCTTGCAGGTCAGCCTTCAATCCCCAACTGTCCAAGTTGTTGGACACTATTCCTTCCCCTCAGTCCTATATCAAATCCTTATCCTCATATTCCTGCCAAGTGCTATATAGTCATAATGGTTTAGTGCTTTCTCCTGACAATAACCTTACCATAAATTATAATTACAGTATACCTATACAGTGTCTCCTCCACATCTAGTCCTCTGTAACAACTCTATTCATGTCCCCCTAGTTCCTCCATGTCCCCTAGTCCCTACATGTTCCCTAGTCACTATATTTTCCCTGTTCTGTACATATTTCCTAGTTCCCTACATATTCCCAAATTTTTCTAATTAATTTTCCTAGTCCCACATTTTCCCTAGTCCGGTTATGTCCTCTGCTCCCTACATATTCCATAGTCCCTACATATTCCATAGTCCCTACATATTCCTTAGTCCCTACGTGTTCCCTAGTCTACATTATTAATTGTTCATCTCTAAATCCATCTATATCTTCTGGTCTTACATTATCTAATCGCTCTGCATCACATGTTCCATTCATGCATCCTATCTGCTTCGCAGTTTCAAGACCCCGCTGTATCTCGTCTCTCTCCACTTACAACCCCCCCCCCCCTCATCCTAGTGCCACTACACCTAATCCTTTCATGTTTGTAATTCAATTTCTGTTGCCGTGTTTTTCCACTTTTCGTCTTTTCAGTGTTTTCTGGTATTAAACCATCAAAGACAGGGAGCCAGGGAGTGAGTGAGGGAGCTAGAAAGCAAGTGCAGGTGAGAGAGCATGTGAGTGAGAGAGAGAGAGAAGTGAGTGAGAGAAAGAGCAAGTGAGTGAGAGAGAGAGGAAGTGAGTAAGAGAGAGCGAGTGAGAGAGGAAGTGAGAGAAAGAGGGAGTGAGAGAGAGCAAGTGAGTGAGTGCAGATGAGTGAAGGAGAGCAAGTGAGTGAGGGAAAAAGCAAGTGAGAAAGAGAGAGCGAGTGAGGAAGAGCAAGTTCCATTAGCACCATCACCACCACAACCACCATCAAGTTCCATTAGCACCATTACAACTACTACCAAGTTCCATTAGCACCATCACCCACCATAATCCCAATACTCACACTGGAAAGGTAATCAATTAAAGCAAAATAAAAAGTTTTAATGATCAGAAAACAGGGAGGCAGCGAGGGCGTGGCAGGCTCTCACGCTAGGTTTCCCAGGATGAACAGGAGAATTGCTCCTACAGAGAATAATTATCACACAATAGTAGATGAAGCATGTAGAGATTTATAGGTTTTTTCATCATGGCTGTTTAAAATGTATTAATTTATATAGATTTTATTCTAAAAATATTCTTCGGCTATGATAGGATATGTTACTTGAAATTATTTTAGTTCTTAGGACGTCGGAGATTTATGATTTGCCTCGCCATCATGGGGGGGAAAAAATATTGGTTTCAGGTGTAATGATGAGAAAGACCGGTTGGAGCTATTATGACGTCACACTTGGCTGCCCCTTCATTACTCTCTGGTTTCGTGTATGTGTGCCCGCACCACTTCCAGTCTGTAACTACCTAAGTGTAGAGTACGCTTTGTCAAACCTGATATGATGCTTTGAAATTACTGACAGTTTTGGCATCTACCTCCTACTCACTTAACTTGTTCTAACTGTCTACCACTCTGTAAAGGAGTTCTAATATTTTTTCCTGCATCTTTGTTTCCTTAGCTAGAATCTATGACCTCTTGTTCTAGAAGTTGCAGGTTTCACTAATTCCTCTTTGTCAATTTCTGCTGCTATTTTGTACGTAGTGATAATATCACCCCTTTTTCTTCAATCTTCTAGCTTTGGCACATTTAACACCTCTATGGTCTCCTCATAGCTCTTGTTTTTCAGTTCCAGAAGTCATATACATTAGTTGCACTTTTTCCAGTTTAGTGATGTGTATATGAGATTTTGGCACCAGAAAACCACTACAAGTGTGTGTGTGTGTGTGTATTTACTATTTGTATCTGCATTTACTATTTGTGTCTGTAGAAGCAAGCTGTTTGCTATTGGACTCCAACATTTCTAACTGTCGGTTGTCTAATGTACTGACTCCCAACCTATTCTCCCGTATCAAATCTACTACATATATTTCTCTCTTAACACACACACGCACGTACATCTCTAGAAAGCAGCCCATAGTAGCTGTCTAACTCCCAGGTACCTATTTACTGCTAGGTAACAGGGCCATCAGGGTGAAAGAAACTGCCCATTTTGTTTTTGTCATCACCGGGGATCGAACCCAGATCCTAGGTTTACAAGTCCAGAGTGCTGTCTACTCAGCTATCAGGCCCCCTAGTGTGTGTGTGTGTGTGAGAGAGAGAGAGTTCTTACATGTATATATGTTTGTGTTTGAATACCGATTTATGAGAATCCATATACAGTACAGTATAAGATCGTGTATGGAGTTAGCCTCTTGTACAGGTAGCTTTCATAATAGCTGGATTAAATGTAATTTTACAGGTAAATCACTGGGATTTATAGATACTGGTTTAAGTGCCTATGTGCATCCCTTAAATGGTGGCAAATACTGTAGTGTTGAGTGATTGATGAAGATTAAGCCACCCAAGAGGCAGCACGGGCATGAATAGCCCATAAATAGCACTCGAGTGAGTGTGCTTCTCAGATATACTGGCAGACTTAGCATGGAGAACAGGTGAAGATCAACTCTCTCCTCATTAATTCCATATTATTATTATTATGTCATCCACAGCAGATGGATCACTGAAATATGCGCCTCCATACAGGTTGTTATGGTGTTGATGAACAGGTTATTGGTGGATTAACGAATGTTCTGACATGCAAAAACAGAAGAAAGATTCGTTTAAAATATATATAACAAATCTAAAATAACGAAAATATTAACTAGCATTTTAGAATTTCGACCCAAGCTCAACAGAGATTTAAGCAGCAAAATAAAAAAAATCTTGAACTATAAAAGAAATAAGTGACATTTATAACAACTATGCTGATGAATCATGTGATTCTCTAGCTAGGAAGGCTGTAGTGATAGATGAGTGAGCATGTGGACTACTCTGCAATGTTCCCTAATGAACCTTCTCCAGGATGTTTGCTCAAGGAATATACCACATATTCGACTGAGCTGTCTGCAGTGTTTAAAACTCTGGGGATTATTAATAAAAGAAGAGAGAAATCTTTTAGTGTGTGTTCTGGAAGGAGTTTATTGAAGGCATCGAAGGCTAGACGTACCTCTCCGTTCTCATTCAAGAGTTAGAGGAACAGTTGGTTTGTGACTTTGCTTTGTGCCAGCACACGATGGCCTGCATAGAAAGGAAACAGTTGGTTTACCTGCAAAAATCATACCAACAAGTTAGAAAGTTTTGATACCTCATTCTGATACTAATTTGATTGTTAATCACAGATGAGAGATATATGAAAGAACGCACAAGCAAGGTGTACAGAGCTGACTCACAGATTTACGATGGAATAATGAGGTTAACTGTATGCCAGATATGCTTTGGCTTAATAACGAATAGACAATTGAATAATTTTCCCTGTACTGTATAGTGAAGCTGAAGGGCAGTTCCCATTGGCATTTTATGATACAAAATATATCCAGGCTGACTATGAAAGACATTCTAACAGAAAGCTAAAGTTTCCAGTAATAATCAAATATGCAAAAATAATACTCACATTAAATCTTGTACAATACCAGTATAAATGTTAACTTAGTTTTGATTGATAATAGTTCGACAGTGGTTGCGACCTGGATTTGTTTTGTGGCCTGTTAAAATTAACTTTCTCCCGAGATCCTTTCTCACCTGAGGGCCGATGTTTGTACATGAGAGAGAAGATTGAGATTTATTGACTAATTTTGCTGTTATTTAGAAATTTGTTTAGTTTTATCACAACTACTATTTCTTTAATATTACCATTTTAATAGACAGCCCACTAGACTACACATACACATTTTAAGGAAGATATTTTTGGTGCTCAGATGATGCAGACAAATTAGGATCCACATATACATATATAATATGAAATATGATGCTTTTAGGTAAGTAAGTCAATACCAATTATGATAAGTACTTTCATATTTGGCCAGTCAACCACCAGACAGCCACTGGTTTTGTCCATTTTGATAAGAGGGATGCTTTTGTTGGCAGTGTATGCTCACTGCTGCTTTTGTTTGGGGCAGGTAGAGCACACGTGTTCCGTAATCAGTGTGATGGATCAGTCGCTTTTGTCTAACCTATGTATTCCTGCTTTATTTCAACCTATGTACATGTAACGACCCTCACTTGTTCATATATTGTCCCATCTGAACCTGACCTTCCTTTCATGTTCATTTTAACTATTCAATTCCATCCCCATGTATTTGTTATCGTATACCTATCCTAACCTACCCATCCTCACCTATCTCATCCTAATTTATTCGTCCTTTCCTATACCCCACCGTCATCTATTCATTCCTACATCTCCATCCTCACCCTTCGTCCTTATCTATCCAACTCCACCCTTCATCCTCACCTATCTATCTTGTTTTAGATTCTGCTACTCGGAACATAAGTTCCAAGTAGCACGGGCTATGGTGAGCCCGTAGTGGACTTACCTATCCATCTGATTGATTGATGAAGATTAAGCCACCCAAAAGCTGGCACGGGCATGAATAGCCCGTAAGTGGTAGCCCTTTTGAGCCATTACCAGTATCAATATATGATACTGGAGATCTGTGGAGGTGCGACTGCACCCTGCATGACAGATGTCTCCAGTGCCTATCCATCTCCATCCTTCATCCTTATATATCCATCCCCATCTATCTATCCTCCACCCTTCATCCACCAAACTCTGCACCGTTAGCTGAACCAAGAGCTCTACCCACCCACAAAAAATGTCGAGCCATTGCTTTTTAACTATTTCTTGCGGCACTCTTCATCCGTTCCTCGCATTCTGTCGATCTCCGCACATTCCACCGTTCCCAGGAATGTGTCATTTGGGAAGTCAGGACGCCCTTCACTACCCACTCACTCGTAGGGAGTCAGCCCACACTCATGGTAGCTGCTTCCGGAGATTCGCACATCCAGCAGCGGTCATCGTCTATGACGCGTCGTCATCATCCGTCATTATAAACACCCCTCGAACTGTGTACATTCCAGTCTGGCAGCATCCTTCGTCAATAAACATTCCCACTGTAAACGGTACATCAGAGCAGCGTGTTCGATTAAAAGCATTCTGTCCTGTCAGCCTTACACGCACACAGACACTCTGGGTTTACCCATATTTGAAAATCAAGACAAACCAATATTCAGCACATAAAAATGCGCATTTTAAACGTTGCGAAGACAAGGGGGGCCATCTCCGTCCCGCCTGGAGGTCTATAAAAGTGTGTGTGTGTGTGAGGCTTGCAACTCTGAGGCGTCTGTGTGGCCTTCAGCAGTGACCCAGGATTCCCGAAGGTGGAAGGGTAGAGTCTTGAGATACAGGAGAGCCATGTGTCTCCAGAGACCTGGCCACAGTCTTCAACATGGGCGGGAGCATGCCTGGAGAAGTCCGCCAAGAGGGTGGGAATAACATGTGGATTCAAGGAAGCGAAACAAACTTGATAATTAAAGAAATGCTGTAGAAATAAGCTTGGAAGCAGTGGTGTGTTGTGTGAGAAGATAAACCCCAGGATAGCCTCAGGATAACCTCAGGATAATCTCAGGATAACATAGGGTGGAATACCAAGTGAGATTAGCGAAGGATATCGTGGTGCGCCTTAAGTGTGTTGATGGGAGCACGGAGAANCACACACACACACACACACACACACACACACACACACACCACACACACACACACACACCGAGTATCAGAGACGTTAATAAATGGAATGCATTAGGCAGTGATGTGGTGGAGGCTGACTCCATACACAGTTTCAAATGTAGATATGATAGAGTCCAATAGGTTCAGGAACCTGTACACCTGTTGATTGACAGTTGAGAGGCGGGACCAAAGAGCCGAAGCTCAACCCCCGCAAGCACAATTAGGTGAGTATACACACAACACCAGAGCAAGACTAAATATACGATATGTTGCAAATGGAGCTGAGGCCCCCAGGTATAAGCCTCCCACTGAGAGAGTACGTCTGCTCTTATTACCGTCTGCTGTGTGTGTTTGCGGGCCGCTGCAAGCAACAGCCTGGTGGACCTAACTCTCACAAGTCAAGCCTGGCCTCAGGCCGGGCTTTGGGGGAGTAGAAGAACTCCCACAACCCCATCAAGCAGGTATCAACCTGCCGTATGGGGAGAGGTGTTTGTTGTGTGGTGTGTGTGTGTGTGTGTGTGTGTGTGTGTGTGTGTGTGTGTGTGTGTGTGTGTGTGTGTGTGTGTGTGTGCGTGTGCGTGTGTGTGGGTGCGCGAGTTATCGTGGTATTAATTATGTAGGAATTCAAATTAATTTGATTAGTTGCGTCTCTCGTATCTAAGGAAGTTGGATGGCAGGATGTGTGTGTGTGTGTGTCTTTTTACCGCAGTTCTCAAAATAGAATAATGACAAATCTATCAGTTGTTGTGTTGAGAGCATCTTGAACCTGCGGTGTGGGGCTGCTGCCATGGCGTCTCTACACCACATATCATTTCCAGATAATATACATATTTGCAATAATATTAATAATATTATTGAACAAATCCACTGGAGCCCCTGATGAGGGTTCGAACCTAGGCGCCGAGTTTTCCCAGACGCGCTCTAGTCTTTTGTTTTCTGCTTTATTTTATTGTATGCTAGAAGAGGTACCCGGCGGTACTCGGGTCTCTCTGTCTCCTACCCCCTTCCCCCCCTCACACCTAGCCCCCCTATACACTAACCAATGACACCATAAGAACACTTTACACATTGTTCGTTCAACTCACATTCCATAACATAAATGTTTTTTTTTATTAAACTAGCCATAAGCGTTTGTCCTCCTACCTCTCTGAGGTTGGAGACCGTTTCTATTGTATAGATTCGCCTATTTATCTATTTTATAGATTTGGCTTCTATTGTTGTATTGTATATTTCTTAGTATAACGTGGAATATGGAGACGAGTTTATATAGGGTTGTTACTGGTAGTTAATGGTTTGTTGTTTGGTTGTAAAGTGGCGGGGGAGTTTACGGGGCCAAGTTTTGTTCTTAGTCGCTTTGTTAACAGCAGGTAATTAGGTAGTTCACTTGTTTAGTATCAAAAGTTTGAGGACTCTCTCAAACTTTTTTTTTTTGTGTTTTGTGAATTTGTGTTTAGTGTGGTTGAAACAGCAGGTGGTTAGGCAGTGGCCAGGTGGTGAGGCAGTGGCCAGGTGGTGGGGAGTGGCCAGGTGGTGAGGCAGTGGCCAGGTGGTGAGGGAGTGTGTGTATATATATATTGCGTCAACGGTATTGGCGGAACTGACCGAATGACGTCACAGTCCACATGTCTGTCTATTTCAGCTGATAGAAGATCTCTGAGGGTCGTCATCACTAGTGTTAAATTGCGAATGTATATATATGGATTCTTGTTTCTGCTGTTGACTGTTTTGTATTATTGATTTTTTTTTGTAATTACTGCTGGCTTTCTTGTTTTTACTTTTGTTTTGTTGCTTCTGCTGTTTGCTCTTTCATTTTGTTGTTTTCATGTTGTTTTTGTTCTTTCTACTACGCACTGTTTTGTTACTCCCAATTTTGGTGATGCTGTAATTGTAATTACGGATGTAAAGCCTAGCATTTATTTTGTATTATCTAAATGTCTTGTGAATTGAAATGTCAGTTTGCTTTATTTTTGGTATATGAATTTTTATGTTTCATTTGCAAATATGTGTAGTTGTTACGAGAGAATGTTTTGTGTGTAAAGTAGATTTCCGGCGTGTTTGGTGCCCGCCACCAGATGGGACCGGGCTGACCCAACTGACGATAGATTTACTTGTGTCTGTAGAATCGAGCTATTAACTCTTGGACCCCGCCTTTCTAACCAATCTATTTTCCCCTATTATATCTACTACATATATTTCTTTCTAACACACACACACACACACATTCCCCAGGATGTAGCCCGCAGTTAATCTGGTGAGTTACGGGCTATTCATGCCCGTGCCACCTCTTGGGTGGCTTAATCTTTATCAATCAGTCAATCTGGTGAGTGATAGCTCCCATTCCCTGTTGTACTATGTCCCGTTACCTCTGGCTTTTAGTAAGTGTAATGCGCACACCTTCTTCGTTTGTTTAAGTTCCGCTAATTCCAAGTAATCGTGCCGGTCACTTAACCTTGGTGATGTTATCATTTTAAATAACGTACATATACGGTAAGTAAGGAAGGGGGAATTTGTTATTATTTTTGTATACTGTAAAATATACAGTGGTTCCTGCGACGGCGCTGTAACCAATCGTATTGGCGTTCGCCTTTCCATTGGGGGCTTTCGGCGCCGTGGAGAGGGAGGACCTGCTGCATGGGTAACAGCTTCTCCATATCAACCTACCCTGGCTTTGCGCCCTAGCGAGGCCACTCCAGAACACAACACCATAGTCTCTTGAGACTGATGGATGCCTACTACTAAAATATAGTAAACTTAACTCCCTCTCCTCACATTATTGTATTTATATGGATCTACCTGATAGCCAGTCTCTCTAATGGCGTGGGCAAGGATAGGACTCTGTTTTTTTTTACACAGGAGGGTACAGGAGCAGACGACAGCAGACTCCTGTTAGCAGGCTGAGAACTTTCCTCTCCCATAGTTCATGGTAAACTATGCCTTCTTGTTTCCCTTTAATAAGACCCCCCAATCGTTTAAGAACCCAGGTACCCAATCACTGCTGGGCGAACAGAGGTATACAGTTAAGGACTGGCACCTAGTCAATCTTCCCCAGCCAGGATACGAACCTAGGGTCAAATTGCTCGCGAAGCCTGGGGCGAGTATGTTACCAACGGGCTTGTCAAAGGTCTCTCCATTTGTTCTGATGATTTCATGTATTTGTATCTTAAATTGCAGCCGTGTTTTGACATTTACGGCTTCTGCGGGTAGGCGGTTCCACGGATTTATGAGTCTAGGGGTGAAAGAGCATGTTTTCTGTCACTCTCGCGTGTTGTAGACTGCAGAGGCCTGTGTCAGACTGTTGGAGGAATGGCATCGGTATTGTCGTCATGTTCCGCTATAGGTTAAGACCTGTACTTTTTATGTATCTTTATAGCTTGGTAGGCAAATGATGTAATGTAGAAATTAGTTAGTGAGGTAGTTTAAAGTGTGGTATACTATGGTATTTTGGAATCACTACTAATAGTGATATGGCGTGTACCTTACCTTGTGCAGGTTGTGTTTTGATGATTAATGTAGATCAGTTGAATAGTACTTTAGTAGTGGTAGTAATAGTAAGAGGTAAGCATTGTGTGGTAAGATATGNTTAACGCGCTTTTGAGTGGATTGAAAGTGACCTGAACCAACCGGGCTGAGGTGGGTATGTGGGCCTGCGGCCGCTCCAAGCAACAGCCTGGTGGACCAAACTGTCACAAGTCAAGCCTGGCCTCGGGCCGGGCTTGGGGAGTAGAAGAACTCCCAGAACCCCATCAACCAGGTATCAACCAGGTTTCAACCAGGTATCAACCACACATTTACGCAACCACTTTCGAAACCTGTACATCTTTCCTTCATTATGGCGGGTTTGCTTACATTTTATAAACAATTTATGAACTCAAAGGCTGTTTATATGCGTGTGCAGGCGAGGAGTCACAATAACGTGGCTGAAGTATGTTGACCAGACCACACACTAGAAGGTGAAGGGACGACGACGTTTCGGTCCGTCCTGGACCATTCTCAAGTCGATTGAGAATGGTCCAGGACGGACCGAAACGTCGTCGTCCCTCTCTAGAAGGGACGAACAGAAACGTCGTCGTCCCTTCACCTTGGACGGGCCGAAACGTCTTCGTCCCTCTCTAGAAGGGACGAACCGAAACGTCGTCGTCACTTCACCTTGGACGGGTCGAAACGTCGTCGTCCCTCTCTAGAAGGGACGAACCGAAACGTCGTCGTTCCTTCACCTTGGACGGGCCGAAACGTCGTCGTCCCTCTCTAGAAGGGCCGAACCGAAACGTCGTCGTCCCTCTCTAGAAGGGCCGAACCGAAACGTCGTCGTCCCTTCACCTTGGACGGGCCGAAACGTCGTCGTCCCTCTCTAGAAGGGACGGACCGAAACGTCGTCGTCCCTTCACCTTCTAGTGTGTGGTCTGGTCAACATGTTTATATGCGTGATGAGTCGTGGCCTTGCGGTTTGTGGGTTGTTCTCCACCTGTGTGAAGATAATAAGACGATCTCAGTTCGAGCCGTGTCAGAGATGGGCGGAGATGAGTGCTTCACATTAATAACATAATTTGTCATAAACATTGGTAAAGTGTGTCACCCCTGCAGATAAAAAAAATACTAATAATGTCCAGAACGATGATGGGAAGACGTTTTCAATAACCTAAATGGAATGTTTTCTCCAGTCAATACATTAATGTAATGCAGTTGGCAGATTTAATGCATTAACTCCCTGCTGGTACCTTTGTGTAGACATATATGAAATTGCTTTTCCCTTTCCGAAGTGTGTACCTATTTCCCTCCCCCTACCCCTCCCCCAACACCCCCTCCCTCTTCCCTTCCCGCCGCCGTTCGTAGCGTCTCGCCGTGTTGGGGAGAAAGTGGTGAATGCCGACGACGCATTACCCAAATAAAACTTGTGGTGATTATTCAAGTTTTGGTGTGTGTCCCCCCGAGGACTGCGGCCGGGGCCGTAACAGTGAATAGTGGCCGCCGCCTGTGGGCCGCCCTGCTGCTGCTGCTGCTGAGGCCACTCCTGCTACTGGAGACTCTGGTCGTGTTGCTGGGAAGGCTCCTGCTGCTACGGAAGTAGCGGGTGCTGTTGTTAGTAGAGAAAGTTGTTGGTGCTAGGCTGCAGAGGCGGATGTTACTGGTAGAGAGTTGCGACTGCTCCAGCTGATGTTACTGCGACTTCTGCTGCTGGAATGTGACTGTTTTTCTGTTTTTTGTTGTTCTTGCTACGCCAACTGCTGCTTCGGGTGTTATGGCTGCTTTTATTATTTTTGCTCCTAATCCCACTACTTAATGTGTACTATTATTGCTAGTGGCTTCCATTCCTTTTTGTGTCTGTTACAGCTGCATCCTACTACTGCTGTGACTACTGCTCATGTTCCGACAGCTTCTGTGACTGCTAATGATCCACTGCTGCTGAAACTGCTATTCCGAATGGTTATGTGGCTGTCTTTGTGTGTGTGTGCGCGTATGGGGTGGGGGTTAATCACGCTAATTCACAGCTAGAGCCGAGTTGGACCTCACAATAGCAGGCACCAGAGTAATTCGGAGGAGTGTAAAGATGTCGAATGTTCATTATGCAAATTGGTAGAGGGCGCGACGTATGCATGCAGAGAGCCATGTTGTCATCAGTCCTTTGATTGAACCCACCTTTCTCCTCTCCCATTCACAGGCACACCAGAAACAAATAAATAAATAAATAAATTATATATATATATATATATATATATATATATATATATATACATATATATATATATATATATATATATATATATATATATATATATATATATATATATATATATATATATATATATATATATATATATGCAGGCGATGAGTCACAATAACGTGGCTAAAGTATGTTGACTAGACCACACACTAGAAGGTGAAGGGACGACGACGTTTCGGTCCGTCCTGGACCATTCTCAAGTCGATTGTGTCAAGTCAAGATAAGAGCTGTTTGAGAGGAGCAAACAATACTAAAAAGTTACCAGAATTTACCTGAGGGGGCCACCACCTAACGAGAGTGTTATCAGGTTATGTTATGCAACGCGGGAACCAGAAGAATTACAACACAGTTGAAAATCAAACTTATTATAACACACTTCAAAAGAGGGAAAGAATATAAGTAACAGTGATTTATATATACCAATGTTTACCGGCGTTGCAAAGTTAGCATGAATAATAAAGGACACAATGACTGCAAAATGTTGCACATCACTTCAATAAGTTGAAAGATTAGTCAGTAATGACAAACTGAAATTCCTCCCTAACCAAGGGAAATTAATAGGGGATGGTACGAGGATTAACGGGCCCCGCTCCGTGCCAGGTAAGTCCACTACGGGCTCACCATAGCCCGTGCTACTTGCCCCGCTCCTGTGCCAGGTAAGTCCACTACGGGCTCACCATAGCCCGTGCTACTTGCCCCGTTCCTGTGCCAGGTAAGTCCACTACGGGCTCACCATAGCCCGTGCTACTTGCCCCGCTCCCGTGCCAGGTAAGTCCACTACGGGCTCACCATAGCCCGTGCTACTTGCCCCGCTCCTGTGCCAGGTAAGCCCACTTACGGGCTCACCATAGCCCGTGCTACTTGCCCCGCTCCTGTGCCAGGTAAGCCCACTTACGGGCTCACCATAGCCCGTGCTACTTGCCCAGCTCCTGTGCCAGGTAAGCCCACTTACGGGCTCACCATAGCCCGTGCTACTTGCCCCGCTCCTGTGCCAGGTAAGCCCACTTACGGGCTCACCATAGCCCGTGCTACTTGCAACTTATTCCGAGTAGTTGAATCTATAACAACAACAGAGGATTAACGGGACCAGATGACACCCACAGCCCGAAGCACACTCGGGTTCACAACTTTTTCACTCGGCCGCACTTTCCAAGTAAAAATGTGCTCGCGCCACACCAAATTTTTGTATTGATAATACGTTCACGAGCCAAAAAAGTGGTTTAGTGCGCGACTCATCACATAGACTCAACTATTTTATGAACAGATCCACAAGGGCCGTGATGAGGGAAGGGAAGGAGATTATCAAGGGTAAGCGCCAAGCCATTACGACTATATAGCACTGGGAAGGGATCAGGATAAGGATTTGGGATGGGATGGGGGGCAGGAATGGTGCCCCACCACTTGGACGGTCGGGGATTGAACGCCGACCTGCATGAAGCGAGACCGTCGCTCTACCGTCCAGTCCAAGTGGTTGGACAGGGGGGGGGGGGAAAGGAATGGTGCCCAGCCACTTGTGGACGGGTCGGGGATTGAACGCCGACCTGCATGACGCGAGACCGTCGCTCTACCGTCCAGCCCAAGTGGTTGGGCAAGGGCCGTGATGAGCGTTCGAACTAACGCCCGGGATGATCCCAGACGCTGCCTGGGATCATCCTGGTGTAAGTTCGAATCCTCATGACGGCCCCTTGTGGATTTGTTCATTTGATGCATCACGCTATTTTTTTTTAGATATATACAAGAGTTGTTACATTCTTGTACAGCCACTAGTACGCGTAGCGTTTCGGGCAGGTCCCTGGAATACGATCCCCGCCGCGAGGAATCGTTGAATTTCGCTATTATTCGCTATCGCTATTGTGATTTCTATGTATAACTACTCTATGACAATGATCGCGGGACATCCAGAAAATGTAGACAATACAGCTTCATAAAACATTATTCATTCCCCCAAATACACTTACAATACTAGCCTCTTAAGGTATACAACCTTAAGGTATACAACCTTAAGTATAGAGACACAATGAGAGGTGTGGGCGAGTTTTCATCGGGTAATCTCATTTACAAAAGGTCTAATTTGAGAGGAACAAACTCTCATCTCCTCTGCAACACAAAAGACTTTCTTTTTGTCTGTGGGTCTTCTATAGTTGACAGAATTGAAAATGCCTGTTCACCACAATATTGCGAGGAGAAGAATAAATAGCCAGGGCGCTTGAAGAGATGGACGGATACTGTTTCTGGTTGCATAACAAAAAAAAAGGACATAAATGGGAATAAAAGGATTTCATATTCAAGCAGCGATCACATGGTTTGCTCACGTTTAATACTAAAATATTAAATAAACCGTATTTTTACCGAATGTTTAAATGTTTCTTTGAATCCTTGAATATTTCCGTTACACTTGCCATCGTCTCTCGTCACACCCTTCGGGAATCCATGCCGGAAAGGGAGAACGACCATACGATTCTTGGTGTGTTGAGATCGCACCGAGAAACGCCTAATCATAATAACTTCATAACCATATGCCAAATGATAAATTTACGAGCAGTCTGTAGGACAACAGAACCAGGAATCCTGCGGCTACGCGGTGGCAGCACCAGGAGCCAGCACCTCGTCTAGCACAAACGATAAGTAGAGAGAACCCTGGAGTTCTGAAGTTCAAAACATGATTGGTACCCCGAATTAAGAGAGCGATATATGAGGCTAGGCTAAGAGAACGGACCTCCACGAGGCTAGGCTAAGAGAACGGGCCTTCACGAGGCTAGGCTAAGAGAACGGACCTTCACGGGGCTAGACTAAGAGAACGGACCTTCACGGGGCTAGCTAAGAGAACGGACCTCCACGGGGCTAGGCTAAGAGAACGGACCTTCACAAGGCTAGGCTAAGAGAACGGACCTTTTCGAGGCTAGGCTAAGAGAACGGACCTCCACGAGGCTAGGCTAAGTGAACGGACCTCCACGAGGCTAGGCTAAGTGAACGGACCTCCACGAGGCTAGGCTAAGAGAACGGACCTCCACGAGGCTAGGCTAAGTGAACGGACCTTCACGGGGCTAGACTAAGAGAACGGACCTTCACGGGGCTAGGCTAAGAGAACGGACCTCCACGGGGCTAGGCTAAGAGAACGGACCTTCACGGGGCTAGGCTAAGAGAACGGACCTCCACGAAGCTAGGCTAAAGGAACGAAAAAAGCTCTTAAGAGGCTAAGAAACCAAAGCAGTCTTGATCATAACATAAGATAGTTAAAGAGACTACCTGTTAGGTGGAGAAGGACATACCGTTTAGCACAGATAGAAGCAGAAGAGAACACAGGTGGAAACTGATAAAGAGATGAGCCAGAGAGCTATTGGTCTCTAGCACATAACGTTAGGACTAGGCTAGAGTCAAATGATGATATGTTAGCATTATGGTGAATAGTGAACTGAATCAGAGTTTTAGGTCTGGTAGCTGAGCGGACAGCGCGCAGGACTCGTAATTCTGTGGCCCGGGTTCTATTCCCGGACCAGGCAGAAACAAATGCGCAAAGTTTCTTTCCCCCCCCTGATGCCCCCTGTTACTTAGCAGTAAATAGGTACCTATTTAGAGGTACCTATATATCGAGGGGGAGGATGGTAGTGGTGGTGGAAAGATTGTGTGGTGGAGTTGGTAGAGGTGATTGGAGTAGTTGGAGGGTGTAGCGGAAGGGTCATCAGGGGTAGGAACCAGGGTCGTTAGTGAGAGGGTAATGGGATGGTTGAAGATGGTAATGGGCCCACCTGCGGCCCCATTACTGCCTTCACTTGACACTCTCCCTCCTTCCCTACCAGCACCCTCTTTACCTGCAGCCTTACCTCACCCTCTCTACTACCACCATCACCACCACTGCCACCTGCACCACCACCACCAGTGCCACCTACACCACCTCCACCTCCACCATCACCACCACCACCACCACCACCACCTACAGCACCATTATCACCACTGCACCACCACCACCTCCACCAACAGCACTACTACCACCACCTGCACCACCACCACCACCACTGCCACCACCTCCACCTCCACCTACAGCACTACTACCACCACCACTGCCACCACCACACCACCACCACCCCTACAGCACCATTATCACCGCCTGCTCCGCCACACTGCTCCTTAGCTCCTCGTGGAACTTAGTACGTTAAGGAGCAGCATGCTGACGACGCTTCAGTTCCCGGGAAAGCGAGACTATGAACATTTACACAATGACAAATTTCTAACACAACTGATTCTCCATAAAATATTCACAATTCATTGATTCCCGCATTGATAAGTTGTTTGTATTTGTAAATTTGCTTCGGCTTTTTCATTGAAAAATATTGGTAAGATATTTTTAATGGAAAGATTCTATTTTTTTTAAACATTACAGTCTCCTGATTCCCGGAAAATATTAGAAATGCATAAACATATTGATGACTGTTTCTGACATTAAGTTTTCCAACAAAAAATATGTTTAAAAGTTATTATATGAGGTCACTTACTTAATTAAACAAAAAAAAACATTTGTTTGGGTAATGCAATTTCCCAATTACATTTCGAGAAAACTAGTACAGTATATATAACGATTATTTTTAATAACAATTACATTAAATTTTAAACTCTATGTGAATTATGTTATTTATCTTGCCACACCATCTATCTACCCTGTGTCTATCTTGTATGGTTCCGAGAATCAGTGTCTGCGCGGCCCGGTCTCTTAACCTGTCCTGGTGGGTGGTGCCGTCAGCCAGGTGCTGGTGCTCGCATGCAGGACGGACCGAAACGTCGTCGTCCCTTCATTTTCTAGTGTGTGGATTGGTCAACATAGTTCCATATACTATTTTCCAAGTGTAAATTCTTACATATCTCTCTCGCCTGCGCTTTAAGAGTATACGGTTTGAGAAATGTTAAACGTTCCCAATAATTTAGATGGTTTATTTAATAGATTCGCGCAGTAAAAGATCTCTGCACGTTTTCCAGGTCTGCAACTTCTCCAGCTTTGAATGGAGCTGTTTGTGTGCAACAATATTCCACCCTAGAGAGCACTTGTGTCTTAAATAAAAGTACCATCATTGATCTGGCATCTCTTGTTTGAAATGTTCCGGCTACCCAACCTGTCATTATTCTTGCAGTTGTAACAGCTACTTTATTGTCATCTTTAAGAGTAAAGTCTTCCTACATGATTATTCCCAAATCTTTGGTGTTGCGTTTTCTTTTTTTTTTATTGAGATTTAACTGCGATTTGTTGTGGTTTTCGTTTTCCTAAATAGCGGGGATACTGGCACATTATTGTACATCATGTTGCTATCTGTGGCCCTCTGAGGCTCCTGTCTCTGAGAGGCGTCCTGCCACCCCCCTGGGAGTAACCGTCTTGAGACTATGCTATAGTGGGGAAGGGAAGGAAACCAGGAGAAAGAAAGTGAAGCCACCACGACTATATAACACTTGGAAGTGATGAGGATAAGGAATGGACGGGGGGAAGGAAGGGTACCCAACCACTTGGACGGTCGGGGATTGAAAGCCGACCTGCATGAAGAGAGACCGTCACTCTACCGTCCACCCCAAGTGGTTGGGGTAGAGAGGTCCCTGTCTTGAGAGAGGCCCTGACCCAGGGACTGTCCCTCTCTGAAAGAGGTCCTAGTTCCAGGGAGTACTTCTCTCTCTCTCTCTCTCTCTCTCCCATTCCCTACAAAACTGCTCCTGGCCAAGTTTTCCACCCGTCCAGTCTTTCCTCTAAAACTGCTGCCTGTAACTTTCCTTAACTTGTCTTTTCACATAAAATTGGCGCCGTGCAGCGTGGTGCGCTGCTTGTCTGCACGGGGCCGCTCTTGACGGATTTCTGCGTCTGGATAAAACTACTGCGATTGAAGGCCTCCTTCGGCAAAGGCTTAATTGCTTTTATTTGGTGAAATTATGTAGCTATTTTCTTCAGCTATTGTTGAAGTTCTTAATCCTTTGCCGAAGCTCTGCATGCATTAATGAGACAGTGGGAAGTTCTTCAGCCTAAATGTATAAGGTGTTGAACGTTTAGTGAATTTTTTAACGGCCTCGTTTCTATGTTAGAGGATGAACCAGTTGGTACTTTCAAGGGTAAGGGAAGACAACTAGTTGGGAGACAGAGGCGGGCTGCTAAGGTGGGCACCAGCTGGGCAGGACCATCAGGACCATCAGAGGACCATCAGAGGACCATCAAAACCATCAGGACCATCAGAGGACCATCAAGACCATCAGAGGACCATCAGGACCATCAGAGGACCATCAGAGGACCATCAGAGGACCATCAGAGGACCATCAAGACCATCAGAGGACCATCAGAGGACCATCAGAGGACCATCAGGACCACCAACACGTGTACCACCAACCTGCAACTCCACGCGAAAGTGATGGTGTAAATTTACCAATCCTGTGTGTTCAAATTGTTTTTGTCTAACAGAACTAAAGTTGTATATTACAGTTGTGTGTACATATAGGCTTTAGAGGTGGTTATAGGGTATTTATTTGCACTTACATTATGTAGGGTTATGCTTTATGAGGCTACCTCATGAGAGGTGGGCTTGGAACATGTGCCGTGGGTGGTATTTAAGGTGTTTTCCTGCAACCTGCTCTCGCACAAGACAGCACATATATGACTTATTGCTTATAGTCACTATTTCTCTTATTAATAAGTACATATATGATATATTCCAAGCCATCTTTTTTTTTCAAGGCACTAACTTTTCTCTCAGTTTTATTAAACAATAGAGATTTTATACAAAATTTGACAATATCCTGAGTTACTTTACAATTTATTTAAATATTTTAGTTATATTTTATTATTTTTATAAAACTGTTATATCAATGTTCAGTACTAATTGTAATATCTTAACATAATAAGAAGGTTAGGTTAGGTTGTGGTTTTCTATTCAGCTTTTCAAGGTAAACTCAAATATTCACATTAAATTAGTATACACATATACACTTATTCGTAAGCAAGATATTGACTATAAGCAAGTGCGAGAACGGGTTGTTTCCGTTCGTAAACCGAGAATCCGGCTGCTGGATTCATGAGCATTTAGGCAGTGTTCTGAGGAAGAACTGGGATATGAGGCTGAAGAAACGCCATTTAAAGTCGAAACTGTACATTATTTTAAAATGTTTCAATTAATACAATTATTTGTTTATTTAGTAATTTATTATGCACTTCATACCCATCCCGTGGATGGTGGTGGACCCCATACCCATCCCGTGGATGGTGGTGGACCCCATACCCATCCCGTGGATGGTGGTGGACCCCATACCCATCCCGTGGATGGTGGTGGACCCCATACCCATCCGTGGATGGTGGTGGACCCCATACCCATCCCCGTGGATGCTGGTGGACCCCATACCCATCCCGTGGATGCTGGTGGACCCCATACCCATCCCGTGGATGCTGGTGGACCCCATACCCATCCCGTGGATGGTGGTGGACCCCATACCCATCCCGTGAATGGTGGTGGACCCCATACCCATCCCGTGGATGGTGGTGGACCCCATACCCATCCCGTGGATGGTGGTGGACCCCATACCCATCCCGTGGATGGTTGTGGAAAGGGTTACAGAGGCATTACTCAAAAAATAAACCCCAGTTCGTTTTCAAAAGTTCATTTAAGTGAGCAAGTAACAATCTTGTGAAGTTGTTTCGCAATTGTAATATATATATAGGTATATAAGACATAAAGCACTTTCAACCCCAGTAGGCGGGGCCTTCTTCAGTAGCAATTTGCTACTGCTACTGAAATACCTGCTGTAAGCAAACTTTGGATACAAGCTTTGCCAACTCTAGGTCTTACGGAGATATATCAGTGATACAGGTCTGAAAATATTGAACCATCCTGAACGGAATTTTTCTCCCTTTACTCGTCAACAGCTTAAAGCTCTTCAACCAGAAAATAAGTTGCTAGATAAAGTATGGTATATGTGACTATGTAGCACTGGAAGGGATATGAGGAGAGGAGGTGGGATATGAGGACAAAGAGCTGGAATATGTGGCGAGGGATGTGCACGATGGGAAGGAACGATGCCAAACCACTTGGACCATCGGGGATCGAACTCCGGCCCTGTAAAAAAGAATGTTTTTGTTTAGGGTACTAGAGAACGTGACTAATTTTTGGAAATACATGTATTGATCTCTGAAAATATTGATTATGCTGAAGATGATAGGTATAAGCCCGCCAGCTTGCAGTCTTGTATTATGCTGCCTTTAGTATAATTACTGTCGATTGATTTATAAAGATTAAGCCA